>JACRUU010000004.1:16146619-16161619 GCA_030449085.1 Kryptopterus vitreolus | reverse complement strand
ATAGATAGATAATTAAAGACCTTAAAGCAAAGTGAAGATTCTTGACTGCCATGACAAAAACAATATGACACAGCTGGTAGAGATCTGAATGAGTGCAATGTGGGAATGTACCCTATCATGTTAAGGTGTAACCATACAGAAAAATCAGGATAGTTTTAATCTGCAGCCGTTTTTAAATTTTTTTGGTGACAAGGTTTTTCACGTGCATGTGAAACATGAGGATGAAGCTTTTGAGTTTTCGTTTTCACACCACACTCGTTCAACTTCACAACTTCACACATCCCTCAGAGATTTTTTTAAAGCAATATGCACCCCCCCACCACCACCAATCACTACCATGGCCAAAATGACAAAATCCACAGTTAAATCTTTTGTCTCAGCAACACTTCAATATGGCAGGCACGAGACGGAAAGATCTTGTACTAAATGCTGGTGAAGTTTAAGTGGCTACCTAGGAGTTTGCTATTAATGTCAACAATCATCCATCATCCATCATCCTACATAAGCTACACACACACACACACACACACACACACATACACACATATATATATATATATATATATATATATATACATATATATACTATATATACATACATATACATATACATACACACACACACACACACAGAGATAGATAGCATTGTCTTTATAAAATATTTACAATATATAAACATATACAAAATGCTTTGAGGTCCATTTTCTTTGATGAATGAAAAATGCAAGGTTACAAATTAATAATAATAATAATATAATAGTAGGGTGAAAGGTTAGACAGGAAGCTAAGCACACAGGAAGTATCCCTAGTCAAAAAGTACTGTTAGAATAAATCACCCTTTGCCTTGCCACTTCCTGTGAGCCGTTTCCCATTCAGCCAATCAGCAGCAGCGTTCAAATGAGTGAAAGGAGGTACAGGCAAAAAAGGCGGGGAAGGGGGAAGGAAAAAAAAGGGAGGGGAGCATGAAACAATGGGCTTCCAAGACAGAAATAAGTATTCCTACCCCTTCCCACACACAAAAACATAGTAAACGTTATTTCCTCCTAGTATACAATGTAAAGAAAATAACTCATTGTAATTGCACTTCAGAGAACTGAGCTTAAAGCTCAACCTGGTCAACCTGCAAAATGACTGCAGTAATTAATATTGAGATTCTTCAGTCAATCTAGTGGCAAGAACTCCTGACAGACCTTACACTGATCTGTTTATCCTCGGACCTTGCTTTCTAAATAGCATAAACATAATAGCAATGACTTTCAAGCTAATATCTGGTGTTTTTTTTTTCTTCTTCATCCAAACAAATTGACAAAAATAAATAAATAAAAAATTGTATAATATTCATTGCCTCTGAACATGTGAGAAGAAAATAAAGATTGATGGAACAATAAAGCTACGAATAAACAGTATACATGCAATTGTGTATGCGCAATAAAAAAATATTTAAACCATTTATACCACTTCCATTTGAAATCAGCTAGAGGAAATTAAGTCTCCAACATTCCTTGCTTTATTTGTTTTGTTTGCATGAACTATAGATGTGCTGGGTGGTCAGGTAAAAACGCAAGAAACAATTAACATGGTATAAAATAATAATAGCAAAACCAAGTAAAAATATCTTACTCATTTAACATCTAAACTGGCCTTTTTCCTAGGCTTAAATTAATTAAATTAATAATTGTATCATTTTTACTTTCATAATTTCTACAACCCCCCAACCACCCCCAACCCCCCCCCCCCCCCCCCACACACACACACACACACACACACACACACACATCTATATCTAGATAGATAGATACTCAATAGTATTTGTTGTAAAATTGCAGTTGGCGGAGAAATAAATAAATAAATAAATAAATAAATAAATAAATAAATGAATGAATAAATAAATAAATAAGTCAAGAGACGAGGAGAGCCATGAACCCAGCTTTTATGATATTGAGCAAATATGTAGTTAAGTGGACAAGCCCAGCAAGTTTCCCCAGTCCATGCTGGAAAATTCTGTGTGTGGCAGAGGTGGGGGGAGGTGACGATCCTAGTAGCCTTATTCCCTCCCTTTCCCTCAAACTTCATAACAGGAGTCCATGGAAGAAAAATCTAAGCTGATTATGGTATAGGTGGAAAAGGCCATCTTAACCAGAGGTTCCTCACGTAAATGAAATCACAATTGCCCCCAACTAATCTAGTTGGGTTAGGCAATTGGTTTTCACAGTCCATTATAATAATGGGATGGAGGGGACCACACACTTACCGAGCTGTCAGAACTTCAGTAAGAATACTGATCCAATATCTATATCTAATATATAATAACTATCTGATACTGTACTGAATAAAAAAAAAAAAAACACATCGTCACTCAAGAGCTTTTGGTTATGTTCTTTTGCACCATGTGAATTGGCTAAGAAGGAACTTCGCCAGACATCAGGAGCATCCCCTCCCCCTTCAACATATTTCTCTCTTAGCGTTTGTTGTACCTGATAGGGCCACCATCCCCCACTCAACTCAACTTCATTCTTTTTCTTTTTTTTTTTACCCCACCCCACTAAGGGGTCAAAGGTTATTTCACAAGCTTGGCAATCAGGGCATGCTGATGTAGCATTAAGCCTTTAGAAGCTTAGAAGGTGGAGCCTAATCACTATTGCCTGCTTTCTACAAGACAGGGATGACTTAGGAAGTTATTGTGCAAATAAAATCCTCAGATGCGGATGCTTAACATTGCAGACAAAGACTCAAGATTGTCTTTTATCTGCGCACGTTTTTAAGAGTTCACAGGCCCTGAAAAACTTAAAGGTTATCCTATGAAAGGGGGAAAAAAACCTTGTTACAAATGAACTACACATAGCTGTACTTGGAACTTTTTTTTTTATTATTTTATCAACAATAGTCTCACCTCAGGGTACATGAGGACCTGGAGAGAGACAGAACTGTGTCTCTCCAAACTACAAAGCTTTTGGGAAATAAGAGCTTCTTCCAGAATCATGACTGCAGCCAAAACTAATTAAAAAGCATGAAGCTAAAAAGGATGGTAGCTAAAACAGCTCTGCAGATACATGTGTAAACATGCATCAAGTAAAAGGAGGGGAAGCTCATTATATAAATATATTTTTTAAAATATACAGGCCAAGACATTAGCCCAACCGCAATAGAACAAATTTCAGATATTATCTTAGCATTGGTCTACTATAATTCAAAATTATTGTGTTCTTTGCATTGCATACTTGTTTGTAAAGTGCCATCTACTAAAATCAAATGCTCAAGACTTTAAATGAGACGCATGGCATGCATACCAGACCGATTTGTAAGGATATTCTGTAACATTCATCATTTGTGAGGGTAGACAAAAACAAAACAAACACACACGCTTTCCCATGCTTTTGTCAAATAAGAGATGGACACAAGCAGTCTTTACTGCCAATCCATATATCTGTGGGGAAGATCTTACAGACAAACTTAAAGTATATTAACCTGCTAAACACTCAAAAATTTTAATTATTATATATTCTTGTACAACAACTGAAAATGTAGGTCCTTATGGAAGGAACAAAAAAATTGAAGACAGAAGACCTTCTCTAATGTCTGATCCCAGACTAGAAGTGATGCAGTGAGTATTAGTCAGAAATATACAATAGACAATTCAGTTATATAAATGATGCACGCACGCACACACACAAACACACACACTTTGGTAACAGACACCTGTTACGAGTGGAACATAATTGATATTGCTATGTCTGATTTTAGACAGCTCTGATTCCCTTTCTATACTGCACACAGGTGGTGTGATAAAATGCCCAGTCGGCTATCATTTTCAAGGTGGGCATACTAAACTGTGGTAAAATCACATGACCCATACGTAATCTACACCCATGTACAATCTTAAGGTACTATTTGGTGTCCACGGTGAGTACTGTGTGATGGGAAACATATCCGTCGAACCAATATCATTTTTATACATGGGAGGATATAATGAAATTGCGAGAGGTCACTAATTTGCAGGCCGTCGTGTGCAGTTGAACATGTCTGCTCCTACGGCCACAAAGGCTTACGACGACCATCACATTACAATGAGCATGGTGCAACATGCTTAACTGTGGAATGCCATTGCATTGGTAACCGGTGGGGGTGGAAAAAGAGACTAAGGTCCTTCTGCTGCATTATCATGTGGAAAAAACCTCCTCCTTCTCCCTCTCTTTCCCTTTTGTCTTGGGAGCTGTGGAATTTGGCATGGTATGGCCGAGAGAGAGAGATTCTCCCAATTCGTTTACTACTAGCATTGCACCTCGACCTTTGAACCCAGATGGGGGGTGGGTGCCACGACTCAGAGGTTGAAAGAGCTAAAGGCCAGGCTAAGAGAGGATAGGGTAGGGGGTTGGGGTTCAAAAGGAAAAAAAACTTTTTACACAATCACACAAAGCCATATTTGGTACATAGTTTTGGTATAATTTTGGTATACCTTTTCACTGATTCGATTCTAAATAAGTAAATAAAAGCCAATGAACACAAATAGGCTGTTGATTTGGCTCCTTTGAATATCCAGCTTTTATTTATTTATTAATTCAATCCAAATTAATGGTGTAAACTGTATGGTATTTCATTTGATGAAATGGCTACACTTCATCGCAGGGAGGGAACAGATCAATGTACCATGTATGTGTACGCGCGTTGTATAGGGGCGGGAGGAGGGGTTATTAGGAGCTGGCAAGCGACTTGTGCGCATGCGCGCTCTGCTCAGTCCGGCTTTCCGTTTGCTTAGGCGGTGGGTCGGTTGTGGTGGGTGCTGGGTAAAGTACAGGCCGTTAGAAAATAGCAACTCGAATTCCTTTCTTGACGCAAAAAAGGGGATGTACCCTTGCTTCGGGTCAAAGTTCACGTTCTGCTGCACACATTGCATGCAGCCTCTGTGCATGAGCAAAATGCGTGATAGCCCGTTTTAGAAAGCAAGCTTCAAGAAAGAAGAGGAAAAACTACAAACAAATAATAATAATAAAAACGCCGATAAGCGATTGTCGAACCCCTATCACGTGCAATAATTTACATACAGCTTTAATATTTTAACAAGAGGACAGTCGTAACGGGCGCAGTAGGCGCCAGTTTCTTGAATATTCCAAGATGCATGCAACATTCAGAATCGTAGTTAACTCCAGGCCAACAATAATGTAAAGAATCATATTAAAACAATACACTGTTCTCTCAAGCCCCGCTGTCTCTCTCGCGCGCCATTTCGTGAGTGTGGCGCGAGCACTAAAATGGCACCGCTCGCTTATTTCACCAGATCTGCATTCTTTCGAGGAAAAAAAAAAAAAAGATATATATTATATATATATATATATATATATATATATATATATATATATATATATATATATATATATATTAAAGAATGTCTATATATATATTTAAAGAAGTCAGCACACAAAAACAGTATCAACATTTACCAGTGTAAGATTTTGTGATGATCTGTTACAACGTGGATTTTTTAAAACAAATATATGCATTATAAGTATATATAAATATATATATAGGCTTTAGCATAACCTATTTGAAACCTAGTGCGGGCACATCTACAGCTTTCGAAAGCATTTAGCTCTGAGGGGGAAAATCATACAATTTTGGTATACAACACTGGCGCTGAGAAAGATTATTCTGCTTCGTTTTTCCCCCGATTATAGCGCATAAATTTCAGAATTAATATAGAACGTATTCATCAAAACGGTTTATTAATCCCAAGTTTTAGTAATCCGCCAGCATAGCTGAACAGGTAGGTCCAGGTCTTCTTTTGGATGGAGATCATCTGCAGGGATCAAACCTTTTTGTAACTGAGGTTTATTAATACCATTTTGAAATACCCATAGTCAAATACCTTTTTTAGATTATTATTATTGAATCCGCCAGCTATGTAAATCAGCTGAACAGCCACAACGAATTAACTACATTTTACATTATAGGCATCTCACTCCTTTTTATAGCAAGTGAGAGCTTCTTTTGGACCTGGTGCCCACGGGCACCACGGAGATCATCTACGCTATGGCTTCCCAAAATGGCTGATGTGGCACAGCATCTAATTAACGCACTGTGCTAGCGGAGGGGAGCGGGGGGGGGGACAACTTTACAAATGTCATCACCATCACGGTCAACATGAATTCTAACCGATATGTCCCAGGCAAAGAGAATATGAAAATACCGCGCATCTTTATTTACGCCACAACAATATATCCAAAACACACATGCCATTATAACTTTATTTTTGATTTAATAAATTAAACTGAGTATAATCTAGCACAGGGGTCACCAACGTGGGCACCAGGTAGCAAGGAGCCGTGGGCCAGCCCCCAACACTCATAGTAGCTCTCAGGCTTGCTATAAAAATTCGTTGTTGAAGTCACACTCATTCAGTGAGATGCGTCTATAATGTAAATGTAGTTAATAGATAAATAGTCACATTAATAATAATAATAATTTCAAAAATAAAGGTATTAAATTTGTTATTTCAGAGGAATAATAATCAAACTGGTAGCCCTTTATAACGAAAGGTAAATTTGTTATTTCGGTATTTCAAACTGTCCATGTAGTAGCTCTCATTTACAAAAGTAGGTTCTCAGTTACAAAAAGGTTGGTGATCCCTGATCTAGCATTTCCATCATTCACACTTAAAGGCACTTATTTAACAAGTTAACAGCGGAAAAAACACCTCGATATTGTTGCTTTGTGAACATAGAATTATCTATTTATTTATTTATTTACCACGGAGGTTTAAAAATTACGGTCGCCATTTCACTCGTCATGTTGCAATACAGGAACTGGTGCATTTTGCACTATAGGTTCGGGTACACATACACTCGACACGTGGACAGCCGGATTTTCCAGTTCTAAGCAACTGAAACGTTTAACGTGCAAGTCTGATACGTATGACAGAGTGTACACTCGAGGATTTATTTATTACTATTATTATTTAAAAATATATATATATTCGGTAATTCTGTTTGTCTCTTGGTGAGTAGTTCCAGGTGAAACCTTAGAAACACGCATACAAGGGCTCCATCTGTCTTCACTCCGAACCACACCCTAATCACTATATAGTGCACTATATATTGCCAAAGATCTAGCAAAATCCTGAAATGAAACAATGTAGGCTACTTCAGTAGAGGCTAGTGTCCAAAGTAGCCCAGACAACCCTTAGCATTCCTAACGCACTATGCAGGTGGAAGGCAAGAAGGCGCTTCTGCTTCTTAATAAGGCGTCTCCTACCCCCCTCTTTTTTAAAGCTCGACTAGTCTTCACAATAGAAGCCATTCAGGTGAATCAGGTGCGGAGCAACAATAACTCACATACGAGATTGTAAAATGTATAGCTCCTTACAATCGATTTTTTCCTCTCTTTTTTTGCTGTTTAACTCACAAGTGAGTATATAAAAGAGCACTATTATACAGGTCACAATAAAATATTGCCTATATAAAAATCAAGACATCATGTAGCAACAATGTGGCCAATCGGCCACATCAAGGTTTCCCTCTTCCCCGAAGCAACAAGCTAACATAAAGCCGCCATTACAGGATAGCGTCGACGCCCAGTAAACTGGTCTCATTAGTCATATATAAATCAGAATTACGGATTAAGCCTAGCAATACTCAAAAAATAAATAAATAAATGAATGACATTAAAAAGTACTTATATTCATTTGTCCACCTGACTCCCTTAAATGAACTGAAAAGTAAGTAAACAAACATTGATTCGCCATTCTCCAATGTTTGACCAGGGAATTGTTTTCTTCTTCTAATAAATGCGATTTATCTTTCTAAACAACAATGAGTCAAAAGTTTCAAATAACTCGCCATTCAAACCTTTTAAGCAAGTCTTGTTTTCATAATTAAAGAAAAACAAGAAATGCACATGTAGTACAATAATACTAAAAAATAATAATTAAAAACATATCGAATGGAAACAGTAAAACGCTTTTCATAGAAAAGGCTGTAAAATACCACAACTTCATGTTTCCACCCGAATGTTTTACACTGCTTGCAATGGAAATGTGCGTTGCATACAGTGGCACGATTAACACACACACATATACACGCTATCTATCTATCTATCTATCTATCTATCTATCTATCTATCTATCTATCTATCTATATAATGTGCGTGTGTGTACACACATGCGCGAGATTTGAAAATGGGCAGGACTTAACCCATATTTAAAGTTTCTCCATCCAATGATAATGCAGTCCACTCAAGTAGTTAAAAAAAAGGTATGATCGTTTTTGTATGGTTTATTGTGAAGGTAGATATTACACATGTAATTCGTAAATAAAGTATGATGGCCTTCATAAATAGCCTATAAAATTAGGACTGGTCGCCTGTTTATGAGGAAAGAATACGTTTTTGCCAAATAGATGTTTAAAAAAAAAAGATACCAGGCCTAGTGAAAGGCAACATGACAATAGACCCTGATTGCATTAATTAAACCTAACCCCGTACGTATGAAACTATACGGTTAATCCAATATCCATTCTGTCCAGTAGTTTTTGCCAGCGAACTTCCCCTCAGCCATTTTAGTGTGTATGCAGCCATATTCTGCCGACAACGCCCAATTACCCACAATGAAGAGCGCTCACATGCGTGCGTGCGCGCTCAAGCTACTATTCCAGGCACATACATGCATAAGGACGTTGTTTAGCGAGCATGTCAGCAGTGCTGTAATTCAATTCAACATATAAAAAGGTGTGCCGTTCATCCTTATACATTTTTTTACATAGCATTATGATTGAATGTAGGTGACGAATCATAGGGGGAAAATGGTATTCGTGCACAAGAATACCGAAACACCACTGGTACCATGCTAGAATGAGATAAAAAAAAATCATTAGTCAATTTCATGTTTCAATATCACACTGCAGGATTATTGTAATCATTACTTCTCAAATTATTCTTAATCATTGGGATATTAAATACACGTGAAAGGAACAAGACAGCACTGAACGCTATATTTATAAAAAAAAAAGAAAAAAAAAAAAAAAAAAAAAAAAAAAAAAAAAAAAAGGGGGGGGGGGTTGTGTCTCGTTGAATCCTGTCTCTGCAGTGCTTCAGCGTGTACGCAGCGCTGTGCACGCTCACAGGAGAAAGGGAGACCTGCCTTCATTCATAAAGTCACCGAGCTACTCGAGAATACTACAGCAGCGTGAAAGAGGCGGCGCGCGCAATCACGGGCCCGCCCACTCCTGACACAGAGGGGGAGGGAGGGGGGGTGTAAAAGTAATGCGCTATAGAAACGTGTGAATCCAGGCTCTATATACTCATGTGCACAGAAACAGCGTCAGGCTTCATATCGCGTGTATTAAGAAGCTTCCATAGAGACTGAAAGATGTAGTTGCTGATAATCAAGCAAGCCAGAAGCCCGGACACCCCTAAAGATTAGGCGCTGTATCTAAACCCGAGTGATTTCTTAAAAACATCAGCGATCACTCGCATTTGGGCGAATGGTATTAAAAGTGGGCTGGTAGGAACCTAAGCGAATTGGTGGCAAACAAATCGGTAGTTATGGCTCGTTCAGGGGAAAAAAATACTTTCGTCTGCTCTTCATTAAATGGCCTAATCAGAAGTAACCATCAAAAGAAGGTTCAGCCAAATAAACATAAGTGTTACAGCCACACCGTAAAAAGATCCAGTGAATGTGAACAATGAACCAAAACCAAAAGGGCATTTAAATATTGGGTGAGAACTAAGGAAATCTCCTCCAAAGTATATTAAGACACTAAATTAAATCTTTTACTATTCCTTAAAAATGCCTCATATATGTGACACTAATGCCTGCTTTAACATATTCTTAAATTAGTGTGAAATGTAATAAAAGGAAAAATAAACATTCAAATAGTTCCTAAACTCTTTTACTAGAACAAGAAATGCTGCAGATTGAAGGCGTAAAAAATGAAAGAAAGAAAAACAGAAAACTCTTTACACCAAGTGCATCAATATATATATATATATATATATATATATATATATATATATATATATATATATATATATATATATATATATATTTTTTTTTTTTAATACATACACACATTTGGCTAGAGTGTAAAATTACGCGTTAAAATTCAGATCCTCAAACACTAAATATTTTAAATTTATTAACATCTACAATATCCAAAGCCACACAAATTACACACAAAAAAACCAAACAAGGATAACGTATCTAAATAAACAGGATCACACCATCATCAAAAATAAGTACTTTAAGACTTTAAGCAATAGATTTATATAGCATATTTTTGTGCATTCTTGGAAGAAGCGGATCCTTTATTGATCTTGCTAACTGTAAATATCAAACATTTACTAAGCTTAAAAAAACTACTCAACACACGAACAAAAACAAAACAAAAAATACAACTGGATGTTTAAGAAAACTTAATATTTCAGACATTTACATGGAATATTCTTTTACACTTCTTCCTCTCAATGTATATATTTACATTTACATGTATATATGTATATATATACACATTATATGTATATATATACACATTACATTTACAAATATTTGTCCACAAGAACCACATTCTTATGAATTATTAGATGCTGAAAACTTCATAGGTTTATGAGGCATGGAGGATAACACCAACCGATCACTTTAAACCACCTAGGTTAAACTTCTCATTGTCTATCAGTGCCTGAAAATGTGTCAATTTAAAATATCCCGATTACACCAGGTCTGAAAATAGGACTTAGAGGAGTATATTCATTATTATTATTATGAAAAACACTGGTAAGAAAAGCAAACTTGGATTAATTAAACAAACAAACCAACCAAAACAAAACCAGACATAAGATGAAACTAACATGATTTAAACATCCATTGCTCAACCTAACGTTAGAATGCACTGAAAGTCAATGATAAAATGATAACCTTTTTATTTTGAATTTGGTCTGGAAAACAAATGTGTTTTTGTGTGTGTATATATTATATATATATATATATAATTTTTTTGTTTGATGAATTTATTTTTTACACACACACACACACACCCACAACACAAACACACACACACATCCATATCTATCTATCTATCTATCTATATAGAAAAAAATAATTTAAACAAAAAAATATATATATTTTATACAATTTTATGCACAGTAAAAAAATCTCAATCTTATTTTCAAAAGAATGCAATGTAGTTTCATAGTATAGGCATCAAATTCCAGTGCATGTCCACAATGTTTTCAGTTTTTGAGCTCATGCAGTTATCATGTGAGGGGAACTCATGATTTCATATAGGTCTCAGTAAAGAGGCGGGAGAATCGCAGTATGGGTGGAGGTTTGCTGGCCCTTCCCCCTCTCTCTGTGGCTTTAGCATGATCGAGTGTGTGTGTGCGCAGAAGGAGGACATTGCATGATCAGACCAGCACATGCGTGTTTGGAAGCCATGTGACACAAGGGCTCCATTTTAACTGATTGCAGCACCCTCCCACTAAGCCTCAAAGATGTAATAGCAAAGAGAAGAATTGGAGAAGGAATAAAAATACCCACTTTACATTGGTATTTTAGTTCTTCCTAAAACACTTTCTTTTAAGAAATGAAACATATGTAAAAAACAAAACAAAACAAACATTTTATTACCAAACCAAAAATATTACACTTTTAAAAGCCACAGTAAGATTTGAAATAACAATAGTTTTAGATTTTTCAACAGAACACTATAAAAGCACTCCATATCACAATGATGACTGGGTTACGTCTTTTAAAAGCCTGACTAAATGTCAAACACGAAAAGTCCAAAAAAAAAAAAAAAAAAAAGGAAAAAAAAAAGGGTGTGTATGTATGCATGCACGTGTAGTGTGTGTGTGTGTGTGTGTGTGTGTGTGTATATATATATATATCATATATATATATATATATATATATATATATATATATATATATATATAATATATAGATATATATATATATATATATATATATTACATACATACACACAAACACACACATACAAATTAAAAATATTAGTTGACTGAAGATTTCCTTGGCACAAGAAGTAAATTGTACATGTTTAAGATGGGTAACTGTACTGAAGTAAATAATATGGAAAATAATCACCAATTTAAATTAAATGACAAGGAGAAAATATATCTACTCCACCCCCCCACCCCCAAAATAAATAAAGGTTTTACAAGTGATTTATCACATATACATATATACACATACACACACGTACGTGTGTGTGTGTGAGCGAGAGACAGACACATGTAAACATCAGGTTAGCGTTACAATAACAATTGTACATCATTCTTTTACTTTTTCATATCCACATGCCTGCCAGTATTTAGCTTATAGACAATCTTTTTGCTAAGTAGTTAGTAGTAATACTGTAATAAATATTCTGGTCTTGTTTCATTACGCAATGAATTTGTAAATTACTGATGTCACGTATTTGTGTACTAAGCCAGTACATTGCAGTACATATGTTGCACCAATTACATTTTTTATATTTAAAAACTTCATACAAGTAAAATTGTGGAATAATAAACAAACCAAATAATAATAATAATAATAATAATAATGAATTGCCACATCCGGACACTTATGAAATCTAACTCACTTTCAGCAGAAAAGTATTGTAAAAGGTACATGTTTTAGGTATAATGTACATTAAAAGCTACATTCTATTCTAGAACTTGAGTGGATTTTTAGGATGCACTAAATGTTCACAATCATGCAACTAAACATACAACTCAAATAGCCTTGAGGGTACTCATTAGCACCTTCAAATTTATAGCCCATTTCCTTTTTTTTTCCTCTGGAGAAAGTAGTCCACGTGTCAATGTAATAAAAAAAAAGTTACTATCATGATTAAATAATTAATCATCCCTTCTACGTTTCATGTGTCTATCATATATGTTCAAGCTATACTTAGAGAACCGCCTTTTCCTCAACACTTCCTATCACATTTCGTCAACAGCATAAACACAATGCAAAGACAATATCTGAATATATATATATATTTTTTTAGTTTGCAGTGTAAATGGAGACAATATATTAACAGATGTCTTCTGTGATTCAATGTTTCTGGTAATTAACCTACCATCCTATACACAAACAAGTAAGAAAATATAAATCATTCAGAGTATTAAAAAAATGTCTTTAAATGTGCATATCATATCAAAAGATCACCATAACTTTCATAGCACTAACAAATATGTAGACACTCATGACTTTAATGTTATAAAGTTTGTGCTCATTATGGTCTCTTATGATGCCTAAAATATGTAAAGTACATTTTTATAAGCAAACTTAACTGTAATACCATGACATCATGGCTCACAACCAAAAAAAAAATGCGGAAAGAAAAAATTAAGCAACAATTTAACAAACAACTGAAAATTTAGTGTTCAGAGAAAAAGGAAAGTAAAAATGTAACCAAACATGTACCATAAAGACACCCGTGGAATGTTTAAACCGGACTGTTTGCAAACTTTTCTCCTGACTGGGTTTGTCCATGAACAAAAGCTTCAGTACCAGTTTCAGAATTCTGTTGACTTCATTAATTGTCTCAGCATTTAATGCAGAATTTTATTACCCATCATGTGTCATATTGCAATGTGCAACATTTATAGTTTGAGCTTAACTAAACTGGAATGCAGTTTCAGTTACAAAAAAGAGTCATATAAAATGGACTATAATTAACAAAGTCAACAAATTAATGAATTTTTAGCAATGTGAAAACACAAATTTCCACTGAACCTTTTCTACAATAGGAAGATTCATCTGTTTAAACCAAGTATTCACCCAAACTTAGTCTGTTAAATATTGGACCACTTTTCCCACTTTCTAACTAATATAGATAGAAAATTTAAATCATCAGTCCAAAGTACAATACTGAGGACACATTTGCAATGTAATACAGATTACTCTATAGGAGGAAAATGTTAGGCTATCTGCACAACAAATCTAATTACTGCCAAAGGCTCATGTTATGTTTTAACACTTAACCCTATCTCCTAAAAAAAAAAAAAAACAACCCCCAAGATTCTATTATCAAATTTATATGTTCTCAGCTTTAAACTTCCTTTTAGTTTTGCTATCAGTCCCACAAAATGTTTCTTTGCTGAATGTTTTGACAGTAGAAGATTTTGATTCGTTAGCTGAATTCCAGGTTTGTATTCTCAGATGTGTGATGGGCTTTTTCCTACTAATGCATGCATGTACGAGAAAGAAATATTAATACTACTATGTTAGTACACGACATTTCAATACTTCAATAGGCAGCATGTTTCAAATCAGTGTTTGGTAAGAATGGGGGGGGACAAAAAAACAACTACATTTCTAGCATGTCACTATATTTTAGTGACTTCCTGCCTCTACCAGCTTTTCTCATATCTATAGCTATATGGTAAAACTGTCAGCCTCTCAGCGTCAGAAATAGAAGTTAACGAATTTTAAGTTTACTGGGTTCCCTCCCCCCTCTTGGCAAGTATTTATGGTGTCTATGCTTTCAGAGAACCCTGTTCAACCGCAACACAAAGAAAGCCACGGGAAGGGGGGCGGGGGGTGTCAGAAAGATACTAATATCAACAGGAGGGGGATCAACAGGATTTTTTTGGGGGACACATACTGAACCATGTGCAAAATGACACCAAATTTAAATTAATTATCAAGTGTTTTTTTTTACTTTTAGGATATTTATTTATTTATTTTTTTTAGATGTATAGCGTGGTTGATTAATTTCCTGCATACAACATGTACACATGTATAAATCTCTCTCTCTCTCTCATATATATATATATATATATATACACACACACATACACATACATACACAGAGAGAGAGAGAGAGAGAGACAGAGACACACACACACACACACACACACACACACACACACACACACACACACACCAGTGCCTTGCTTCTTTTATAATGCTTTGTCTACATTCATACCAAGTAAACAACAATAACTAATTTCACTTCTAGTGATCTTTAACAACCAGTCAATTTAAAAAACAAACAAACA
>JACRUU010000004.1:16056619-16141619 GCA_030449085.1 Kryptopterus vitreolus | reverse complement strand
CACTGCACAAGTTGGCTATATTAAACATTTTAAATGCTAGTAAAAGGATGCTGCCTAGCTTCGGTTCAGTGTTATTTAATCATTTAGAGAAATAAATGGAAAACTGGAGTACTGAAAAAAAAAACAGTTTAATGCTATACATACTCTTATGGGGCAGTTATGTGAACAAAAAAAAAAAGTTAGTGATAAACTTTTTTCGACCGTTTTCCCCCCTGGGAAACCCATTCAAACCTGCAGGATTCACCCCCCCCTCATTTCACCCAGCACACAGGCTCCATGGCTTTTTTCGCCATTTGTGTTCTGGTAGTCATTTTTAGACTTTCTTCGCTGTTTTGTGTCCACGTTACAGAAACTTTACAATGAGCACTTATAGAATGTAGTGGAAATTACCCTTGTTGGTCTGTGAATAGTAACAGGGCAAAAGCATGGCGACCTTCGTGCTATATAAGAGCCACACATATCACATGCAACATATGTGGACAAACGGTGGGATTTTTTTTTTTAAATAGATGGACAAAAAGCATACGTGGATAAATCAGTGTTGCCTTCAGCTCTGGGTGCCTTCGAAATAGGGTGAGTCCATGGCCGTTTTTCTTTTACGTGTTCTTACAATAGGCCTATAGGCTACATGAAACGTGGTTTATCTTACTATAGCGACCTATTAGCCAAAAGGGGGAGGGGTGGGATTTTACTCTGTAACTGGACTTGGATTCTACTGAATATGAAGACAGGTTTCAAAGCTTCTAGGAAGTACAGCTAAATTCACAAGAATGTTGGTTTAAATGCCAGGCTCCTAATCTAACAAGACAACACTTTAAGGTTAGCAGAGCAAACAAAATTACGCCAATGTTTATATTAAATCAGCCTTGGTTAACCTGCGAGAATAAAAGTTATATTACCCTCCTTATCTCGAATGCACAGTTCATACCTTTACACCGCAAAGAGCAGAAATGTATAGGTTAACGAAGTACAGCCTAAATCTTTTCCCATAGTCATTTCGTTTAATGAGCATAGCACGTAAGGAGATTCAGAAACATTTCGTTGTGTACCAAGCAACACGACTGGAGTAAAACTATAACAATGAGTCCTTTACAGTAAATTACTTACCCGAAAATGTTTCAATTGCTTTCATAGCCCATTGGTCGTCCGGGCAATCAACAAACGCGTATCCCGTTTTCACTAGAAACTGCCCAGTGTAAGGAATCTTGTAGTCGTCAAAGGTTTTAACCAAGTCCTCAGCGGTCACATTTTCATTCAGATTTCCAATGTATAGCTTGTTCATTGTGGAAAAAAATCAATGCTTTCCCCCCGTAAAAAACTGAACTAAAAAAAACTTTTCTACAAACAGGGGACTGTTTGTCAAAAATATATTGAAGCTGCTATAAAAATGAACAGCACGTGTAAATTTCTACGACTTGCAACTGAAAACGAAAGAATTTCGAAGATAATTTTTAAAATAATACGGGAAAAGTTCGCCTAACAGTAACGTTGCAGCCCGATGAAGTCCGATGGCGAGTGGAGAATCCTTGATTGTAGCAATCCCGGCGAATTTCCTGCACCGTGTAGGAAACGGTATTGCTCTGAATTAATATGATGGTGGTTATGGTGGAATAGTGGTAGAGAAGTATGGCGGGATCGCGAGAATCTCTTTTTTTCCCTCTCTCTATCTGCCCCTCAGCGTAGAGCTGTACCCTTGCACTGTCATACAGATCCTACTGCCTGGCGACGGCACCGCCTCTAAAGCGACTCGAATTTACTAATTTTTTGTTTGCAAAGAGGAAACCACGTGGTCTGTCGGAGTAGCTGAGGGGCCGGACCTCATCGACGTGAGTGTGTGTATGTGTATAGAGCACAGCAGCAGATGGGCGTGTGTTGGGCCAGCTAGTCTTTCAGTGCAATGGGCTTTCTTCACTAGCGTGCAGTAATAAGCTATCACGGAATACATATATCGTTCGGTATGGCCTCTGCATGTCAGGTTCTCGGTGAATGGCAATAATTTTTGCTTAGACCAGTCGCTGTTTGTATTCGCTCTAATTATGATTTCAGCCAAACTCTTGCTTATGCACTGGGGAACCTAAGGCCATAATGTGTTAAATTGCTTCCAATTACTAGTAGTGACTTTTGCTAAAATGTTTCCTCATTCATGCCTAACATAAGCCCAAGTCCATATCCATGTATGTCCCTCGGACGGACTAAACGAGCGACCCAAGTCGTCTTTCATAAGCTATATGCCGTTTAGTAAATTAAGAGTTCGCCTATTTATTTATTTATTTTTGTACCCCCACGTACGCCAATGAAGTAGTAAAAGTTTCTATGTCGGCGGAAATTTGAGATTTGTAGAAGTTTCACTGAAACACTAGAACATTGTGTCGCGCTGCTACTATATGCCATTCATTACTAACATTTATCACTTAGGACCTTTTTATATAAAATTCAACGTGCTTTTAGCCTTTACTTTTTATTTATATGATTTATAGCCACATAGCATAGCCCATAGGCTTTGACAATCGAGTCAAAATGGAGGGCTGTGAAAGTGCACGGCCTGCTGCTGCTGCATCCCGCCTACCATCAGGAAGTGAGCGAATCAACTGTTGCACAAGACCTTCTACATACGGACTGTGTGTGTTCTGTAGTTTCTCTATACTACTTTCCGTGATATGACACAAAAAAAGTGATCATTCCCTCACGTGGCAAAGCTATGAGTCAGTAAACAACACTGCGAAGGTTTACTATAGTTCTGGGAGGACGTGTACACGTGGCGGCAGCACCACAGCCCCGTTTTTTGAAAGAAAATGGCCTCTCATGGGCTCTATGAAGCGCACTGGCTTCAGCGCGTGTACACACGGATAACCAGACCTTCTTACATTTTCATAGTTCGCTGTCGTTGTCCTCCCCCTGCATGTGTTGTCACGCAGCCGGTGGGTCTTATTTATTGAAACCAAATACTTGCTCACTTGGTGTTAACGTTACAGTAACGATGCGAATTTGTTTTGCCATAGCGAGTATTTTTCCTCCAATTTGTGACTTGCTTACTTGGTGTTTAAACAGTATCTGTATGCATAAGTATGTGTTTGTGTGTATGTGTGTGTATGTATGTATATATATATATATATATATATATATATATATATATATATATATATATATATATATATATATATATCTCATTAGGGAGGTTGGTGTGTGCCTCAAAAAAAGAATGCTGGGTTCTCAAATGATACACATATGCAAAGCAAAACAACCCCCAGGTGCTATAGATACATATCTACCCCCCACCCCTGTAGCAGACCGGCATGGTTACCTTTGAATAGATGTATATGCATGGATAAACAACAAATATATATATATATATATATATATATATATATATATATATATATATATATATATATATATATATATATATATATAAACTAATTAAGAAGATTCAATATAATGTTGGAAAAAACGTACTTTGATAATGTGTAACTATAATACACTAGTGATTTACTTTGACGCAGTACAAGAAAAGACAAAGCTCTGTTATCAAATCACATATGGTGTGGGGTACTGCTGTATCATAACAAACACTGATTCTTTGTCCAAAATAGAAATGGCAAATGCCCATGTCTTACATAGCTAGAAAAGCACAGAGCACCTTCAAAATGTTCTTCCATAACTTTCTGAAGTGTAGCACTGATATATTTGTAGGTCGCTGTCATTCGGAAAAGTTAGTAAAACAGCTCTGTTTGCTGGTTCTTCCCCTTATACTATAAATTAATTCTTTGGAAGTACAAAATATTTCACACTTCATTTGTAATGGTTTAAATATAACCTTTGCAATTCTGCATCTCAGGATGTTGAACTTCCAAGTATGTGTAAATATGTGTATTGCACTGAAAGTGTGAAATATGTGATTTAAATGTTTGCTAAAATCTAGTAGCACAGTGATCAACATCTCTGTTTCAGAACTTACCTTATTATAGATTTGCTTTTCAAACCTAGTATATCACACTTGGTTCAAAAATCTAAGAACTAATTAATTATACAAATAAACTTTTTCATCAACCTGTACATCATTAAATTTGGAAACCAGGTTGGAAAAATCAAGAATAAATTATTATATGAGTAGCGAGTCTCTGAACTTCCATTCAACCTAAGGGACATATATACAGTGTTCACAAATCCAATGCATATATTTTATAAATCCGTGTATGTTCTTTTCATCTTTTAATTGCCAATTCTTTTAATTTAGTTCAATGTTCACTTTGAACTTTTTAAACTCAACTTGAATTAAGGGTGGATGTGAAATTTTGTGACATTTAAAGGGTTGGTGATTATTTAATAGTGGACAACCAAAGAGAAGCAAACTTTTATGGACAACCATTTTCTTTGATCATATTAAGCAAATCACATTCATCAATTGGTACTCAATTTAACTGGGTATATTAAATGAGATAGAATAATAAACTATGGAGTGCTACAGGGCCTTCAAGGATAGAGTCGGTTACCTGTGTTTCAGTGTTATTGTCTCAGACTTTCCTAGTAATAATGTACAAGGATTAGCAATTAAAAGGTGAAAAGAACATAAATGAATGCCCCATTTCTAAAATATATGTATTGGATTTGTGAACACTGAATAAATGTATCCGTTTGGTTGAAGGACATTTCAGAGACTTCCTGCTCATATAACAATCTCTTCTTGTTTTTTCCACCTAGCTTTCAAACTGAAATGAAGTAAACGTTAATGAAAAAGGCTCTGTGTATAATTGAATAGCTCTTCGATTTTTAAGGGATTTACTTGGAATTCTCTCTGAAAGCAAAGAGAAGTCTTTAGTGTACTGTGAACTTTTATGGTTTCCTCCTAAAATGACAAACTGAGGGTTTAACTTTTTTTGTAAAGCGTAGTCTTATTCAGGCAGAAGAAAAATGCATCAATATTACAACTTTATCAGTTTCTGTGTCTTTTGCATGTAAGCTGTGTATTTCTTTAATGGTGCTTCTCCTATAAACATGTCTTGTTTGGTTTCCTAGGCACTGTTCATGTACTAGGGGACTTGGATCGCCTGGACAGAAGATCAAATCTTAAACTATATGAAATATGTAAGGAGAAACACATAAAGTGATCCGTAAGTATCCGGGTTTACATTAGAGCAACATCACTGCTGATATCAACCGATATGAAGACTCCGTATGAGCACAGGACCAATTAGGATTCTGGTCGCATTAACATAATTAAAATAAAACCATTCATACACTGTTATTAAAGTGGGTTCAAAAGAATAACATTTTCCATTGTGAATTGTTTGTAGTTATTAATTGTAGTGAAGAAAACAGTACAGGCACCCCCACCCCCAAAGACCCAAAACAGCTCTTATTAGATTTGTGGGTGTGACCTGACCACATACTGGGAGGGGGTTGGGAAATGCATAGTTGCATGTGAAAGGGACCATCTCCTATTTTATTGGGTGGGAGTATAGAGTACTTAAAGGTTACTAAAACTTACAGATAGTGTCTTTACAGTTGACTGCATGGAGTAACCATTAATGCAACAAAAATAAAATGTACAACTCATTTATTCTGCAGGATTTTATTGATCATAACTGTATTATATAAAGAACACATCATTTAAAAAAGGAGACTAACATGATTGCATTTAAGGTTAAATGACCTGTATGTTAAATGTACCTGTATCACTCTGTAGCTTAAAACACTTACTTAGAAATACAATGTTAAATATATAAATATAATGTTACCAACCATTATGCTTAGGTTGGGGTTTGTACATTACAGGAATAAATATTTCATTGAAAATCTAAAACTATGAGGACAGAGGTAAATAAGTTTTTAGAATGTTACTTTATTAATTTTTATTTTGGGAAAGTTCCTCTGTTTAATTGCAATGATTATGCTCATATATTTGTCTATTTATGTTATATTTAACTGTGTAAATGATGTATATTAAATATGTACTTAATTTTTCATGAAATGTTCAGAGAAAATTACAGAGATTGCAGACAATGAAGTGTACACAAGCAGCAACTAATTTATTTCAATTAGGCTGCTTAAATTAAAGTGGAAAATGCTGATCATTCAGTATTAGTAACATTAGAGAACTAACAGTATCTTGAAGAAAAGAAAGTAGTATACTTCTGAATTGAATCTAAAATTGCAAAAACATGATTTTTCCATAATATTTGTTAACATAAATTATTGTTTTAAATTATGTACATTTCTATTGTCAGTTTCAAATAAATTTTCAACCACAGTTGTGAGTTGTTTACAAATAGGTGCAATGATGTTTAAAGATTAAAGAGAGATTACTTATTAGCTATAATGATTAAATCATCCTCACGATACTTCTGCATTATAACAACTTTCCTATAGATCTTTATTTAAAGGGTTCTAACCTTCAGTGGAAACATTGCCACATTACACTACGTTTCCATATTATTATATAAGGGTATTCCATTTCAAGCAAACACAATGTCACAAACAGAAAAACTGAAAAAATAATCTTACAATAATTATATGTTTATACATGTTTATACAAAGCATGGTATAAAGCTAACTTGTATTCAAACCAGCAAAATTATATTACCACGAATATGGATCAGGAAAAAGGAATTCTTCAAATCTTTGAAATGTTTTAGATAATTAACATTAAATAGGTTTACAGTTATTTAAGACCACTCCCTGATTAACATTTTTAAACCTATAAGCTTGATCAAGATTTTTCTTGCAACAAAAATATAGCTTAATAAAAACACAAACTGTGGATTTACAATTCACTGTGGCATCCAAATAACAAGCGTAATAGAAGGGCATTTCAGATGTGAATAAGTGATAAACAAGTGATGAAGAAGCTTATAGGAAAGATCACATGCATATATTATATATATATATATATATATATATATATATATATATATATATATATATATAACTCCGATACCCGAACGCTATTTACTTTTAATAAGTTTGTTAATTGTTGATAAAAAAATTAAGTAAGAAAGGAATTAAAAAAAGAAGAAATGATCAGTAATGTTGAACACGCGGTAATTCTCCTCTACCTGACTAGTCCAGACCAGTTCCTCTGGTTCAGTGAGGTACTAAATTAATTAGTTTGTAATTATAAACCTCGCAATTTTCCGACGATCAACTGTAGAACTGCAAAACAGTTTTTTTTTATCTTTCATTTACTGCTCCCAAAATGGAGAGAGGTTGGGAGGGGGCGGGGTGTGTCGAAGCCAATCAGAAGCGCTTTCTTCTTTAAAATCTGATGACGTAAAGAACACACCCCCGCTTTCACGACTCGCCTCCCGTTTAAAAGTCTCTTTTCCCCCATTTTGAAATGCAGAGCTGGACGCGTTTCAGCTGTAACTCTTCGTCAGGAACGTTTTATATGGATTATTATGAGTCTGTAAAGAAAACCGATAAGTAGATATGTACGAACAACGAAACACCGTGTTCGTTAAAGAAAGGAAACACATTGGGTTTAAGCTTGCTCACTCCGTCAAGTAGGATTTATTATCCTATAGCACGATATCTATAACGAACTGTAATTTCCAAATGATCACAGTGCTACAAACGGGGGAAAAGGCACAAGACAAAAACAGGCATGCTATTTAAATAGGTACAATACATTACAGATTATACAGTAACAGGAACCATACATTACATTAAACAATGCAGTAACACTGCATTCAACACACCACCTTCTGCTGCATTGGAGCACTCTAGTGATTGCTGTCTCCATTGTTTTAGGCTATATACTAAATTTTTATTGCCACAAATGTTTGTGAGGAAAGAAATTACAATGTTTTACAAACAGCTTCAAATATGCTAAAGATAAATAAATGTGATGTATTTCTACAGCAAGGCTAAATCACTGAGCATTGATGAAAACTGGATTTTACCATGATCTGCTTTGTTTTCATTGTTTATATGAAGCAGGGAGTGTATGACATCTGGCAGCATTTATAACAGAAATGCCAGGAAGAATTGGTTTCCTGATTGGCAAAGCAATTGGGCAGACTTATGGACTGATGCAGGGCTAAATATAAAACCTGAGGATCTAAAAATTCAACTTTGAATTTACAAAGTTGTTAGAATGAAGTAAAATGGTGGACCAACATGTTCTTACACAACATCTACGGTGAAAAACAAACTAAACATTCAGTTTCATTTATTTCTTTAATCATTTTTATATTAAGACACATCATTGGGATATTTTATGACATGACACTGTTTAATCTAATGTAGATAATGTAATAAACTTACAATAAATATTTGTGCTTGGCTTTACCAACCGTCCAGTTTTTAGAGATATAGCTATTATATACTATGTTAAATAAAGTATTGATGAAATGTGGTGTAGAATAGTTTTCCCAAATCAACAGTTTGCTCACATTTAGAGAATTCATTTTATATATTGTAATGTAGAAACATCAGTGAATCTATCAAATCAAATATTGTTGAAATAGCTTTAACTTTGCTATTTGCGGTATATTACATTTTAGAATTGCTGAGGATTTGTGCATATTGGGTGCAGGAAAATAATGTATACATTTCAATGTATTAATTAATTGATTGGGTTTATTTGTGTAAATTTGTGTAAAGTTTTATTTTTGCATTCTTTAAACATATTTTTATTATATTTACATCCACATATGTACTAAGTGATCATAAGAAAAAGAACATATAAAATGTTTTGTTTGTGTATATTAATATTTTTGTACATTTAAATGTAGAATTACTGAAGCACCTACAGATTTCTCAAAATGAAAAGTAAATGAATAAATAGGTTTATTCAGTGTACAGTGTATTTTTGCAGTGTATTTTTTTTACAGTGTTTATTCATATTTTTCTACATTATTTATTTACAGTTTAAGTATGTCAACAAACACTAGTGGACCACTTTGTTGAATGTGGCACTGACAAAACCACACACTTCTACAGTCTATCATCGATTTTAAACACATTTATAAACAAACAAATTCAGTGTAATTGAAATGTTGGTCCATTTTAATTCTTTAAACTGGACGAAAACAGTTTGACAGTTTGTGACTGCACCTATCCTGTTTATCGAGAATGTCAATATTTGTTCTATTAAACCATTATTCTATCTTACTAATAAAATAAGTGAAATCTTTATCTGAATAGGATTCTTTTGTCTTAAAATAGCAGAATATCACACACTTCTATATTGCCATAGATTCTAAATATACAAGATCGTCCAAAAAGATGTTACCATTACTTGGGATTGCCTTTAATAACACACACTATGTACACAAGTTCAAATGAAGCTAGTGCACTCCTTCCACCTGTACTTCTTGCCTCTCAACGTATGTGCAAAGTCCTTTTTGTAATTTATTTGTAAAATTATGTAGTACCTTATGAGTGGTAACATCTTTTTGGACAACCCCGTATTTATAAAAGTTGAGTATAAGCTCTTAATATTCTCAGCTGTGTAGTTTAATATTAGTGGTATCTAAATCCAAACCATATTGTACTTATTCTTTAACTAATAAGATTAGTAAAAATGTATTTGTTAGTGGAATTGAGTATGTTCAGATACATTATTCTACATATTCTGTTTGACCTAATAGTGAATAACCATTTGAGAAACACAAAACAACAACTATCTTGATTGAATACCTTAAAAATGTGTGCTTAATTCCATATGTTATTTACTCACATCACTTTCCTTTATCCCAATTATAACCAGATTAATAAATAACCCAAGAATGGAATGGGGTGCTTTTTGAGGTCTGTTTTTTAAACTGTTAGTGTTTTTAAGTCTTCATGAATTGTTTTGAAAGTACGCTCAAAAAAATGTTTACCTGCCTTTACAGATAACCCATATACTGCATGGAGAGTTGTAGAGAAGAGTGTTTTGGTGTAGAATTTATTTGCAGCACGTGTTGGGAACCTGAAGAAAAGTGAAGTAGCTGCTCCCACCAAGCGGGCGTGCTGAGATAATGCAGCTTCAGCAGCTCCGTTTAGGGCGGAAAGAACTTAATCTATAAGCCTACATACATGAACACACATGAACTTCGGCTTGCTGCTCATTGGCTTTGTTCAGCCTCGTCGTATGCGTCCTAATTGCGTCAGTTTGTTCCGAAGTAACCTGCGTTCCACATCACCACGGAACAGATTTGAGGCTTTCCCCCCCCTCTCAAACCATACCGTCATTTAATAATTCCGTAAATGGTTAATCTCTTTAAACCACACACCTCCCCGAGTCTTGCTTTCGTATTTCGTTTGTGCTAGTAAGACCCCTTTCACTGGACCGCACAAATAACACCATTGGCTGTAACCGAATTAGTTTTTTTCATTTCGTATGAAAATGTATATTTTTTCGACTGTTTAAAAACATTCACAGTACGCTTTGACGTATTCTCTTCACATTAGACGCGTTAAGCCTCGGCGTCGTTTGTTGTCAAAATGGAACTTGAGTGTAAGTCTTAAACTGGGTCGTTGAATCATTTATTTTGGATAGAAAAATAAAAAAAAAAACAGGCTAATATTTCCCACGCAGGCAATCAAGACACGCACAAATATGATACCGCATCGAATTAAATTGAATGCAATTATTTAATAGAAATGTTAAGCAAACTAATAATTTGATTAATTTTAAATTATTGCACATTATATGGGTTCGTGCTGTGAAATGTTTGTGATATAGAAATCAAAGGCATTAAACCTAAAGGAGTTTTATTTTATTGAAGAACTATTAGCTCGACAAAATAAACAGAAATCGTCACATAGTGGTGAGAAGCCGAAACTTTTGCATGAACCCACTATGTTTGCCCTTCGTGTCTAAAACGAGTAGAATAACGTTGTTTGACTGTGTGTGTGTGTGTTCATATGATTATTCTGCAGATATCTTGGGTTTAAAACTGTTTCATCGGTTTGAAATCGAATGTGTGCTTTTAGATTGCGATGGTGGAGTCTGTAGGTCTTGCCCCATTGTTTGCAGTATGAATTGATCAGTAGTGAATCTGTAAAAACTATTTCATTTCCGCCGCTCAGGTTGATTGGCCCGAAACTCCGCCCCCGCACTGTGCGCGTTCCTCACAACTTTGATAACACAGGCAAGTGATGAATCACGATTGCGTCATTGTGCTGTTCTATATTACGTAATGAGTCACCAGAGCGTCAAAGAAAATAATAAATAAGCGAGACCAACATCACGACAGATTCTGTTTACATGTGCATATTCATTTGACAAAAACAATTCATAGTTTCTATTAAAAAAACATCTCGTTCTTTTACAACTGGCGCAGATATACAATCGACCTCAAACAATGTACAGTGATTTTATGTACACGTTCATGGTCTCTCCATTCAATTGTCCGTTTAAAAGCAAAACGAACCCTGAATGCAATCTGACGTGCTGCCATTAAACCAAAAAAAATACTATGTGGAAAAATAACAGCAACAGGATTTGGATTTTGTAGCGGCTATGATGGTCCTGGCAATGTGAAATCAAACTGGTGAACACATAAAGCCTGAAGAGAACAAATCTCAGTCTGATATATCTTTTGCTACATGATTAAAAATGATTTGGGTCTTGTTACATTGCAAGTTTTGCCTTGATCTGAGTGTATACAAACCATGTAATCCTTCTTTACTTACATTGGTTACTGGTGTTTGAGGATGATTTTTCTTCTTTCATATCAAAAACATGATGATTTATAATGTTGACTTAAATGCTTGATGTGTCTAACAATGGCTGTTTAGCTTTTCTAGTCTGTGTTTATAGACCTTTACATATTGCAGAAAGAACTAATCCTCACAAAATATCAGATTTGTTTCTGTAAGAAAGTTATTCTGCTGAATTCCACAAGATATGTCCAGGCACTATTACAAAGTGTTTTGTAACACTTTGTAATGTTACAAAGTCTAATGTATTTAGAATACAAGTGTATTCTTGTATAATCTAAAGATGATCATAAATTGTGAGATTCTGCTCATGTCTAATCATATTTAGAAAAACTAACAATCCCTAAATATGATGAAAGATGTTTTTTTTTTGTCCAGTAACTTTGTTTTAACACAATTGATGGAGACAGAGTTGCTATTATTAATTTGACTATATATTTGTTACATTTATTTATACCTACATTGCTGGGCATATTTACCAACAATGCAAGTTTGAAAAGAGCTCTTTTTTTATGTTTTTTAGGTAAATTATTTGTCATATATATATATTCTGGAAACCTATATTAAGTAAATATAGCATTTACCAATAATAGTATCATACCAATATAATCATTATCATTTACCAATATCATCAATTGAAACTGGTTTAAACAGACGTTAATTGTAACACACATATGCAGTAGCAACTGAGTATGCTGGAACTTTCGGGTTATAAATGCAGAATATAAAATAAAAGAAGACAATTTCATTAATTAAATTCTGGGTTTCCATTAGGAAAGTGGGAGCCCTATGGTTATATTAAATTTGTTCTTAATCATCTTTATATCATTAAATGTTATCAGTTTTTCAGATATTGGTTAAGATATTCAGGACTTATAAAATGTCACAATGAAGGCGTAACTGGAGTATAAACATGATAATTATATACATTCCTTACATTCACTTATTGGCATTTGCTTTTCTTATATATAAATATTAACATGAGCTATAACAATTCATATAGGTAAGCATGCAAAAAAAGTTAGAGAGCATTAAATAAACATCCAGCGAAGAAAGGTTATTCAGATGCTTCGTTTTTTAAGAGGAATCAAGTGAAAATGGAGAGTTTGAGTAGCTTTACTTTTGTATTTCTGATCTTTTTCATGACTGTTTTTTAATCTATTCTATAACATTCATATTGGTAAATGTGTAAAAAAAACCTGATAAACAGAATATTAAACAAACATCCAGTACAAAGCAGTTCTACAGATGACTTGTTGTTAGCAGGAATCAAATGAGAAGGTCCAGTTTGATTAGTTTGAGCTGAAAGAAGTCTATAACAACTCAACCTCTATTTACAACTGTGGTGATTACAACACATCAAAGTAGCGGTGGATGGGATACCCAGCAGAATAACCCACTGAAATTTCATTTATGCAGCAACAGGAACCTGCGGCTCTAAGTTGGACAAGCACATCATCTTATGTCTTATGTATGTTGATTATAGAATCAAGTCAGGCCATGAATACACAGACCCCATCCACCTTGATTCAACAATACTAATGAGTGATGGAATGTTTTGCAGGTACACCATTCATGTTAAACTGGAATTGAACATTTCCAAATTACACGAAACAAAGGAATAATATCAGAAAAGAATGATAAAATATTAAGCACGTGTCTGTAATAAAGTGACCAATCGATGTTCACTTTAAAATTTGTTGTTAACTAGCGCCATCTGCTGGGCAAATTTAGTTTTTTCAAGCAAATATCGTTGGGGTTAATATAAATGATATTATACAATCAAAGATCTTTATATTTATGTAATAACTGGATGCAAGTAGTGTCATGATTACCCTTTATAGCAGGTTTGTCCATCTTATACACACAGAGCCAATGCGAGTGCAGGGTTTTATTCCAACGAAGAAAATCCACACCAAATTCTACCTGTTAATTATTGAAAATTAGTAGAAATTATCAAGCGTTTACCATTGATTGATTGGAATGGAAACCTGCACACCACACTGCACTGGAAAAGGTCAGACGCTGCTGCTAGAGAGAGATCTTTGAGAAGTGCAGTTTTTCAGTGCATGACAAAAATCAGCCCCTCCCAGAAACGTGATTTTTGAAAATTTATTTAAACAAAGAAAGAATAGCCCGTATGCTCAACCATGTTTAATAAGGCTAAACAACATGAATAAAGTCCTTTGACTGTACAACAAAATACAAAAGACAACTCTCCCACAGTGAAGACACACAGGCCAATTGCTAATCTGTTTACTGACCAAAATATACCGACATACCAAGTTTTATTTCCCAATAGCTTTTAATAACACAATTAACAGTAAAATAAAGATTTTTCTATGCACAATATTTAAGTATTTACATTTGTTTTATAGTTGCATCAGCTTCTCTTTTAGATCAGGTAAAGCAATAAATTCTGAATACATGTCAAAATTATGACTCCATTCATGATGTTCAAAATAGGTTTTTTTAATGATTCAATGAAATAAATGCTTAGTTTACTGCGAGGACATTAATGAAAAGAAATAAGTCCAGGACACGGGAGTGATATTAGCACACATATGTGTGAGGGCTTGTTCAAGAGTGAGATGGCAGAAGTTCTCATTTCACCTGCGGTGTGTGGATGACCTCCAGATGAAAAGTAAAGGGGAGTGTGTGCAAGTTATCCGATAAGCTGTGTGTGTGCATGTGTGTCTGTCTGTGTGTGTTTGTTTGACAGAGCCAAAATGCTGACATGTATAGCATCACACACTTGCATAACCCTAGTCTTCATGCCCCCTTTCCACAATTGACTTCTCCGTCAGCAATGAGGCAACCGCTGTCTAGCAGAGGAGAAGAGGAAAACAAACTAATCAAAAGAAAAACAGGAGATCTTGTGGTAATCTGCAGACTCCCAAACTTCTCTCAATGCTCTGTGCGATTTGCTTGTTAAAAAGCGTCCAGAGGTGCAGGTTAAGACAACTGCCTTCTCATATTTTCCATTTTCCTATAGTGTATTCTATGGCTGGGAGCTGCCTTGACTGTCCGGGTCTGTTCCAGATGAGCTGGTGTCAGAATCTGAGTCTCCATCATTGTCCTCAGGAGGGCACTTTTCACGCAACCGCCTCTGTGTGGCACTCAGACGCGCCAACAGACCCTGGTAGTCAAAACGGCCTCTCTTCTCCCCAAAAGGATCCTGGGAAGAATAAAAGCAAGAAAATATTTGAATCATGAATAGGAAATGATTAAGGTGTATGCCCAGACAGTGTTTAAAATAGATAATCATGCCATGTGCCTATCTGAATGGGATACAATATTTTGCCACACATAGCCTTTATAACTGCCTAATTTTTACTTCCTGGTTGTAATATTTGACAACATTCTGAATTATGAATCAGTTATTCATATGCACTTGCCAGTCCGTTTCATTTCTCTGTTTTTACACTTTACTCATGTCACCATGAACAGCCATTTTTAACTCGCCTCAAAATTACTGATGTATCAGCAATACCTAGAAATCACACACTTATACTCTCTCATTTACATTCTCTCTATTACTTTCCTTTTGCCTCATTCTTAATAATAATAAAAAAAATGAAATACTTCTGTAATAGGTTCATGTAAAAAAAAAAATCCATGATAATTATGTATGTACCTCTTATTTTTTTGGCAAAAAAATGCTTTTTTCAAATAAAAAAGATTTAACCAATACGTGTTATTAAATTGACTGCTTTTCAGAAGGAAACTGGTTATTGCATTCACTTCAATACCCATAATTAATACCTGCATGTTCTGCCCTTGTAGGTGAAGACGTTCTTTGCATACACTTTCATAGAAATCATAGTACTCCAAGAAAGACTTTTCCATCACTGCCCTGAAAAACAGAAGAAGGAAATAAATTCCATTTTAATAAATAAAAGGCTACTTTTGTCTTGGGTAGTAATATAAAAATCAAATCAATATAAATCTCTCATTCGTATACATATATAAATCTGGACTAATTCGTTGATAAGCTGCTTTAAACACAACTAAACATCTTGATATGCCATACATATATTTTAACACCCCACACGAAAAGAAGTTTTTCAATGACAGGGTTGTCAGCTTGCGGCAGTTACAGGAAGCAACGGATATTATCTGTTAATAACCACAAAGGCTGTTTGTAATTCTTTCAAATATATGTAATCTTAATAGTTTTACCAATGGCGTGACTGTGTCAGACAGAATTATCTGTGAATAACTGATCTTACAGTATTTTCATGCACAGTGTCACAGTTCACACAAAACCGTGCAATAAAGAAAAAACAACCACTGATCAGCAGTTCTGCAGGTAGAATTGCAACTGGTTGACCAGTTAAACCTTGGGATAAATTCAAAAAATAAACTAAAGGCAAAACACAGTACTGTTAATAGATACTTATTGTTAAAATATTTAACTGAATAGGACACATGTGGATAAGAAGAAACACCTGTCAGTCATATTTTCTATTATAAAATGCATATTACATATGTAAGTTGAAACAGCTGTGTGTGTGTGTGTGTGTGTGTGTGTGTGTGTGTGTGTGTGTGTGTGTGTGTGTGTGTGTGTGTGGGATACTTAAAGGGTGTGCGGTGTAGGGTGTGAAACAGTGAAACTCTGCTACTGGCTAAAGGTGTAGAAGTAAGTTTCATGTCAAAGGTCATAAATCATTGCAAAACTGAACAAAGCAACATGACCCAAGGTAGCGATACTACATTCACCCAAGTCTCTCCTAGGGAAAGACTGCAGAGCAAATTTGGGCTGTGAGATGTGCTTTTTAAGCAATTTTGAAAAAGTAGAAAGAAACTGGCAGAGGTCAACCAAGGGGACCAAGCAGACAAAAGATACATCATGCTTAGCTCCCTTTGACACAGGAAGATATCCTGCAGTGTAATCAGAAAAGAGCTGGTGGAACAGAGTGAGACCCAGATATACCCAATTGATGTCTGGCCAGAGTTTGGCCAGAAATAGTCCTCAGGAAGAATTGTGGCGAAAAAGCCATACCTCCCCAACATGGAAACAAGGCTAAGGAACACAATCATGCACAAAAACATAGGAACTGGTATACAGAAAAATGACAGCAGGTGCTCTGAACTGATTAGTTAAAAACTGGTTGTTCTTCATAAGTGTCTGCAGGCAACATTGAACTAAGGAAGATTTTTTTTTAAAGTTTGGGGCTGCATCCCTGCAAATAGAGTTGGAGACATGGTCAGGATTTATGGTGTTCTCAATGCTGAGAAATACAGGCAGTGTCCATCATGCAAAACCATCGAGGTGGTGTCAGATTGGCCCCAAATATATTCTGCAACAGGACAACAACCTCAAACAATTAATATCATTAAGAACTCCCTCAGATATCAAAATTAGTCCTGAAAGTAATAGTTTAACCTCCTAAATCTTGAAAACAACGATTAAATCTGGGATTTCACGAACAGACAGACTCTACATCCACACAAGATCTGTGTTAGACCTCAAGATGTCTGAAACAACCTACCAGCTGGGTTCCATTAAGAACTGTTGGCAAGTTTACTGCAAACTATACATAACTTTTCTTTTATTATTATTATCTGATTCTGAACAATATTTTTTTTGGAATATTGCTGAATTTATCTATCTATGACTCTTGATATACATCAAGAAGCTTGCCTCGGTCACATATCTTACCTACACCTGCTACCTTCTTAAAGTGGCTGCTGAGACCGGTAACACAATACATTACCGCCAAATTGAAACTCTCAAGCTAGCAAAATGAACAAAAAAAACAAATGTCTTTTGGAAGTTTCTTTGTGCAGGGTAAGAGAGCCAATGAGGAGACAGAATAAGAGCCTATGAATGCAAAGAAAGTGTAAGCTACATTTAACAGACAATAATAGGAGTTCTACTTGAAATATGGATTTATTGCGAAAGGTCGTTCCCACCCACCAAACCTGCTCTGCAGAATATGTGGCGACCGGCTCTCTAATTACGCAATGAAGCTTTCAAAACTGCTTCGCGCCGCCACTTGAAGACCAAGTATTCAGCATTACAATACAAGCCAGTTGTATTTTTTTATTTTGTTGTATTTATCCGCCCACCTTAAAGACAATCCATGAAAATATTGTCTGACATTAAACTGGTCCCTGGGGAAAGGTTGGGGACCGCTGCTGTACTGCAAAATATATTGATTTAATACGTATTTTAAATACGTATTTTTAATCTGTCCGCAGAAAACCAAGCCATGATGCAGAGCTCAGAAACAATTTTTGCAAGGCATATATTTGGGAAGGCTGTAAAAAAAAAGTTGCTCTGATTCCCAAGAGCACAGTAGCCTCTTAAGTAGAAGAAGGGTGGCAAAACCAGGAATTTTCCAAGTGACTGGTTTCCCAGTAACACTGAGCAATTGTGGGAGAAGAGCAAGAGGTGACCAAGAACCCGATGTTTACTGAGCTCTAGAGATACTGAGTGGAGATGGGACAGCTGCAACCAATATGGGGTATATGACATATCAGTGCGAAACCTATGAAAGCCTGCTTTGAGTTTGCCAACAAGCACCTGAAGCACTAAAAGACTGTAGAACAAGATTGAACTGTTAAAGTCTGAAAGAAATCAGGCAAAGCTCAACTACATAAAACCATCAAAAAAGTGAAACAGGATGGTGGTAGCAACATGCCGTAGAGGTGCTTTTCTGCAGTATGGACTGGAAAAAGTACCGAAGTGTCCTAAATAAAAACAGAGCTGTCGGCGCAGCACTCATGACCTCAGTCTCATTCACCTTCCTACAGTACAACAACCATATGCCCTCAGCCAAGACAACACAGGTATGACTTAGGGACAGCTCTGTTAATGGCATGCAGTGTCCCTGTCAGACGTCTTACTTGAACCCTAGTGAATATCTCTAGAAAGACCTGAAACTGGCTGTCCACGGTCATTCCCCATGCGACCTGACCCAGCTTGAGAGAATTTGCTATGTAGAATGTCAGAAAATCCCCCCCATCCAGTTGCACAGGTTTGTTTCATCATAGCCCAAGAGAGTCAAATCTATAACTGTAGTCAAAGGTGCTGCAACAAATACTGAGTAAATGCACGTGATGTAATTTATTATATTATTATTTAACTTAAAAAGATTTAGAAACATTTCTAGAATTCTGTTTTCATTTTGTCATTATAATGGAATGAGTGTAGAATTATGAGGAAAAAAAAGCCAATTTGAACAATTGTAGTATAAAGAAAGCTACAACGTAAAGTTGAAAAACATGAAAGGGTCTAAATACTTTCTGAACACACTACGTGCGCACACACACACACACGATTATGATTGAATTTATTTTACATTGTTACTAACCACAAGGCCTCTGGACATGGCACCTTCCCTTCCAACATATCACAAACAGCCACACGCATTGTCTCATGGCGGATGCACTCGTTATAGTTCTTGCTATCTCCTGGGTGCCTCTCCTAATAAATACAGAAAACATTAATCAGCAAAAGCAAACAAATCAGACCCAAAAAGGCTTGAAGTACAAAACCCCATTCACCCTATCAGTGGTGAGTCTGAATCCTAAAGACACCATGATTAGGAGCCCAAGATACAAAATATTAGCTGCAATAGATTTAGGCATTGAATTGCTATAGCATGTGCTACTCCATCTCCTCCAGTTAGTAATGTGACATTGAAGTAGTTGGGCACTAGTAATTGACTATATAAAGGATAACAGAATATGATTCCAAAAGTAGTTTTTTGAGAAACATGATATGAGAGGCGATTTAGAAAACAATATGTCCTGATGTAGAATGTAATGTAACTACATTCTATAGGTCAGAAATTCATAGCCATAACTTCAATTATTCTGGCTCCAAAATGTTATATCTTTGGGAAACACAAATATATACAAAAAATATATATAATACCTGTTCAAAGCCTGGCTCATTGTGGTAAGGGTTCTCAGTCATCAGGGACTGAATAGAGATGAGAACTGAAGAGATGCTCTGAGCAGGGCTCCATGCTGGTCCAGTCCACGTGCTCCATTAAAAAGCATAGCAGAGAAAAATCATCTTTAAATTTTTTTTTAACATACTTTGCATTGCATAATAGTTTATAACATGCGGAATGCTTTAGAGAAGGTCTGTTACCAAATGCAAAAAGTTCTTTTGTATATATTCTTTTCTCAGTAAAACCATATAGTAATCACAAAATTCGTAGCACTACTTAAAAAAATCTCACTGATAAAGTTTAAAAATGTTAAACACGTTTTACATTATATTTTGTGTTGGAATGATATTTTTTACCAAAATATTTACCAAGATTTATTACATTTACAAAGGGTAGCTTTACTAGAGTGGAATCACACATATGAACATTGTGGTATGTGGTGGAGGGTAAACAGTTACCCGAGAATGCTAAGGCAAACTTTGCCGTTGCGGTAAAAGTTGGGGTTGAAACGCACGGTGTTATGCCCAGTGGTGATAAGTTTGACACGTGGAGGGTGAATGGGGTAGTCAGGGGGGCAACGGAACAGGAAGAGGAAGAAACCGCCCTCATATGGTGTATCAAAAGGACCTGTGATTAGTGCATGGATCTGCAGAAGACAAGAAAGTCAGTGCAAAAATAAATAAATAAATTTTAAAAATGGCTCCCATTATTCCTATTGAACTCATATTCAATAAATGTACTTAAGGAATAACTTTCTACACACATGCATGATAGCGATGCAAAATATAGATCAGAATGGCAATTTGTGATTCCCTTGTTAAAAAATGATTCACTAATGAACATTCAAAAGCAGTATTCCAATTTATATTTCAAGGAATGCATTTATATTGTGTAACATATTTTTAAAAATATTATATTAATAATGCATTTTATATTGAAAATACAGATTTCAGATCTCAGTTTCTTAATAATTATTGATTATTTCAGGCTTACCTTGGTCATATCATGGGGATCAGGAACCACAAACATGCCAGGTGGAGGTTCCTTATAGATGGACATTATGTCTCTGTGTGGGGATAAGAAAGAAATGAAGATCAGTGTCACACTTGATCCAGAGCAGATCCCAAGTACATTAAATGTGAAGGAAAGTTATATTGTAGCCCATACATCTACACACTGAAAACACAAATTCATACAATTATCCACTAACAAAAAGTAAAATAATTAAAAAAAAAACACATCCTACTTATTTTATGCAGATAGTTGTTTACACATGATATCCCTTTAGAAATCACAGCAGACTATAAAATATTATCTTCGCTGCCAACTGGCAAATCTGTACATCGTCCAGCCCACTCTACTACAAGTCTAAGGAATCTTTCCAAGTCTGCAGACGGAATTGTTGGCTACAACCTCACATTGAATCTACTTCAGCCTGAACTCCGCATCGATGACATTTCTCTATTGAAACCCAGTTGTTTTCTTAGCAATATTCAAATGGATTACGTTCAAATCTTTTGAAAACTGCTTAACCTTTGCCAAACCTGCAGGCAAGGCAAAAGAAATGCACCAAGGTTCTAATATTAACATTTTACATTTATATTCATCCTATGTGTAACACTGCATTCTGACACTGTGCATCCAATACAAATGTGGAATTAACTTAATTATACGTGATTCCGATTTGAACTGCAGCAATCCTTAACTGCACAACCCATAGGCTAAATTACACAGAAAGATTGCTGACTATACGCTTCATAAGACTTATATACATGATATGTTATAGAGTTACACAACCATGTTATTACAGGTTGCCCAAGATCATGTACCTCGTGCATGATTTTGGGCAACCATGGGCATTTAGCTGACTATGGAACTACATTTTCAGATGAAATGTCCCAGGTGATTCAGATCACCATGTTAACTGAAAACTTCCCTAAAACGTCATTGATTATAACCACAGATAATAACCTGCCAGGACTGAACTGGAGATGCTGTAAAATGTGGCTGCAAAGAATGGAGACTTTTTGAATTGCGTTGATTTGATTTATTGTTTTAGTAATGGAATCAGACATATCTGTGTATGTACTTACATAGTGTTATACAGTTATACGGTGTCCTATAAAATACCGATATTTTCTATAGCCATTGCATAATAAACATAGTATTAAGAGGATGTTTTTTCATTAATTTAGCTCTCCCAAGTAAAACGATACCACCATGCTGAATCGACTCTTACGTATCGACTCCCACTCTCACGCCATGACTCGAACAGTACGTTACAACAAAAACATACCGATACAAACAGATGGCAAATCTAATTATAATCTGTTTAATCTAAATTTTATACGGGTATATGCAGATAAACATTTTGACTTGATGTAGAGTATGTCTATATGAGCTCGCCAAATAATAAGGGAAATGCAAAACAGCTTAACCATTCCTACACAAGACAGCCCCGGAAGTTCATCTGATTCAGAAAACAGGACATATAACTCTCATATGAGACATATATGTTCTGTCCAGCTGTATATATTGTTCGTTTTAAACCATGTTAAAGAAAGTTGGTTTCAATGAGTGTTGTGTGTAAATATCACATTTACTCTCACGCCTGTCATCAGAAAGGCAGAGCTTTTGCGTCTTTATATGTTATGAGCATGATGCTAGGGGTTGAGACAAAGATAGTGTTTTAAACAACAAATAACAAAGAGGGGTGCATTCATTAGTTATTGACAAGCATAATCATCCCATGTTGGCTAGCAGAAGTTAGCCTGCTAACGTGGGTCTACCTCTTTATCCGCAGGATGCACTGCTGCGATGCTTTCTCGTTGTCCCAGTCAGTGCTCAGTGTGGGGTCCCAGGACGTGGCGTGAATCTGCGACAGAAGCCCTGCTCCAGCCAGACTCGTCGGCGCTCCGGTCAGCCCGAGGCCGATGTTTGGTGGAAGCGATGTCGGCACGGGTGCTAGCGCCGATCCGATCGTGTTCACGACGCCGCTCTCCTGGCTCTCCATGTCCGTGGTGAGGTGGTGCGCTACACCCGGTGATGCCGCGGCAAGGCCGGTCTCTGCAGCCACCGCGGGAGGGGGGGAGGCCGGCAAAAAGTGACTTAAACTCGCTAACACCGGAGCTCCGTTCCCGTGACTGGACGCCACGGCTTCTTCTCCAGCGTCGTCCGCCATGGTACCTCGGTCCTCTTGGGAACGGCTCCGCGATTCTCAGCTGTCAGTTTAACCAGCTTTTCTTCCGATAGTTTCTGATTTGCCTTCACTCAGGAACCCGTCGGTATTCTACAGCGGCACCAAATGAAACCATTTCTACCAGATCATCCCGAGTTTGGTTTCGTCTTTGCGCTCAAGCATGGCCCTCTCGGTGATTATTTCTCGTAATAATTATGACTCACTCTAAGCTGGGCAGCAGTTCATTTAAAACCCACGGCTAACATATTGGAGGGGGGAAAAGCCACACCTTTCCGAGTAAGCACTCCGGCGTCACAGTGAGCTCGGCTCTGGTTAGTGTTATTAGGAGCTGTTGTCGTTTTACTTCCTGCTAGCAAAGAGAAATAATAATAACAACTGACGCCACCTACTGTTCTACAGTGTCAAGTGCACTACAGTGCCTTTATCGCCACTAACAATTCACACCTTAGCTAGGGCACTCAATTAAAAAGCAGAGAGCCATTTAGAATACAGCCACAGGAAAATCCTCGGAATAAAATAATTTTTGAAAATAATCCTTCATGCGGAGTTTTTTCTTTTTAAACTCAGTAGTTTCGTATAAAATATTTCCTTAAAAAAAATATATATACACTGCATATATAGTTTGACATTAAATTCAACATTTAAACCGCACATTTCATGTATAAATATAAATATTTTCATGCATAAATATTGAAGGTACACATATTAAGAAAATCTCTTGGAATGTCTTGGAAATTTTTCAGTCGACAAGGAACCATTTTGGTGAGGCCGACAAATCGGACTAAAACTCACCTTCATTTTACCAGTAGGCAGACGAACTTCAGGTGCACTACTGCCACCTAATGCATTGGAGGGTGCAGGCAGATTTTTTTGGTTATAATGTGCACGGGTAAAAATGAGCATGCCTGTTATGCCTTTCTGTAATATTTCCTGCATAAGTTTCATTATATACTTAATTTATAGATTAATATTTAATAATCACTTCTTTAAGTTGTGTACATTGAATTGAACGATTGACATAAATAAAATAAGCCTATAATTGTGTCAAAAGACCCAAAGGCCTACGTCTCTCATGCTATGCAGATTGCATAGACAATAAACAAGAAGTCTCTGCATAATAAAAGGGGCATCTCAATAAATTGGAAAAGTTCATTTATTTTAAGTAATTTAACTCAAATTATGTAAATGCAATGCAGACAAGCTGAAGTGGTTTAAGTCTTTGGTTCTTTTAATTGTGATGATTTTGGCTCACATTTCTCTTGAGTTTGAATATGGCTACATGCCAATCAACTCAAAACACTTTGAGGTTTCCTGAATCTTCAAAATGGTCTCCATTTGGTTCACTAGTCTAGACATTCATAGGGAAGACTGCTGACCTTACAGTTGTCCAGAAGCTAGCTGTATCCTAGCATGTTAACAAAGCTGGATGAAAGAAAATGCACAACCAACCGATAGAAACGCAGCCTTGAGAGGCTCGTCAAGCAAAATTGATTCAAGAATTTGGGTGAACTTTACAAAGGAGCAGACTGAGGTTGGGGTCGAGACATCAAGTTGACACAGACCACAGTTGTTATATTCCTCTTGTTAAGCCACTCCTGAACCAGACATCAGACGAGACTTACCTGGGATAAAGAGAAGTACTGGAAGTTACCCAGTGATCCAAAGACCTCATTTCAGATGAGGAGAGCATGCTTTATATTTCATTTGGAAATCAAGGCCCTAGAGTGCAGGGAAAGGGTGGAGCAGCTCATAGCCCAATTTGCTTGAAGTCTGGTATTATGTTTCCACAGTCTGTGATGATTTGTGGTGCAATGTCATCTGTTGCAGTTGGTCCATGGTGTGGTTTTTGTTTTTTTATAAACAGTCACTAAACCCATGATCAAGAAATTTTAGAAAATTTCACACTGTCAAATGTGTATGTTAAACTTCAGTCCATGTCAATAGAGTTTTTGAATTTCAATTTGAATTTAATTGTTAAAATAAATTAACTGTTCCATGACATTCTAAATTGCGGAGATGCACCACTATACAATTTGTTTGGCCTAAGCAGCATTTGGGACTCTCATTCCTTGAGCAGCAGTAACTGGATTTCTGTCTATGCTTAACCATGTGACAATTGGCTGCAAGAGCAGATACAAAATATCTTTCAATCTTCCCTAAACATCCGAGATTGTGATTTTGGCATCTCAATAAATAACACTGGGAATTCGAATTACATTTTATAGACTAAATTACTATTTACTAAATAAGGAACTTGGCAATTAATTTAGTTTTTATCTTCAATCTACATTAATCCAATACTACGTTCAAAATTAGTTATATTCAATACAACCCTTAAGTAGCAATACAGTGAATACTCTTGCACACAGCTGAATGTGGATAAACGAATCACTAATGAACAGCTCATATGAGGTTCTTCATGTGAGCAATCAGATTTAATTACATTGCAACTGTACTTATCTAATTTCCCGAAGCAACTAACCAATAAGTACTAGCCATTCATTTAGTTAATCTCATGGACAAATGGTGGCCAAAATATGGCCATTATTTTGAAAAGCAAGCTATTGTAATTTGGTTATGATCATGGATTTCAATTTTCACTCACAAACAAAACCACAAATGTTTAGCAGATGACATTCCAATGAATTAATAGGTATGGGCTGCTTATGGGACCTTACATCAAAGAGGAAATTAAGAGACAGATAAAGTTCTCTCACCCATTTATTTAGACAGACTGTCCCAAACTGTAGTGAGAAATTACATAAAAACCTCATTGAGGAAATAAGGGGGGAAACAAGATATTTCTAGTAGCTTGTTGGAATGGCATGGCCACTGCCTTTTGAACTGTGCTTCAGATTATGATCCCTGGCTGGACAGTTGTGGCAAAGACCAAGAGGACAGAGGTGTAAATTACATGGCAAACAGAATAAGGAATGCCACCATCAGACAAAAAAGCCCCATGGCCTCAGAGAGGGCAAAACCCAAGATGGCATAAGAGAAAAGCTGTTGTTTCAGAGATGGATTCCTGTCAAGACAGCAAAAAGAAGCAGATGGTTAATATGGTTCACAGGAGAGCTATTCTATACAATTTGAACCATAATTAAATCACATTTCCATTACAAGTTAGTATTATTAGAGAACTAGCAAAATGCCAACATTAAATTGCAAGAACATCTGTACACATTAGAAGAAGAGTGTGGTAGAGAGGGAGGAGAGAAGAGGAAGGGGGAAAGGGGAAAAAAAAAAAGCATCAGTAAAGGCTTATCTTTTTACCATCATCAGAACTGCCTACCTGGCATAGCCAATGATCAGGCTACCAAATACTGTCCCAATTCCAGCTCCTGAACCAGCGACTCCCACTGTAGCAGCACCAGCACCGATGAACTTGGCTGCAGTATCAATATCCCTTGAAATAGCACTGGTCTGAAAGCTCCGGCTCACATTTACAAGAGATGCCACATTCACAGGCAAGAGTGTTGCCTAAGAAATGAGAAACATTTGTAGCTCATTAACCACGTTTGAACTGCTTTGTACTCCACACATCTGGAAAATTACCTGCTCAGTTTGGGCTTCAGGTCTATTGAAGACAGACACAGAGACAGGCCGGGCCAATATTCTGGAACCTCCACGAAGCTGAGACATAATGCAAATCAGGCAAGGGATGACTACATTTAATGAAGTCAATTCCATTTGAACAAGTCTCAAATTATTCCAACTACTAAAGCCAAAAACTTACACTACCAAACCATTAGCCATGATTAGGTATACCATTTGCACAAAAAAAAAAAAAAAAAAAAAAATCAAATCACTCAGTAAACTAAACAAAACAAAAAACCCATCATGAAGTGCTCATGAATTCACCGCATGCCGTCTACTGCAAGAAAAAGTAAAGATGTAAATATAATACTTAATTTATTGAACTGAATTAATACTATTTAAAAAAAAATGCATTTTGCCTGTTTGTACTGCACAATTCTGTCAGCAGGCACACAGCTCAAAGAAAACGTAACAAAATAATTCCACAAATCACAAAATAAATCATTGATACGAATACAAAAATGGCAAAAACAAGAAAAACAACAAACCTAAGCAGGCATGATGAGCCAAAGCACCAAATCAATTAAAAAACACAAATAAAAACAAATAAATATTTGGCTATAGTGGTAGAGCTTGTTTCTTCATCAATGTTCCATTTAAAAAAAAAAAAAAAAAAAAAAAAGAAAGAAAACATACCGCCCTTCAAAATAATGTTTTAATCAGTATATTATAAACCATGAAAAAGGGAGCCAATATAATAAAATGTATACATCTGATTTTCTTCATTAGCAAAATCCAAGGATAGATTAACAAAACATTAAAAGGCTACACAGAATGCATACCACAGAAGGAAGTGTGACAAACTTGGTGCAGGCATACATGTCTGAAACCTGAAGAGGGGAACAAAAAATAAATAAATAAATACACATCAAAAGAAATAGATAATGTATTAGTCCAACCTGCTGTCACTGCATATCCAATGCAATCAAACTGCAATCAACAATGCAACATCATAATGGTTTGGGTAGAAGCATTCACGTGAACATGTCAGCTCTGCTATTTAAAGTATGGGATGGTGATGGATGGGGAGCTTAATTGCAAACATGGGTATAAAGAGATTAGTGGAAGAAACTGAAACTACTTGGTGACCCTCTCAAGTGTACATTTTGCATGCAAGTCTGAATTTAACAAAATGATTCATGATTAATAAATGCTGTTATATTTTATTTTGCTACATCTTTACATTACACACATAGCATATAACTGGGTAACCGGTAAATTGATTTCTTTGGGGTAGAATATGACTATTGGCACATAATAGACATACACGCCTAGGTATTTTTCTTCATTATATATATTTGAAGTCGGAACATTGTGGATGAGTCAGGACTCATTGAATGTTAAGTGGAAGCAACAGATTAACGATGAGCATCAAAGACACTTTTGACCCTATTCCCACCTGTACCAAGTGCTCCGCTGTCCACTTGTGACAGGATCACCCAAGATAAATGAGGGTCTAGTGGACAAATAATAGCTCCATGCAGAAATTGCTTAAGTGTCAAAGTTAACACTTGCAAAGATTGAGCAAATGTCAAAGAGCTGACAAATTAAGCCATATGGGTTAATCCATGTACATTATTCAAGCAGTCTGATCAATATGATAATCACGGCAACTATGAAACACAGCTACAAGAGAGATTAAAAGGTGATCAAGATGTTCGACATGTTGGTGGGTAATTTACGCCAGCAAACAAAGGAAGCCCTTTTAAAAGTGACAGCAAAAATATGACAGCAAAAATTATTTAGCATAGTAGTCCCCAACCACCATGTCACAGACCAGCACCAGCCCACAAAGTATGATTAAAACCCTTTATAATTAATTAATTTCCATTTTATTGACGTTCACATATTCTGAACGAGGAGCACTTCTGTCAATGTCATTTCCCCACACTTAAATAAGTGGCGGTTTATCTATTTCTATGCAGTGATAAAGCACCCATTGACAGAGTTCAGGGACATTTTCATTATTTAAATAACGACAAAGTGAAGACAAACCATATACGTAACGGTAAGTTGTTGTGCGCAAGATTAAATTAAATTGAGTATTTAATTACGTGCATAGCCCCTCCAACCAGATCGGTGTAATAATCCTGGTCAAACTGATCTGTGGTGCAGAAAAGGCAGTGGACCACAGAGATAGCAAGATTTTAAGTGTTAAAATACAAGCTATCTATCCGAAAAAATTTTGACCACATTCAAGTAGTGTGCAATATGTAGTCTATCCACCAATTTTCAACTATTATTCAAGTGACCAAGTGCCATTTCATTCAACCCCCTCCTCCTGAAGAAAATGTCCAAAGTAGGGTCTAGTGACCCAAGTGTTTCTGAATGATAGAAAAGGTTATTTTTTTCCCCAACGTTATATATATATATATATATATATATATATATAGTATATATATATATATATATATATATATATATATATATCTATATATGGAGGTGGGTGGAATCCCGTATTTGTGCTTTAAAAACACCCCTTTGACGAACACTGACCTAGAGGAAAATGAAATCACAGCAAAAAGGCCAATCCTTCCCTCTTGCCAACTCGGTTATTCAATCAAGCCAAGACGGCCGATAGAAGCGAGTGAAGGTCATCAATACTTACATTTTTTTATTTCCACTGTGATTACCACATATGAAGGAAAGTGCTTTGGGGAAATAACGGGTGAGGACTTTTGGTCCTTTACCATATTTAACTTTACTTCTCCATTAGCGGTTTGCTGTAAAGTGTCAGGGCTCGACACTAGGCCCTAGAGCCTGCAGGTTTAAGACTTTTCACAAGTGTCAGAGGGAAGTATTTGGATACGCTCAACAAACACGCACATCATAAGCCTCTCAAACACTGGTGTATTCGACGCGAGGGATTTATAATTATGCAACCGTCAACGACTTTAGCTCCACAACTAGTCTCTACTGAATGGCTGCTGGAGTAGATATTAACCGTTCGTGATAGACCCAGGACTAGCGGAGCCATTTATGCTAATAAAAAATCACCAACGTACAGCTACTAGAAAATCATAGGAGGCTAACGCCGGTCAACTCACCTATGTATTACACAATAGCCAGCCGACAGACACAAAGCTACAGTCAATGGGCGCTGTGTAAAACTGTCACCTTGTCATTTATAAGCTTATAAACCACGTCCTCGGCCACCATTGGACCGACACACACGGTCTCTATCTGCGATTGGCTGGGCTTCGTTTCAAGAGCCTATAAAAATAACCAAAGAGGAGACGAACAGGAAGCCATGCGCTTTCGGTTGGTTGTACTCATTGTGTCAGGCGACAATCTGTTCCCAGGTCTTATTTTAATTGGGTGAAAATGCCGGGAAAACGCAAGCACGTACCTTTTCCTACGAGTAACATTGGATACACTGCCGGAAGTCCCGCCCCCTGACAAAAAACGTTTAGGAGAATACACGCAGATCACACAATAAGGCTGCAGGGGGCGACATACGCACAAAATCAATAATGTACCAGTCATTCATGTAGAACACATATGTACACATGTATCATTGCATTATATTATTATTAACAGCATTATTTGTAGCAATTTAAGCTACAGTAGCCCATCTCTTGGACCGGACCACGTGAGCCAGTCGTCGCCCCCGACGTGCATCGATGGGCCTTATCCACACGTGAACCCAGTTACAGGTTCACCACTGTTCTTCCTTGGATCACTTGCTTCACTCGCTGTCTAATATATCCCACCTGCTAATAGGTGCCACGATAGAGAGATAATCAGTGTTATTTGCATCACTGGACATAATGTTAAAAATTCACTTTATGCCTAGTACGTAAGTATAAAGATATTTCCACGCAGATGAAATAATATTCAACAGTTAAACAGACCCAGTATATCCAAAAATGCATAGGTTAAAATTGATTCCAGTGCATCATTACAAAGTAATACTAAATCTTCAGTATTATTTCTCATATTTGATGGATAGATTATTTAATTACCACCAAATGTGATCAGAGCAATACATTAGATAGATATGGCAATAAAAATGTGTTTATTCATGATAGTATGTAGTGCATATACAGTTACATAAAAATCTCCAATGCTATTCCAGTACAAAATTCTTTGAACATTAACCTTGCCCAGTTAATTACTGGTGAACATTCAAATAGTAAGAAGGGATATCAAATATTTGCTTGGTTACTGCACCTTTTTTTTTTTTTTTTTAGGTAGAATTCACAATGGACACTTATTGCCAGGGTGCACAGGACACAGATTCCATTCAAGACAGATAAGTGTAAACCATTTTAAACATCTGCTGAAAGCTGAAGGAGTTTTTTTTTATCTAATTCAACTACAAAATACATACCATGTTTTTTTTTTTTTAAAGTAAATTTTGTCTCTCAACTACTATGTGCCAGCCATAATGTGTGAGCATGTTAATATTATGTTGAGCATAATTCTCAGCATTTTACAATAATGACTGATATTATATATATATTATATTCTTAGTACTGGAGGCACGGTGGCGTAGTGGTTAGCACATTCGCCTCACACCGCCAGGGTCCGGGTTCGATTCCCGTCTGGGTCATGTGTGTGTGGAGTTTGCATGTTCTCCCCGTGCCTCAAGGAGGTTTTTCTCCGGGTTCTCCGGTTTCCTCCCGGTCCAAAAACATGCACGGTAGGTTGATCGGCACCTTGGAAAATTGTCCCTAGTGTATGAATGTGTGTGTGTGTGTGTGTGTGTGTGCCCTGCGATGGGTTGGCATTCCATCCAGGGTGTATCCTGCCTTGGTGCCCATAGACGCCTGAGATAGGCACAGGCTCCCCGTGACCCGAGAGATCGGATAAAGCGGTAGAAAATGAATGAATGAATGAATGAATATTCTTAGTACTGTGACATACCTTTTTAAATTTTTTTTTACGATTGACCCTCAGTTCTGAATATGTAATTTATGTATATGTATATAATGAAGCATACTTTATTATAATTTAGCATGCAATGCAAAATTGTTCAAGGAAAATGTTCAAGCATCAGTGATATATGTTCTAAAAGTTAGGATGTTGAATATGTCATGGGATTTAATACAAAATGAGTAAAACACATCATTAGTGTATTTTACTTTCTCAAGCTGGGTGAATAAAACACAATTTACTGTTTCTAGCTTTTGCTTTGATGTCTGTTGTAGTAGTTAACCATTTATAATAAATCCCTAGCTTGAGGTGAACTGCTTTAGCTTGCATTTGGAAGTAATGAAAGAATAAATATAACAGCATACGTAGGCAGCAGAATGCCAACATGACTTGTCTACATGACAATATAGTAATGTTTTATATATATATAGTTATATATATATATATATATATATATATATATATATATCTATATATATATATATCAGTACTCAAATTTTATTCTAATCTTGAAATGGATGTTTTGCTAGGCAGTGTGGTGTGCAACTGCACTCTCAGCAGGCGGTACACTTGATAAGTTTTACAGATGACAGAAGCAATAAATTGTGATGCTTTCAAGACATAATAAGCAAGATTCTTTCTCTGTTTGAATAGGGGCCTACAAGCGAATGCAACAAAAAAGTACTTGCAAATGTGTAAATCTTTGATCAGTATCAGTAATAGTAAAAATGTATAAGGAAAAAAAGAAAGAAAAAAATAAGAGAAAAAGATTTGACTGACAAATTTTCATCTTTGCTTAGCAAATTAAAGACATATTGTACTACAATTTCTATATTCTGCTGCAATGTATTTATTTATTTTTAGATTTAATTTTTACCTCGCTCCCCAGCTTGCATAGACTATTTGATATACAAAAATGAAATGGTCTGGTTATTAATTAAAAATTAATAGCATCATGGGAAAAAAATGCTTTTAATTTTTTTTCCTTATAAGCAGCATAGTTTATAAGAAATGGAAATGTACATAATGTATGGTAGTCGGTAATAATAATAATAATAATAATAATAATAATAATAATGTATTCAGTGTGAACATTCAGCTGCCTCAATTAGTTGGACACCAATACCCTGGACAAACCTTGGAGCCAGGCATAGTATGAATTTATAACATTATGACCATTGAAGTGAACAACATGTATATCTCTTCATCATGGCACCTGTTAGTGGCTTAATGTAGATTATATTAGCCAGCAAATAAATATTCTTCCTCAAAGTCAATGTGTTAGTAAGCAGGAAAAATGCATAATGATTTTATTATCATGCCTTGATGACTTGGTCAGGGCATCTCCAAAAACTGGGGTTCTCTCATGAAATAGTCTGCAGTGATCAGTTCCTATAAAAAATGGCCAAAGGAAGAAACAGTGGTGAACCGGCAACAGGGTAATGGATGGCCAAAATACATTAACGCACATGTGGAGGGAAGGCTGACCCGTGAGTGCCAATCAAACAGATGAGCTACTGTAGCTCAAATTGATTTATAAGATAATGCTCTTTGCATTGACCTGTGTTTAAAGACAGTAAAAAAGGGGACAAACACATTATTAGTCAGGTGGTCATAATGTTATGCATGATTGGCAGTCATAAACTTATGCCAACTTATCAGTGTACTTAAACTGGTATTTAGACTCTTCATGACACATTAATAAATTACATCATTTGCTTTTTTTAATGTTACTTGTTTTATATATAAATCATCTTAACCACAAGCACAAGCACAATGTTTCATTTCCTCTCTATAATTCAATAGAAGAGAAATACACCTTATTTGCAGCTTATTCTAATTCATGAATTGTCTTTTTCTCTTTGTGTTTTTCTCTTTTATTTAATAATAGTGCTGTTTTAAATGTGCTCTAGAAAATCTGTACTGCTTCTGCAATGGCAAATATAAGAGACAGGTCACAGAGGTATGACATATGAGTTTAGAGGTTTAAATAATATGTATGGAATAACCCAAAACAAATACTCTTAAAATGGCATTTCTTAATAATAACAGCAGTAACCAACAAAATAAGCATTAATTCACAGTAGTATACAGAGAACTGCTTGCGATTCGTCCCATAATTTTTTACTGATCTTGTCTATTATCAGCTTGTTATGATAGTTTAATAATAACAGCAGGGAGGTGTAAAATGAATGCTCCTGATATTGAATGAATATGAATTTTTTCTTTTTTATGTAACACTTAATTTTTTTGAAGTAATTTCCACTATAACATTCATATTTTTTATATTAATTAAACCCATATCTAATGCCAAAATGTAAACATTATAAAAGAAAAAAAAATTGATTGGTTACCACTGAGAACAGTCCATTTAATTACAAATCTGGAAGTGAAGAAAACCAAATTACAAAGAAATGAAAGCCTCCCACTTATTTGTTTGTTTGCAATTCATCAATTAACACCAAATTTAAACTATCATGAAACAAGCTGATAATAGTCCAGATCAGTAAAAAATTATGGGAAGAATCGCAAGCAGTTCTCTGTATACCACTATGAATTAATGCTTATTTTGTTGGTTACTGAATATGATCAATACAATACATTCAATTATAAATTATTTAATTATATAGGTATATTTCATATGAATAGGTTATTGTAATAATATATAATCCCATTTTAATCACGCGAATAATTTTAAAATCGAACTATATGACATAAGTTATACAACATTTTGTACCACTTAGGACTAGTGATATTGTTACTAATTTTTCTTTTGATTTTTTGCAGAGAATTACTCGAAAATATGAATGTGTTTATAATAAATAAAAAAATTTATGTGTTTTCCGGTTCACTTACAAGTGTCGTTGGCAGAAGGGGAAACCAGACTGGACCTTGTAAACTGCCTTCAGTTGCCTCTTTGCAAGTGAAATGCAGTCACCAATAAATGTATAATGGGGACCCAAAAGACACAGAGGTTGGTAATGCATGTTTAGGGGTTAGTTGATCTGAGGGCAGGTGTCTGAGTTACGTGTTTGCTTTATGACTCATCATGATTTTCATTCCTTCAAAAAAAAAATCCTTGTTCTCGAGCCATGTCGTTAGCTTGTCTATACTCAAGTCTAAGATTTATATGTAAAAATCTGCGGCTTTTGGTAAAAATATACATGTCTTCTTAGATGGTCTGGGCTATATTCTATTGGAGTCAAACACTACTGTGTTTTTTGTTGTGTTTTGAAAATTCATATTTTATGTTGTTATTATTAGAGTAAGCTACGCAAAATTGAATGAATGCTGATTAGCCAACAGGAAGAATATCTTATCAGCAATATCATTTTTTGTTTATTTACCAAATTCTTAATGAATGCAATTATGAACCCAGCTGAAGTTTCACTCAACTATTTAATATACAGTATAATAGCTTTTGGATAAAAATATAAAGTTATGTTATAAAGACTATATAAATCTTTTCTTGTTCAGTCAGTCTCATTGCATAAATGATGATTTATGATACGTAATATATTTTCTGTTAAATTATCAAAGGCTATTTCATTTTCAATGTTGTGCCACTCTCACTGCTTGAAACTTAAAGTCTGCTTCTTGGCTATAAACTTGAAATTTACAAAACAAAGAGTGAAAAGAAAGGGGGGGTTAAGTAATAAGTTGAATTATTAGGTCATTTTATATCGGTGGTATCACACCTTAAACAATACATTTTGTAAAAATACTGTCACTAGGAACAGTTATAGTATGAGTTAACACAATTAATTCTTTGAGACAATTTAGCATTCACAAGATTTTCCGGCACTAGAAGTGTAATCAGCCATGAAGGAATCAAACACTACCAGCCCCCATCCAGTCTCAGTGTCAGTTTTGTGAAGCTTGTGGAGCTGCTGCTTTTTAATAGGGTGGAAAGGACATGAGGATTGTGAGCAGGCATTCACAGTGTTATTACACTCCTGGGTTACACAGAGCCTAGTGCTGAGGCTGGCAGAGATGAATGGCATGGTGGAGCAGCAATTAATAATGTTTTTACAAGAGCAATGGAGGCACATAGAAGCTGTGGACAGATCAGGCATTGTATTGAAATGTGCAGGTGAATTGATTGGCCCATTGGATTTTCTGTAGAAATCATTCAGATTAATTGAAAGCACGGGGAGGAGAAAACAGGGAGGAGGGAAATTGGGAGACCCATGATTTATAGGTCCTGCTCCAAGAGGAAGATAAAATGGCAACCTTACAGCTGGGGACGTGGCGGGCGGGTCTCACCCTGAATGTCATTCAACCATACTTATTGCCCCTACAGTAAGTATTGACAGGCCGACAATTTCACAGCCTTAGAATAAAAAAGAGAATTGGAAATAATAAATCACTTAATGATGGTCATTACAAAAGGAACAAACACAATCCATATAGTAAAATAATGTGTTAGAATACAATCTTGTGTGATCCTGTGCATAATAATGGTTTAAGATACACAGTTAACTAAACCGTAAACTAGAAAATAACAGGATTGACAATATTGGGATAATATAATTTTCTGTAAATTAAAAGGATTCTAATACATATATGTTCCAGAATACAGGCATTACCAATTGAAGAGCACACAATCCTTAACAAGTAATACATATAACAAGCCATTGTTAACGTATGCTTTTATAAATCCTACAGGACTATAACCTTATAGAAGCAGTTAATCATGGCGTAATTTGGCATCGAGGCTTAATTAGGCCTTTCAAATTAGGCCTATCTTAACACTGCATGCAAGGCAGGGAGGCTTTCACACAGACCTTTGCCATCACATGCATCACTTAAAATCAACCAGGGGAAAGAACTCTTAAACACTTTTCTTGGTGCGTAACATAGCAATTAGAAGCTCTGAATCTTAATATTCAACATGGGTAAAAAAAAATAATGAAGAAACATGCTTTAAAACCTTTTAAATAGCTACATTCTTTCTGATTTTTACATGGAAATTTTGACAGGTTTAAAAATGTTTCGATGGATGAAATTCTGGTGAATGCTATTTGCATTTTGTTACACTATATGTTCTACTGTATGTAGCCAGAAGATCCATCAGCAAGGAAAAATAAAAAGGAAAGTCCATCTGTCCACCAAATCCAACAGTTAGCCGTGTCTATGAATATACATATAAACTTCCAACGTATAAATTAGGACATAATGCTACTGTATCACAACCTGCTAAAGAAGTCAATACAGTTAATGCATGAAGGACCAGGATGGTTTTGGCAGCAAAAGGGGACCAAAAAAAATATTAGGCAGGTAGGCATGACTGATCCATGGCCATAAAGTCAGATGTATGCATGGCTGGTGTATGTTCACAGGGTCATCATTTGAATTTTTAATATAAATGCACATTTTATAGCTTTGTCAACTTTATATCAGAGATGCCAATTGATTGACTTGTACAGTAAAGAAAGATACTTTGAATGACCTTTGCATAGCACTAGTTCAACAAAAAAACTGTCTTAGATAAGTGTTGTTGAGTATTAACTTTTTTTATATGCATTATGCTGTTAAGTTTTGCAGATGCTATCTTAAATAGGTTATATTGTTATCATTATTTTTCTGTTACTAATTAATTAAATCTAATATTTGGTCATATATTTGTTTGATTCTTAAATTAGTGGAAATTAGGGTCAGCTGTTAACAAAGGTTCCTTCTTCCTTTAAGCAGCACTAGTTCCAGCATGTGCACAAACATCATGTTGGTGATAAATGGGTATCTACATAATTTTTTTAGTCAGGCAGCTACAGCACGAAGGAGGTCAGAAGAAGAGGGTGGTTTAGTCTCAAGCCTGAAGGCAGACATAGGTTATGGGCAGCTGCCTGTCTGTAAAGACAGTGGGAAACAACATGGCAAGCAACACCGTGGCTCTCCGATTACAGTACCTGTCTATAAAAACCACTCCTGCAGCAAGCATCTCTCTCCTTTTTGACCTCCCAGGGTCTCCAGCACCGTGTGAAAGATCTATGGTCTGTTTCACTTATTAGCACACTTTTGATGTCTGCACACGGTTTATAGCTCATTCACCCAAAACTGACTGGACATCTACAGGGTGGCACGTGACAATATCAACCGAGAAATGTTAGCTTGAGGAAGGAAAAATAAATTGTAATCATCCCAGTAAACACAATTTCTTGAGGGATGTGATGAATGAGCAGTCTATCTAAAAATTACATAACAGAAAATAGAGAATTAACCATAGACTTATTATAAGATATACAGTACACATTTGTAATCAGCCTTGCACCTAATTACACTGACCGACTGGTAAAAACCTTTAAAATTTTCAGACATACTCAATGACATTCAGAGACTGTTGAAGGACTCACAGGAAGTAGACTGAAGGTCCAGGCTCTTATGTACCTCCAGCAAAAGCTGTTTTATTGTGATTTCTTTACTGCATGGTGTGGTGCACGCCTTTTTTTTTACTGTGCTGAGAGAAGTTTTAAAAGTCAGGGACTAAGTATTAATCGCCATATGAAAGGTGCAGGTCTTACTGAATGAGCTTCTTCTGATGTTATTTACAAGAGGCATGCCTTTTAAATAGTCTCTTCCCCAACAGAATGCCCTCTGCTTAATTATTGTCAGGGTGTATGATTTTTACAGCATCCTGATCACAATATAATACACTCAACAGTTTTATGTCAGCATGCTTCTGATTATGGAATATTCTTTTGTACCTTTATCTTTCCTTAAACTGAAAATTCATTTCTTATTTTCCTCATTTTTATTCAGTGTTTCACCTTCAAATCATTTAAGACACTTTAACATCGTAGCAAAGTCTATGAATAACCCATTGACGGCAATGTGTATGATAAGTGTATGAACAAGAAATTATTTGTTATTCACTATTCACTGTTATTGAGAGGCATTCATGTTTATTTTGTTTATATGCATCAAACTAAAAAAGACAAAAACATTTATTTGACAGTTAAGTATTTAAAACAGTTATTTAAAAAAACTGAAAATGCCATTAATAACAGAAGACAAAGAAGACAAAAGTAAATGCCATCAAAATGGCTCACATTCACAAACAGAGGTAGACTTTTTCTTCAGGGTATGAGCTATAATTTTGTTTCAAAAGAGTTTAACAGTGTCATATATGACTGTTACAAATTATTATAACAGCCTTATTGCAAAACATTTCCTACATTTTCATTTGTTGATCTATAAGAATTTTTTCAAGGCAGGTTTATGTTTTAAAATCAATTATCTGCAGTTCACTTTTTCAAACCATTAAAAAGCTCCACAATCCAGATTTGTTGTGGAAGCAATGTATTTAACATAATGTTGGGCCAGTAGGTGGCATGAGAGACATGAGCACAGAGGAGTTTAGTTCCTCCACTCCTGGGTTTATAAAGTATACATTTATGACAAGTACTGTATTCACTGATGAAGTTAGTTGGTAGCTAGCTTAGCCATTAAATGGGGAAGAAAGAATGAATAATGCAGGATTTTCTTATGCTGTATTTCTAAACACAATTTAAAAGCTTTAAACGAATACATAATGCACAAACAGACCATCACTAAAATGAAACTTTCATTGTGTGAGAAATATATTGTTGCATAAATGTTGATTGCATTCACATTCAAAGTTGAACATTGATGTATTTAAAACATTTCAAGGAAATTAAGTAAAGATTAACTGATGCTGAGGAATCCTACATATTCTACTGTTGCACACTTCCAGTGATATTCAATTGATGCTTGTAGTTTGCTGTCTCGCTTACAATTTGGTCAGGTGCTACCCTCATCTAAAATTATGCTTATTATAAATGTTTTCCAATGTTCTCCAATATATATTTTTTTATTAGAAATGCCTCAAAATCAAGAAATGTTATATCATAGATACACCTTATACAGGGTGAGGGTGAGGGTGAGGAGAAGACTAGCATGTTCATCTACAAGACATAAACCAGCCATCTTTTCAAACTTCTACTCAGCACCATAGGGCAGTGTAACATGTTCACAAGAAGCACCATCTCCATACTATATATGTTAGCTCTTAGAATAGAAAATATGAACAGGACTCCTTATCAGGTTTTCAGTTAATGTACTGGCATTCCTATTAAACTGAATATATCTTGCATGACCACTGACTGTATGCTGAGTGACTGTTTAAGAAAGTTGCTTAAAGGTCATTTGGTGTTCTTTATGAAAGAAGATCCAATAAATACATGTTTAACTTGCAGACTTTAATTATAGTCATCTGTGAATATTGATGAACCAATATAAAACAATTCATGATTGTAATTGCTTCCAAAGCATTTATAATCAAATCAAATCAAATTAGTTGATGTCTTCCTTACAGCCAGTGTATAAGAGTTCCTTATAGGCTTCATAATAAAGTATAAATTCCTGCTGACTAAAGGGGCATAGGGAGAATGAAGAAAGAGAGAATCAGTAGCCTTTAGGACCTGTGTAGCCTCTGTTTATGTGAAGGCCAATAAAAGAGGATGTCTCATTGGGAGGGTAAGCATGCAGACTGGCTGCTCTGTAGTCAAGGCCAGTAGCATGCATAACTTAATGTGCCACATTCACAACTGAACTCGCCTGCTATCTCACAATATCACGGTACGCATTATACCTTAGTCAACACACATCTGATCTCAAAGCACATGCACACAACATTTAGTACTACAGTACTTACCAAATAACAAACATTTAAAAATATCATTATGGAGAATGAATGATCTGATTTAGTCAACAGAAATGCCCAATAAACCCAATAAAGTGTGGTGATAAGTAAAATGTGGAAATACACTACAAAATGTCCCTGATTTGGATGAAAATACCAGCATGGTCCCCAATCTGTTGCGAAGCACTCAATTGTTCAGGATGTCTTTCGAATGCTGTAGCATTACAATAATCTTCCCTTAGGTCCATGAAGGTGTAGATAGTTCAAATTAAAGCACCTCAATGGTCTTCATAGCACTTCATGTTATAGCTTTGGCTTCCACTGCACAAGCATGTTATTTCACTTTTACTCTTACCATGAAGGTCACAGATGGACATTATTACCATTATTTGTCTTGCTGTCTGATCAAATTACCAAAAGTGTTTTTTCATAAATAAATATTTGATAACCTTCAGGAAGTTAAATTCTTTCTTACAGATGTGTCTTGGTTAATGTGGGACATAGCTCTTTGAAAGTTTGTGCAGACAATTAACATTATTGGGGTCATAGTCTGAATATCTGGTCAAATAAGAAAAAAAAATGTATATCCTTAATTCCATGGTAATAATTTAGCCTAATGCAAAATTGTACTTTACTTTGTAGCCAAATTATTTTTGTGTTCCTTTTTTGTGTTCCTTTCATGATGAAATTAATGATTTAAAAGACTGTAAAACATTAGACAGATGCACAAGGATTTTGTAAATGCTGTATTTTTGTATTATTTTGGCCTGTAGATCTTTCTGGCATTACACATAATCTACCTATCTTATTATTGGTGATACGATATAGTTCCAAAATAACCTCAATAAAAATGGCAATAAGCTTGAGCATAACATTTTGAATGTGACTGTGTGGCACAAATTATACAAGTGCATTGAATGTATATTGCTTAATATAACCCAAAGCTAGAGATTTGAACATCTCACGCACTGTTCAAGCCATCATCTGAAAAAAAAAAGAGTATGGCACAATTGCTAACCAATACATGGCCTACAACCTAATCTGATGTATCGTGCCTTTTATAAAAGGTAAATGTTGTACCTACTAAATGACAGAAAATGTGACTGGTCGAGCAAGGAGAAAATTGATCCAAGAAGCAGTAAGAAGGCTTGTGGTAACCCGTGGAGGAGATGCAGAGATCCATAGCTGTGGTGGGAGAGTCTGTCCACAGGACAACTATTAGTCATGCCCTCCACCAATCTGGTTAGTATGGAAGAGTGGCAAGAAGAAAGCCATTGTTGACCAAAAAAAGTATAAGATGTCCCATTTACAGTTTGCCAAAGTCATGTAGGGGACACATGCAAAACGTGCACCATTAACTGGGTTTACTGTTTGACTGTTTTTTGTCGTTAGCACTTATTGTTTGCACACGTGCTCATTTCCGTTTTGTGCTATCTCCTGTTACTATATCTTGTGTTATGTAGTACCTTGGTTCTGGGGGAGTGTTGTTTCATTTCTCTGTATTGTAGTGAACTTGATTTGACAAAAATTCAAGACATTATTGTTTTTGACCAGATACATTTGAGAACTGAACAAAGGTGGCGAAAGTAGACACATCCATTACTTAAGTAGCACGGATAAAATAAAATATAAAGATATCGGCTGACATGTACCTGTAAAAGTAGCTATTACTACCTGTTTTAATGTCATGCTGGACCTCACATTATATTAACAAATTAACGTGAAAGTAATTAAATATTTTGTTACATAATGAATGTGTCCAGGCTGAACATCCAACAAGGAAAAAACAAGCAGAGCAAAGCTGATGATGATCATGTGACAGGAATGTCTCTGTTCTTAATCATGTTTACATCACTGACTCCCTCAGTCTCCTACATGTTAGACAAACCATTGCCTTCTGCAATGCTCATTTTTAGCTTCATAAATTAGCCTATGTCTTTGGTGTGTAAAAACCAGGAAACGATACACCAGTGGTAGGTTAAAAATTGTCCAAAATTTAATTAGCGAAGTGTTTGTACTTTGTTACTTCTCTGGAAATGCCCTTCTAAAACATTTGCTGTATAAACACATTGGCTATTATGTCTCTACTCTTCTCTTTATATCACAAACCCACCTTTCTTTGGATCCTACATTTCTTTGGATGCTATAATAATCTGTCCCAATGGTTTCCTTCCACAGGAATCATATTTGTTTCCCTTCTACACCATGTATAATGCAATGTACTTTTTATCAATTATATGGCTCTTAAAAATATTATATGGAATACATTTTTATACAAGACAAATTGCACTTAGGACACAAATGAAATATATTTTAACTCGTTAGGCTGAGTGTTTGGTATCAAGAAAAGGATTTTTTTAAATTACTGATATTTGGCTACTATACAACTTATGCAAGTAAGTAACGGGTCCATCTCATAGGTCTCTCAGGGTTAGGGTTGTAATAGCAGCAGGATGTTGTAAATATAACACAGTCATGTTACCTAGCTTTTAATGTGTTAACTTTATCCTCTCACTACCACAAGAAATGCCATTTTACAGTCAATAGCAGCGGTCACACAATGCACACAATATGTATGGAAAATGTTCTTATTTATTGTCATTGCTCACTCAACTGTGGTCCTGCTGTCATCATGTTGTTCAAATTGGATTGCAATAATAATGTTTAAGACTGCAATTACTAATATTATTTTACCTTAAGCAAGAATTAACGGCAGATATTATGAGAGAATGTGTGCTTGTGTAGAAAAATATTGCTTCATGCTTCACTGAATTTAACACGGAGAAGCACATTTTTTATAATTAAATGCCAAAATCCCTAACACCTCACCCTAGTAGTAGTATTAAACATTAAGTCACATGATATTGGATTAAATAATATAGCTTATTTTATAATCCTTAAAAATACTGATCAATATTTAAGGGACTGATGATATATATATATATATATATATATATATATATATATATATATATATATATATATATATATATATATATATATATGTGTATATGTGTGGTGTGTGTGTGTGTGTGTGTGTGTGTGTGTGTGTGTGTGTTGTGGCCTAAGACATTTGATACTAAAGTATTTCAATCAAAATTACTTCATCGTCATATTTCTAATAGAACTATTTATCCAGTCTCCATTCTGGAATAATTTGTCATTGTGCAAGTTAATATTATGTGTGTGCATTGGTGAGACACGTGTCTCTGTACATAGTGCTTTTAGCATATAATTCAGTTTATCGTTAAATAAAGCACCTAACCAGTCTTTGGGGATTATTGCTCTCAGACTGTCCACCTCCTGTTTTGTCTGGCTGCTCTTTTTATTAAGGCATGTTGCACCATGCAGCAATGGATTATGTCTAGCATGCACTATAATGACAGGATTATCATGTTGTTGTGTGGTATCTGTAATTTTGATAAGCATCTCTTATTGAGCCACAGTCTGAAGCAAGAGGCAGGAATTAATGATACAACAAGACACGTTACAAGATTTTCTATTGATATTTTTATAAAGATTTATAGAATTATGTATAATTACAGAATTACGTGCTTCTCCATCCTTTCATCTTACACTTACGAGGTAATAGATTGCTAGAGTTTTTGGGAGCAGGGAGGCAAGCACAGAATGTTTAGGCAAATATACATGCAAATATCATAAAAAACATTGTAATAGTAGTTTTTATAAAGTGAAAATACACATTGTTTATTTTATGTCTCTTTGAGCAGCATTATTTTAAATGACAAGTACATAACATATTTTACCTTAACCAATATTTGTTTTTAAAACTAAAACAAATACAGTATAACATGTATGCATCATTTTTGCATTTTTATTGTGCTGTTGCAGTTTTTTTTTACTTAGTTGAGTAATAATCTCTCCTCTGGAAGATGAGATGTTTTGCACAATTTTTACCTTAATCTTACATCTAATATATCTACTCAGGAAAATGAGTAATACATAAGGGTGACAATTAAATAAGGCACTGTCTTTACTCGGGCAAATGTGTTTCATCTCTGCAGTCTATTAATGTCAGTGAAGGATCTGAGGGGTTGGCTAGACTCAACCCAAGAGCAGAGCTAGCTCTTCTTTTGCATACTTGGTCTGATGGAAACCAATGGAGGCAGTAGGGGCAGGGACAGGCTTTAGGATGTTGCATTGTTGGCACTGGAGGGTAAAGAATTGGAGAATGAAGCCCACCCATCCTGGTATAGGGTGATTGTGGAAGTAATACGGTGTTCAGTGGCCTCACACAGCCAGCACTGTAGGGACTAGACACAGAAGGCATACCCGCCACACCCAGGTGAGAGTATAGCTGCAGGGGAATGTGGGGCAACAATGGGTATGGCAGACCTGCCACTGCCTGGCTCACCATTAATGTGCACATATTTGGGTCCAGTGAGTAAGGCCAGCTCAGACTATGCCGCTGTCGTTTATCCTTCATCCTTCTGTTTTGGAACCAGACCTGTAATTACGTGGAGGAAAGAACATAATCATGAAACGGGTATTGTATCTCTTTCATCTCATCACAAGAAGACTCCATCAGCTCCATCAGACTTGAATACTTTTCTGAGACCAGAAAAAAAGAAAGAATTTTTTTAAACTACCTATTAACACCGTGATGTCAATTATAATATAATACAATTATAATTGACATCATCTCAGCCTTCACGGCTTCAAGTGGTAAAACTGATAAGACCTAGAGCTCACACTAGAAAGGAGAGCTGAATCCCAATTAAAATTCCATATGGCAAAAAGGTATAAGCCATCAGGAGCAAATTCAGAAAAAAAGTAATAGAACTATGTCCATCACCTTGTTGTGAGGATAGTGCAGGATAATACATTTCAAGAAACAGGCTAATAACTGTATATCACTTAGATTATGTTGCCTAACCCAGAAATTAGAAATTGCACAAGCAACCTATATGGGGAGGGTTGTGTTATGAAGGACATCCAGTGTAAAATAACTCCTAAACCAAATATTTGAATCATTAAACGATGATCCACTGTGGAAATCCCTAACAGGAGCAGCCGAGGAAGGAAGGAAAGAGACTTACAGTATACTGCAGGTCAACATTTAGGTGTGCCTATGTACTGCATGTGTGTGAGTGTGTGTGTGTGTGTGTGTGTGTGTGTGTGTGTGTGTGTGTGTGTGTGTGTGTGTGAGCCACACTGAACCACTGTATACAGACATCTGTGTAGCTACTGTGACTAACCTTCAGTTATGACTTGACTATGGTTGTAGAGGACCAAGTGAGAAACCACCTAACGTTTTAGGAACCCTTTTTATACCATGAGTATTTTAGTGGAACTTGATTGGTGTATTCAGAAAGCAACAACAGCTTCTGCGCTCTTTTCAATTAATCAAACCAGGTGCACTTTGCATCAAAGAAACCAGGAGGGATCAGGTTCTAGTTCATTCATGTGTAGTGAAACATTAGTTAGCAAGTAACTTTATAAAGCCTTAGTGAAATATCTAATACGTGCAGATGTTCTTAGTTTTTTTTTTTTTTCTTTCAAGCTAGAACTGTCGCTGCTTTTGGTATTTTAATTTAAGCGAATACCTTTATGGTAGTTTCTGGCAGGTTCAGGACTGCCCCCAGTTCGCAGCGTCTGGCTCGTGATACGTAACTCTCTTTGCAGTACTCCTGCTCGAGGCGGGCGAGCTGCTCGCGCGTGAACGCTGTCCTGTGACGCCGACTCTGGTCTACGCCATTAAGCAGGGCCATGCGCGTGCACGATTCCTCCTCCCCAATGTCGCTGTCAGCGTGACAATCGGAAGAAATTGGGGACCCTCTGTCCTCTGCCACTGAAATTAATAAAAACGAATAAATAAAATAATAATAACAATTATATATATATATATATATATATGATATATATATATATATATAATAATATATATAATAATGCAGAAGGCAGAAGAACATTTGCTAAACTTTATTTATTTTTACATTTGGGAAGCTGGAGCGGTATTACACCTGAAAGTATGCACCCCTTTTAATATATACTACATTTAGATGATATACATGGATTTTAGGCCAAATGGCGGACAAATCGTGCAAGTAAGTAACAAAAAGAAAAAAACAGACTGTACCCAGTTAGAGTTCACTTACACATTGTCCTCGAACAATTCACACCTGGACTTTGACTTCTGTACAGAACTGTAGCGATGCACTTCTAATATTAATCCAGATAGTTTACATTCGAAGTGTCATTGCAAAGCCTAACTTTGCAAGCGGGAATTGTTGCCGTCCATATACCGAAAGGTTCCCTTGTAGGCTCGAGCCAAGTTTGTTGTAAAAGGTGAACGATTGAGTTGTTTTTGTAGCGTGTGTCCACCCCTCCTTTTATCTGTTCTCTCCCTCCGCCTGTCCGGTCTTCCACCTAATAAGAGACGCGCTCAATCCACCACGGCGCCGCTTGGGCGCACGGACAAGATGAGGTGTAACATTTTCTTTGGTCTCCGACCTGCCTTTGTACTTTTGTTATGGAGAATTACGCTCGACCTCCCTTTACTTACAGTCACAGTTGCTTCCCCGGAGAGAGAGACCAACCGTGATTGTTTTCTCAGCTTTTGATGTTTATAATTTTGGAGGTCAGTCATTAGAATCCTAATGTCCGTGTGACTGGGGAGACACAAATGCTGTATGTTTTGCATTACCGTTTGCGGACACCACTATCTCATGAAACACATGTAAATTGTAATTAATAAAATTGTGGATCGAGGATGTCAGAGGAAATTAATTCTTTCAGCCGTTCCCGCAGGTATCCCAGACAAGTCGTTTTCCACTGACGAAAAAAGTCACATTAGATCCTCGGAAAAAATATTTTCCTTCCTTTAAAAAAAAAAATTGAAACATTAGCGGAGTACTATACAAATGCAAGACAAATGTAATATATTATCATGAATTGCTTAGCTTGAAGCACCGTTTTCTATAAAATTGGGAAATTAACGATTTCTGTGTTGTTGAAAAATATTTTTTTTACTGCTTTTACAGTGGATGTCTTACCGTCTTGGTGCTCTTTTTTCTTTTAATTATGCTAATTATGCATAATGACCACTCCAACCACATTTATAGATTTTAACCCTTGCGTTAAATCTTCCCATATATTTTGTTAGCGGGTCAAATTTGACTCATTCCTTAACTCCTACAATAATTCTCAAAGAACAACCATATCATCCAATATTGTTTTCACCCCATAACTTGATAAACGTTCGTAACCATGTAAACACTGTTTTAAATGTATATATTTTTTGGCCAAATAGATTATTTATATAAGAATATACAGCACTTTTTATTTAAAAAATGTTTCAACTCATTATTTTTGATATAAAGACATTGGGTATTTATGCTATTTAATAGTTTTATATTAGAACATTCCTCTGAAATCAATCGCTTCTTTATTTATTTATTTAATATTATTAACCATACTGATATCTGATGTATACTGGGCAAAACAGTATGTTAGTAAAGAGGTAAAAAGTCATACTTTTTTATGAAATTAAACTTAATTTTGCTCAAAATTGCATTAAAATTCAAATGAAACATGTAACAACAGCATTCTTTTCTCTCAGGATGGTAGTATAGTAAAAAGATGACGGTATGAACAACAGGCTACCTTAATGTTTTGAAAATGTGACAAAATATATCGGCTCTTCAGTTATTCTGATGATGTTCTCAGTTGGTCTCTGCCATGGGATTGCCGACCATGAAATGCGGCCTTTGTGATTTGGAGATTTTTCTTTGTGCATCTGTTCCATTTGTGCTCTCCTCTTCATCAGATGTATCTTTTTGTTCAAGATACTTCACATCCTCCTCAACCTCAGACACATCCTCCTCACTGTCACTTTGTTCACTGTCCTCAGTATTACTTTCATGACTTATATTTACTTTCATGACCACTGATGTAGATTCAGTATCTATGAGGTTATTGATCATTTATTTAGTCATGAAAGTAATCAGAGGATGCAGATTATGTGGAGTGTGATCTTGAACAATAGGACTAATGTTGAACTAGACAGATGATGCAGATTGAAACTGATAACACCAATGAGACATATTTATAGATAGTAATGTTCAGTAAATTCTTTGATTATTGTTTTCACCATCCAAAAATGATGAGTATCAAAATTATACAATAATTGTTGTTGTCCCATAGGGTTATGCATCCCCATAGAAGACAGGGTGGGTGGGGTATGGGGTAAGCTTTGTCTTTGGTATGGGCAATTTGATTCACAGAGCAACCCACAACTTTTATATGATGTATGGATATACAACAGTACTTGGCGGGGCAGAATTGACCCATAGCACCACAGATGTCACTTTTTAAAGACCTTCAGAATTTACTACAGTATGGAAAGTTTCTTTTGCTTTGTTAAAATAGCTGTCTTTGAGGATGTAATAAGACTTTTTCCAACAGAAAAAAGCAAATAGTGTTTTACATATCATAAATTATTAATAGGTCGCATTTGACTCTAACACAATATAAGGTTATTAAAGAATTGTGTTTTTTGAAATGCTTGTTTCAAGTTGTTCAATGTTGTCATTAAATTAAATGAGTTAACATTTTGGGAAGAGTAATTATATTGATTGAACCCGTTAATTCTTAAATATAGTTCCCATGTTTTAATTAAGTCTGGTTGTAACGAATCATGATTCTAAATAGCAGGACAAGTATTTTACAAGTTTATTATTGCTGTTTTCATTGGAACACTGGTCATTGTGCTTATTCAGTTAAAAGGAATCATATGTTCTCTCATTAACAAATGCATGAACATTGTTTTATCTCTCAGCTCACAATGTGCTCAGGCTTATATTGTTTTTTTAAGACAGTCTCACAAGATTGGAACAGATGCTGCATGTTGGTAATAAAATGGTGCTGGATCTTTAAAAGGACATGTCAATACTTTAATTTGATTAGCCAAACCATGAGTGTGTGTGTGTGTGTATACATGTCTTTATAATAAATACAATTAAATGATAGAATGTAAATTATACTTGTTCAGATAATTTGCAAAGGTCTTTGCATCTTCAGGAATTCACTATCATTAAGAACATGGGTGTGGGGGGGTAGCTCAGTGGTTATGGTGCTGGGCTGCTGATCGGAGGGTCTGGGGTTTGGGCCCTGGTATCAATAAGCTGCCACCATTGGGTCCTTGAGCAAGGCCCTTAACCCTATATGCTTCAGGGACATAATATCATGGCTGACCATGTGCTCTGATCCCACTTGTATATGTGACAAATAATGTTTATTCTATTCTATATTTTTAAAAGGATATGAATTAGCAAAATATATTATTTATAGATGCTACATTCTACCTCAAATAAAGTATGTTCTTCATTAACATAAAGCCACGTCAACCTTTCTGTGAATCATATCTCTTTGTAGAACAAAAGCGACTACGCTCCAACTTCTACAATCATCAGAGTGCTCATTACCAAAACCATCATCACCCCCACCCCCTGTGGGCAAAATGTTGCTTTTTTTAAAACTTGGATAAGTATATAATACATAATATTTAAGAGAAATTACTCTCCTTATTATACCGACTCTACTTCACATAGACCCTGATTGGACAATTGCACTGTGCAGTTGTGGAATATTGATCCTAGAAACTTATAGATGTAATCTATCTGCTAATTTCCAACAAATAAACAAACTATTCAACTAATTATCGAACAAACAAGCAAACAAAAACTGCAACTTTAATATCTTAACTACAAACTTACCATTTCACTATTTTACAGTAAAACACCATACACTTTCATGAAGACTAGGTAAATGATTTTTTTCCTGTATGGGAAGTAAACCAAAACATGCTTTTATTAGACACTTTTATAATTTAAGAAACAACTGTATTCTTTGTAGTGCAAAAAGTGTGAATAATGGACATGAGAAAAATGTTTTTGTCTACAATGTCTTTATATTTTACATTTTTGGTTTTGCTTGGTTTCTGTTTAACTAAATTATCTAACGCATAATAGTGATATTTTAAAGAATGCTCATATTTATATGCACATATTTATGGTATACCTTCACCCAACCCTATACTTGGTGGTAACATATGTTCAATACGCTCATTTGTGTGCTGACTCTGTACTCTGACCCCTATTTCCAACCAAGCTGGGATATGTTAAGAAAGAATTTCACTATGCTGTAATATGTGACAAACAAAAACTACTATATTCCTTTCTATTCAGAGCAAAATCTCTATCTCACTCTAAAATAAATATTTTATAATATGAATTTGTATTTTTTTTTTTACATAAAACAGTGGATTAAAATAGTTCCATGACGTGGATTTCTGAAGTTCTCTCTAAATGTTCACAATATGATACAATGATTTAAAGATCAATTAAAGATTAAAGATTTAAAGGTCAAATGTAGGAAAAAATCTTGCTCTTAATATAAACTTTTCCTTTATTTCTTAGAATGATTACTTCAATCATTCATTAATTTCCCATATCCGTTTCATCGCAATCAAAGTAACCGGAGTCTATTGCGATAACACTGGGCGCAGGGCAAGAATACATTCATACGAATCGGTGTTTACATGTACAGTTTTTATTATTATGCCGATAAATCCATGTACAGTACTGATCGGTGGTGCATTGTCACTTTGCTTACACTCTCACTGTGTTTGTCGTTTGTCTTTTGCACGTCGCCAAGGTGTACATATTTCGTGCCCCAGTAGGTTGTGTTGTTCTGCGTTTCATGCTATTTTTGATTATGATATATGATAGTGTTTGTGGGAACTTTATTTCACTGCATATTGTACTGTATAAAGTTGGAATGACAATAAAAGCCTTGATTTAAAGACGCAAATTCATCTCAGAGGTCACACATGGCACAAGCACAAAGGCGCAGCCTATAGCCCAGGATCAATCACAGGGCTTTGGCGTCTGGCAACTCAGAAATTTTGTTACAAATTAAGATGTAACGTGTCAATGGAACATAAAATGTTACATTGAGATCAGGTCACGTCATCATGTAAAAAACAAAACAAACTAAATAAAGCTAGAGAGCGAAAAAGAGAGATGGAGTGAGACAAAGACAGAGTCAAAGACATACGCATGACCATGTTATATAAGAAAATTGACTCTAAGGAAGTATTTGTTCCAAAAACATTTGTTCCATTTGTTCCAATTGTTCCATAACCAAAAACAGCAATTGTGATACATGCACATTCATTTTTTATTTATTTATTTTCTATATAAACTTATGCAGTTGGACATTAATTCTAAGTTAATCACTCGCATACGTCTATCCGATCCCCGCCCCTCTCCGAACCAATTAGGCTCATTATGGCTGCTATCCAGTTTACTGCTATTATTATAAAAGAAATGTGGCAACCTGATCGGCTCCAACTGACATTCTAAGTTTCTCCGTGTCTCTAAAATTAAACCAAATCTTTAAATGACAATTGATCAGAATTCTTATTTATATGGAATATTTGACAGACTATATACACTATAAGTAAGATGTATGGGGTTAGAGTTATGTTTAATATATTGTTTACTGATAAACTTAGAACTTCACTCCTCGTCGTCAAGTTTGAGCGCAGAAAGTTTGCATTAACGACGTTTTTTAAACTGCTGAATACGATAAAAATGTGAATGTTTTGGTAAATGCAAATACTGAAAGTTGTTGTTTTGAATATATGAACTACATGAACGTACTACTACTACTACCAATAATAATAATAATAATAATAATAATAATAATAATAATAATAATAATAATAATAAATAATAATCATCATCATCATCATCATCATCAACTATATATATATATATATATATATATATATATATATATATATATATATATTTATAATAATTATAGTTGTTATTACTACACATTGGGTGGAATTCAAACGGCATAAATTAAGAATGCATTCAGTTTTCACTTAATTCACAAATGAGCGTACGTGCAAATTTATTGGTAAACCACAAATTAATATTTACTAGCTAGACTACAATTAGCGCCACTCCTGCTAAATAAGTAGCATAAGTACTTCTACGTGATATAAAGCATTAATAATTTCAATTGTGTAATTTTCTGTTAAAAATAGATTGAATTCAGGGATTTTATTTTGTGGTTCACAACACTGTCTGATTGCCACATTAATTATATTTTAACATGTCAATTGGTAAAGCATTAATTCTATCATGTGGTCTGACACATGTTCTAGTAATTAATCAGACCTATTTAGTGATAAAAAAAAACTTTTGCTAATGAAATTTTATTAAATGCAGCAATGAATAACCGTAATATCAAATTGTCATGAATTATTACTATTATTTGTTTGTCCTTTCAGTATTTTCTTGCATAACTATCTTACATCTACAAAAATTATATTATTTGTAGGGTCAAACATGATGAAACATAGTGAACTGACCCATAAACACTGTCATTCATATTGTATCGTATTATAGTATTTGTTTATAGACTGTGCATCTTTATCCATTGTGGACGAAAATCTAATCTGATGTGCGCCATATTCAATAACAGACGTAAAATATACATAAACTGTGTTTATTCTGTATATCGTTTAAAATGTTTAGTTTATAGTCATTACTTACAAATATGTATTTTTTTATATAAATGAACCGAATATCTTTATATTTCTTAATTGAAAAAAAATATTTCTATAAAATTATATTAGTAGGTAATTAGTAGTGTAGAGTTCCTTACCGTATTTTAAACGTATGTAGAATATTGGTTTCAGTTTTGCGCCAGCGATTTTCAAATTGTATGCATGCTCTCATCTCCCATAAGGCAAAAACCGTATTATCCCCCTTCCACACTTCCTGAAATGTGTTTAATTCCGTTATTTTGGATATTTCACTTGCTTATCAGATTTGTAGTATCAGATGTGTAGTAGTTCACTACCATGCGTTTATTGTGTATAGAAGCTGATTTGTAAAAGACACACCTGTTAGTGGCAGTTATACGGACGAATGACTAATGTATGAACCGAAACTGATTTTGTTTTGTTTTTAATCAAAAGATAAGGATTAAACAGTGCGTGTTTTGTCCATTTTCTCTCAGTCTGTCTGTATGTTTGTCTGTAGATGAATAGTTGGACTGGCTATATTGGTGGCTGTTTGTGATGACACGCGAAGAGCAAAGGCCTTGAACTTGAGAAGTTTGTTTAAGGAGGGATTTCGTCTATCGCTGCCTTCTGAATAAACCCTTCAGGGAGGGCCAGTCTAGTCGTTTTAAACTTGGCCTTGACCTTGAAAGCCCCGCCTGATCTGTAAAAGTCTTGCGAGCGTGCGCGTGTGTGCATGTCTGTTTGTATGTGCGTGTGTGTTTGCTGGATGGAGGGGTGGCAACTGAACAGATGAGGAATGGGGGCGGAGTGTTGGGTCCCTTGCTCGTTCCTTTATTATAGTATATAGTCAAAGCTCAGACTTAAAATGTTTAAATATATTACTGTATAAAAATTCCACAGCGTGTTTATTCCAAAATTAATAACAGTTTGAATTACACTTTTATTTGTCTATAGCACTTTTAAAAATAATATTGTCAAATCAAATTCATATTAATAAAGATTTAGATCCAGATGCTTTTTCAGCAAGCCAGAAGCGCCAGTAGCAGTGAAAAAAAGTTGGAAAAAAATGTAAATAATTTTTCTTCAGGCCTATATTACTCTCGATTACAGAAATGACAAGTGGTACTGGGTACCTGAACGTTTGAAATGTTATTTGGTTTATACATATTAACCGCAGACTTGGGATATTTATGGCCAGTCAAAGCGCTAATTTAAAGTAGTCATTTATAAGATATAAATGTTCGATTAAAGTCCTTTTGTCTGCCCTTCACAGAGCATATCAATTTTTTACATGCCCTTTAGATGTTTTGAAAAATAACGGACATTTTCATATGAAAAATGAAATATTTGCCCATATTTTAAACAAGAGTATACAAAATACAAATAATTAAACAGAATACCAATTTTTCAAAATATCAGCACACTACGAAAGTGACACCTATGCCAAAATATCTAACGTATAATTTGAGATAAAAAAATTTTAATATTTCCCGTGCACTCGTTACTAAATATGAACCCTTTGAGTATCATTGGATGAGGGAAATTCTCCTGTTCGGACTGCAAGGCGACAAAAGAAATCTGTTGTTTATTCGTCAGGGTCAGTTGTGAATCACGTGACATATCTGTCGTCCAATGAATGTGCACGGTTCCTGACTACTCCATTGCGTCAATGCAGCTTCGGCGTTGTAACGGTGTGTTCTGCTCTGGAATAAGGTCTTTGAGCGATAATTCTCAGTTCGAATGGTACGCGTGCTATGACCACCTCTCTGGTCTTGAATCCTCGTTGGGCGGATACTGTGATGTTTGTGTATGAGAACAATTTGGATGAGCTAAACAAGAACATGGAAAGTCTGGTTGGTAGCAGTAATTTTGCGACCAACCAGTGCAGGAATCTGATAGCTCACTCAGCTCTGAGCGGTCATCCTTCTAGCCTTGTGCATGGTTCCAGCTATCCCTCCGTGGACGTAAGTACCTCGGGTTCAGGAGAAACGAGTAAACAATGCACACCGTGCGCAACAGTGCCCCAAACATCGTCCACGGGGCCTATACCTTATGGCTACTTTGGCAACAGCTATTATCCCTGTAGGATGGGGCGGGGTTCACTTAAGACTTGCACGCAACCGAGCGCACTTGGCTATTCTGCAGAAAAATACATGGACACTCCGGTTGCATCTGAAGAATATCCTACCAGGGCCAAAGAGTTTGCCTTTTACCACGGCTACCACGGACCTTATCAGTCCATGGCCAGCTATTTGGACGTGTCCGTAGTACAGACACTAGGGACCAGCGAGCCACGACACGATAGTCTCCTTCCTATGGACAGTTACCAACCATGGGCTCTAGCTAATGGATGGGGAGGTCAAATGTACTGTTCCAAAGACCAGAGTCAAGCCGGTCATCTGTGGAAATCTGCATTAGCAGGTATGCATACCAAATTCTGTGCAACATTTCAGAATAATTAAAATAATGGAATTTATAATAATTTCTTGAAGTGTATAATATTGCCGACACATTTCTCGCAATATAATTTTCTCCGTCTGAAAACAGTATTCAAATGTAACAAAAATGTAAAAGCCAAAAGTTTGTTAAAACTGTTAATAATAGTCTTGGGTTGTGCAAGACACTTAGCAAGATCATAAGTAATAATTCTCTTTGTTATTCGTTCCAGATGTTGTTGCTCACCAACATGATGGGGGCTCTTTTCGCCGAGGTAGAAAAAAAAGGATACCGTACACCAAAATGCAGCTAAAGGAACTGGAGAAAGAGTATGCAGCCAACAAATTCATCACGAAAGACAAAAGAAGAAAGATTTCTGCTGTAACCAACTTGTCCGAAAGGCAGATCACAATTTGGTTTCAGAACAGGAGGGTAAAGGAAAAGAAATTTGTTGCAAAAGTAAAAAACAGCGCTCCTTAATGGGATTTTGATAAACAAGACATTTTTATCTGAACTTCAGATGTAAGCAAGTCTACTCTAAAGGATGAACTAGGATAAAAAAAAAAAACATAAAGCATACAGAAGACCATATCTCTGTAAAATTGCTTTCCAAAATAGAGCGTTGTCGTAATATTATATAAAAGCTAAATGTTAGAATGTTAAGCATGTCATTGTTGTTACTGCAGTAGAAATATAGCTTATTGCACGATATATGCATTCATATTCTTTATAATATACATATATGACAAACGGTATATTAAATGTCTCTCTATATACTGCTGTTTAAAAAATCGCATTAATCCTTTAAAGTAATTTTAATGTAATGACTTAGCTAACTTTCACAATTATTAATTTGTAAATTGTGGTAGTGGATATGCCAAGTGTAATCCCATAAACGGTCAATTTGCATTAATGTTGATTCCATTTTTGACTGTTTAATATTGCCGGGGTGATTCACCTCAAACAGTCTCCCTGCGACGAATATATGAGCACTTCTGTTTTTTTTTCTTTTTTGACAATCCTGACAAAAACGGACTTTATTTTCTTTATGATACTCCATATTGTAAATATGATTTAAAAAAATAACGCTTGTACTTTATTTGGACCAACAATTGAAATCGAAAACTTATGTAAACGTATAGTGTTTTGCAATGAGTAAATAATAATAATAAAACATAAGAACTGATACAGAAAAATCAAGATGTGTTTTGCATTTCTGCTGGTGATAATATTGCTGTGACAGAATAGTAGACAGAGACACTAAATCATCTCTTAACCTTGACCTTGAAAATCACGTGTACTTAAGATAAATGTGGATTTTCCCCTTTACGAAAGCACCACTATCGATCACTGATATAACAGACGAGGCAGTGACATTGATATGTATATCGTCCGTTTCAAGGTAGTTCTTGCTAAAATGTGACTTTCTATAAATGAAATGCTCAACATTTTATTATTAGCTGCAAATCGTAACACACCTGACTTTTATTTGTATAACGCAGCCTGTTTGTACAAGGCTATTCCCATTCGAAATGGACTTCATGACATAAATATTCTGGCTTTTGCATTCAGGTAATAAGCTTCATCTGTTTCACACTCTTTTGTAAATGTAATTTTTGTCACTGTACATGTCTAAACTGTTTATTTGCGGTAAACAGAGTTTCTGAGACCAATAACACCCTTCAATCGGCAGTGTGTTATTGGTGGGTCACCTTCTTTTTTTAATATTTTATGTTTCAATATTTGCTTTGCTTCAGCTGGTTCTACATAGAACTGCTTACAAAGAACCGTAACAGTTTATTTACATCAGCTGCCATTATGAAGTTTGACTCGAACATGAACTTCATTATTATTATTATTATTATTATTATTATTATTATTATTATTATTTGTCATCAATAATTATACTATACTATAATGTCAACAAATTATTAATATTCAAATACCTGATTCATCACAATTCAATACACGTCATAAATACGTCAGACATTTAGTCAATTAACATGGTCAATGTCAATAAACATAATTGTCATTGAATACAAATCCAATAATTTAATCGATTTTTGTATTGTACAGACTTGTCTATTTATGTAAAAATAAAAATCATGGTAGGCCTAACTTAAAGTGAAATGAAGCTATGGCCTAAAGTGCATAACAACAATATGGCCTAAAGTTTCCACAATATGTTTTATGTCATATAATTAAATTTAATTTTAGCGTGTGCCAAAAAACAAATAGACATTGACCCAAAGTAGAGTAGTATATATGATTTAATCCATTTATTTATAACGTCTATATAATACCCAGATCATGACAAACATTCATGACATGAAAGTAAAAAAAAGTTAAGCATTTCTTTTAACATATAAAATTATTGTCATTCGAATACTGCAAGACTTATTTGGCTCATTGTATGATTTAATTTTTTTCCGAATTGCTAACGAAAAGAGTATGCATTAATTAGTGTAATGTAGTTTAAATATAAAATCATACCTTTTATACCTTTTATCAATCTTAAGTTTACCAAACAAGTTTAAAAATTGTACTTCTCTGTTGTGTTTTCACTGGGATTTAACACTAGTTTCCATCCCTTGTAATGCTTAGAGTACAACTTTAGTGTTGGAACTTTACTGAGTCAAATATATTTGTCGATCAGTAAAAGTATATGCTTGGATTTGCACTGTCTCTTCAGTTGATAATTAACCTGAGACGAGTTTCCCGATAACGACGGATTTTAGTGAGTAACACATAGCTGGCATAAGAACCAGTCTGATTTTGCGATTGCTTTAACGAACAATTTGTTTGTTATTTTGTCTGGAGAAAATCTGCACGAATCAAAAATGAACATAAATAGATTCAGATTAAGTTGAAGATGAATTAATATAAAATAGCTTTAGTTGTATATTAAGGTTGCTTTCATTTTAACATATACATTTAATAAAATAATTTCTTTATACGAATATTTAAATTTTACATCGAAAGTGGCATCCTCTGTCTTATAACAGGCTAACTGCACCCATGCTCCGAATAACCAGATATTTAATGAATAACGAAAAGGTCAGATTGGTAGTGAATTTAACGTACTGCGTTGGTAAACGGTTTCGAAAAAGGCTAGTTAATGATAGTCTTACAAAGGATTCAACGCAAAACCTAAAATGAATCAAGTATCAACAGTATTGGTGCTATTTTAGTGCTAATCATTAATCATGAAAATATATAGAACTATAATAATTTAAATACATGTAAACTAAAAAGCAGTATATTATCCAATTTATTTTTCGAACCACAAATTTGTATTCGTTTAATTGGTTATTTCTCTTTCAGTCTTAAAGTTTCGCGAAAGATGAGGGACCTCTTTAGTGCTACATGGTCATGTTAAATTACTTACTATTTAATTGCACTGTGTGACTCACACCTTTGGAATCGTGAGAATGACCTTAGACCCAAGTCCGGATGTGGATCAGATTGTAACCACAGGGGTAAACATGTAAAGACGACGTTGAAGGTAGGTGATAGATGCTCTGGTCGACCCTTTTCACTTTCCAAATATCACTACCCCCCGTTCTCAATATTTTTGGACTAATTCTGAGTAATTCAGTGTATACTGTGTGTCTATAAGAATCGTTTTATAGCAAACGCGACAGTTTTAGAATTTACCATATGTGCCGTTGTCAGTTTTATTTTCATTTTGTTGTCCATTCCTCATATATTATACAAGACTACAGATATTGTGTTAATAAACGGGACTATAACATCTGATGCTACCAAGCTTACATTAGATCCCAAGCATGAGTAAATTCAGGTAACATTGTTAACTAACGTTACACGATTACCCAAAAGGTTATTGATTTACGTAGTTATTATTTAGTTAAAGTACCGTTAAAGATACTGCATTTTACGATTCCGGGAGTGGTCAAAGTTGTTGTTTACATACCTTAAATGCCCGGTAAACATCTTAAATGGCTATCGAAAATACCTGGATCAAAAACAGTTCCGTAATCTACATGTGCTCAAATATCTAATAGTTTAATGAGAGAATTTCCGTCACGGGAGTTGTTAAAGTTGCCAATGAAGTACCTTACATTTTCTGTAAATACGACAATTTACAGAGTAAATATCTTCGGCGATTGTACAGCTTAAGTTGGTATTGAAAATATCTTACATAATTTAAAACATATTCCATTATCACGTTTATGATAGTTTAAAGATAATATCAGAGAACTACTGATAATTGAGGACGGATTCACTAAAACAGAATATTGAGGATCTTGCCCAAAGATACAATCGTGAAAGCTTGCCGACGGCACTCAGCACACTACCTTCTTATCTGAAAATCAATACCTTAAATTAACGCTTATTAACATTATGCTTTGCTTTTCTTCTGTATTATTGTAAAATAATTGCGTCCCTCTAAGTGGACACCAGATACCAGGCACCAGGGCATCAGTTCTTTTCACTTTTGCACTCGTTTAGATTCATGAATGGCTAACATAGCTTTCTCAAGTTCATGTCCAAAGCCCCTCCCCCACTTAACGCAACAGTCTCACTTACAAACCCTCTTTAAGTATTACCCTTGTCTGGATGTCGGACTGGCTTTTGTTACGGACTTTGCAGTTGAACTTGAGACATCTTGTAAACAATAAGCAGTCTGGCCCCTGTCTGGACCGAAGTGGCCAGCGGGAACAAGCAACATTGGAAGAGAAGAAAAGGTTTTACGCGGAAGGCCCCCAACGACGCGTGGAGAAAAGTCTGTGCACAGTCAGCGTTGACATTACCGAAACAAGAATGTGGTTGCTTTACTGTTATGAGTGTGGGACAAGGTGGAGTTTATAGAATTACCGCAATTATGAGGCGTCGAAGTTTCTTGAAAGCTTTACAATTTCACTTTGCAATTTATTTTTTTATTATCTATTAAATAGACAAAAAAAATATTTATAAGTTGTCTAAAAATTTCTTCGAATACAAATGAATGAATATGAGTAATGAAATTATTGTATATTTTCCATAAAAATAATATATATATATATATATATATATATATATATATATATATATATATATATATACACTTTTTTACGAGTGTGTTTTTTCATTTACATTAATATGGTGAGACACATTATGACGTTATGACGTCATAATCAGATCTTCGATTTCTGTTTACCAAGCACTGACCTAAAGTAGAGAACTATTTACAACCATCTCTTTATATTCCCTATTGATTAAAATAGCTGAGGAGACATTTTTTCCTAAGAGCATTTTGCCTAAGAGCATTTTAAATATATTGTCTTAACCAACAACTCAACAGCAGTCCAATTATGTGATGTCACATACAGACAGACAATAGTTGCAGTGTTAAACTGTTAAACGTTATATAATAATAATAATGAATTATGAAAAGTAGAACAAGAGTACTTGATATAGTCTAAAAAAAACCTTGATTAGCGGAATTAAGTAATTAATTTAACAATGAGCCAGGTTTGAAGCATAAAAATAACTTTAGTTAGTTATTTAGTAGTAACTTTATAAAACAATGTATTAGTATGCAGGTCATGCAAGTCATGTCTGAAAATTTAAAGGGTGCTACATTTACGTTGACCTTATAAAATTGAATTGTTTTTGGAATTAATTTGTCTTCTATATTTCATTTCCTGTTTTTAGTTAAACTTGTTTCATTGGTAGTAAGCCATTTTGTACACACACACACACACACACACACACACACACACACACACACACACACACACACACACACACACACACACACACACACACACACACACACACACACACACACACACACCTCACCTCATGCAAATCACATAAGCCATGTTTTATTTACAACATAGAAAATATATATGTTTTAATTGAGGATTACTATTTTTAGACAAAATTAAGACATTTCTATATTTGATAGCAGTAACACTGTAGAAGTGATACAGAGATACAGAGATACCTCTTCTTCTCTGCATACTAGAGCTGTAAATTGTATTAGTGTATGACATAACATTCTATTGACATTATTTCTAAGGTATTTCCAAGCTAACTGATTTCCAATGAAGGACTGTGCCTGTTTAATGTAGTGACTGAGGGCTCAATGATCATGGAAATCCAATACTAATTTTAGTTCTTGTCATTTGTCCATAAATATTTCTACTCACCCTTTTTCGTGTACATATATTTCTTATTTTAAGGAAAGTTCTTCTGAAACCGTTTTGAAACAATTTTAGCAGATTGCCTTTGCCTTAATAAGATACTTGATTTTTCACCCAATCATGTTACTGACCTGTTGACAATTTACATAATTAGATACAAAATATTCCTTTATAATGAGTTCTTTTAAGAGTTTGCAGCAATTAAATTCAAAATCTTTTTTCTATGAAAAAAATGGACAGATTCCATCAGAGGACAGCCATTTTCAGGTCTCGCCAGAGATTTTCAATAGGATTCAAAGTAAGGTTTTCATTGGTCCAGAACATTCAAGAGTTGTCCCCTAGACACTGCCGTGTTGTTTTGGCTATGTGCTTTAGGTTGTTGTCATGGAAGAAGGTAAACCTGTGGTTCAGGTCCTGAGCATTGTGGAAGTTATTTTTATTCAGAATATTTTTGTACTTCGTTCCTCACCCCTGCACAGTTCCAAATTCCTACTGCAGATAAACACCCAAACACCGATGATGCTGCCATAAAGCCCAGGTTGATGGTTGTACTTCTGAAAATTTGTTGAAAATTCTGAAAATCTCTGCATCTCAGTCAGAGAGATCATTGGGTTTCTGTTCTCTCCTCTTAAGGTTTTTTCACATGATTGCACAGTTTGGCCAGGTGACCAGCTCTTGGAAGAAATCTGGTTGTGACTCACTTCTTCCGATTGAGATTCATGGAGGCCGATGTGGACATGTGGAGCAGCAGTTATTTGAAGCCTTCCACAGATCTGTGCATTCCAAGAATCCTGACTCTTAGCTCTGAAGGCAGGCACTTTGACCTCATAGCTTGTTTTTTTTCTCTAATATACATTCTAATCTACAACACTATAGAGAGTTGTCCGCCTTCCAAATTATGTCCATTCAATAAATCTTTCCACTGCTAGACTCCAGTCAAAGTATATTTCTGTAATTTCCACAAATTTTCAAAGTTCAACCAAACCAAGTTTATGGTGGTGTGGTTCACCAATAAAGTTTGAATTTGAATGTGAACACGGAATGGTCTGCACATATTTTTGACCCAAATTTATTGCTTTAGCTTTAGTTTATTTTTACTATGCTTAGTGTGTCAGTGTGTAGCACCTTACTGTACCTCTACATTTAAAGCTAGAGGAAAATATGCGTTGTATATAGTACATGCTCAATAAATGTTGTTTACTTGTAGCAGAAGTAAAACTTCCTATAAATATGAAAAACTTGGCATTAATATTTCACTGTCATGAATCCTGGATGAATGACATGTATTAGATGGGTATTAATAAAAAGAATCTCACATTGTGTCATATGTCAATAGAAAAAAAGTCAGGACCTGATTATGATATAAAGTTATGAAGCTTAAAATAGAAGCATTGACATGATTAATTTCTTTGTTTTCTTAGTTTTTGGACATCTGTACATGAAACTCATATGTGGGCCACCATTAAACTGTTATCACAAAGTTTGTAGCATATAATTGTATAGGATGTCTTTGCATGCAGCAGTATTACAATTTCTTTTCACTCAGAATGTTTCAATATGAAAATACCGTTTTTGAACAAATCACAGTCTATGAACACTTGATTTATCTTTGTTGGATTTGAAGAACTTGAGAAGAATGTACACTGATTACCTTTAACAAGAAATGGAATTCTGAATGTGCCGCAGGCTCATTTTACAACATCTGACATGACCTCACCTGCCTTAAATTCTATCTTCAAACCATATTTATGAATGTATATATCTAAACAACACATATGTGTGCTGGGTATGTACACACACACACACACACACACACACACACACACACACACACACACACACACACACACACACACACACACACACATTAATGTATATATTAAACATTTGACTGTCAGAGTGGCAATTACCCAATTTAAATAGATTGTAATAATTAAGAACCTGATCAATTAAGTCATTTGATTTATTTGGATAAACAACTGTCCAAATAATTAACAAAACAACCTTTTAGTACAATATTATGCTTTTGCATTGGACTATGCATTGATTTGGACCAACTATGCATCAGTGGACCAATTGTACGTTAGGTTAGATAATAACTTTTCAGCTGTCACGTCACTTGTTGCCAGGGAAAAACTTCAGAAAGAACACTGCGGGAAACTGTATCTTAAAATTCATGTTGCCAAAAGTTATTGTTTCAACCAATCATATATTGAGTTGGTGATACCGGGTCATCTTACGCCAACTGAACACATGACGTCTGCAGTGACGTCTGCAGTTTAAATACAAAATTACAAAAGTATTCATACCCACTGAATATGTCCACATTTTGTCACGTTATGACTACAAACTTAGATGTATTTTATTCGTATTTTATGTTATGGACCAACACAAAGTATCGTATAATTATGAAATCCAAGAAAAATCACACATGATGTTTGGCAAGCCTGTCTTTGGCAAGCGTTGAAGATTGCTGTTCATAGACGTTCTCCATCCAATCTGATTCAACTGGATCTGTTTTGAAAAGAAAAATGGGCAAAAATTATAGTCTCTGAATGTGCCAAGATAGCATGTAGCTACAACCAAACTTACTTGCAGCTGATATTGCAGTAAAAGGCGGTACATCAAATCATTGGCACCGGTTGGCTGAAAATATATGCAATCCACAAATATGCAATTATGGTATATTACATAAAACCCAAATAAATTTTTGTCATTCCACAGTTGGCTGACAGAAGAGAAAATTTACTTTGGAGGCAGATATATTACAAGGGGATTTTTACAGTCAAAACGGACACAGCTCGCTACTGCTGAAACAAAGACGAATCAGAGAGTTCTCGCTTTTTCCTTGCTTGCGTTTGCGTTCATTCTCCTCTTGCCTTAAGCAATATTGCCATCTTCTGGCAAATACAAAGCATTGTTCACAGTTGCTTTCTTAACCTCAAGCCAGTCCTTGAACTCACTATTATGCATACTTATATCACATAATCAATAGTGTGGTCATTTTAAATACATTTATATTAATGTATTAATTTTTTAAAATTAAATATACAGCTAGTTTGGACACCCTTAAAACGATTTCTTTCTAACTGTACTATGGTATGTGTACTCTTAACTATTTTCAATGAAGATAATGCATGAATGTGTATGAATGTGTGTGTGAATGTGTGTGTGTGTGTGCCCTGCGATGGGTTGGCATTCCATCCAGGGTGTATCCTGCCTTAATGCCCATAGACGCCTGAGATAGGCATAGGCTCCCCGTGACCCGAGGGAAGATCGGATATAGCGGTAGAAAATGAATGAATGAATGAATCTCTAAAGTGGAACTCAAATTTCTGATTAATTAAATAGCTCGCCTGGACTCCGTTTGATGTGATTGGCCATGTAAGGAGTTCTCCCTGGCACAAAGAAAAGTAATTCACTGATTGGTAGATAATTCTGAAAGGTTTCAGATACTGGAAAGTTCTAGATTTAAGATACCCTCCTTTTGCGATTTTAATCTCAGTAAAATTACAATGTAGGTACAAACTTAAAAAATATGATTTTAATTGTTAAATATGTTTGTTTACAACATAATGGTACGTTTCTATAATAAAGGACAATCCATTACAAATTTTCCAAAGATGTTACATTTTGTTACCTGTTATATGTAACACGATGTTACATGATGCTAAGATAGCTAATAATTTTGTTAAAGTATGGTTGAGAAATCATTAGGAGAAAGTTGAATGGACTTATAAGATGTAGATATTTGCTTTATACATCGTTTAATCTTGTGTTTTGAGAAACAACAAAGTACATTTTTCAAAGTCAGTGGTCCATTAGCAGTAATTTATTTGATGTAATTTATCTAATCAGCTACCTTTATTTGGTGGTTTTAGGCGTATTTTAAATAAAATAAATTTTCAATGTTATTATTAGCAGAAACAAATATTTTTCTTTATGACATTGTTATCCTTTTTATGTTTTCAGTTGATTTCATATTGCAGGTGATATGAGAAAAGAACGTGTGGAAATGTAAGTATTGCATTTTTAGCTGGATAAGTAATGATGAGTGTTTGTAGCATTCTTGTAATTTAATGTTTTCTTCTAAAGTCAGCCAAGCAATCTGAGGTCTGAACCCTTGTGATGCGAGGACTGCCTATCCTGCTCAGGGATGATGAAGCTGTTTTCTTTAAGTCATCTTTATTAAGTGCATCTGTTTTTAAAGCAATACTTCACCCAAAAATTTGAAAATTGTCTTAAAATGTACTCATCCACCACTCTCAGGAAAAAAGGAACAATGTTTGTCAATGGGGCAGTATCGTTTTTTTATATTTAAAGTAATTAATATTCACCCTTTAGGGCAGGGGTGGGCAAACTACGGCCCGGGGGCCACATCCGGCCCCTTGGTCCTTTTAATCCGGCCCGTTGAACTGCTTCGGCTTTTTGCCGCACCAGAAGAAAGTATAACCGCACAGCAGCGCTGACATTGTTGGTTTATTTTTGTTTGTTTCTTTTCCCTAAATAGAATATCCTTATTCTTTTGGTAGCATAATGCATCATGATATTATTTACCGCTTTTTACAAGTGGAAAAAATTAATATTGAACATAAGTTATGTTCAGCGTTATTGTTGGTTCGGCCCACGAACACACCACAGGTTCTCTTATGTGGCCCTTTGGAAAATATAATTGCCCACCCCTGCTTTAGGGGTAAATAAGATAGAAAATAGGTACCTTTTGAAAATGTATCTCCCTAGTCGCAAGTTTTGTAACAATTTTCTGAACGTGAACATGTCAGTGAATTTGATAATTCACGGACATAGATTCAGATATTTAGCTTTACGTCATTAGAATGAGAGTCAACCGTTCTGATAATGGTAGCCCGGTACCAAGCATAGAGACGCCCGCTTCCGTTTGCGGCATCATTTTGTACATCTACTCTCTTACCCCTTTGCCAGATTGTCTGCAGTATTACTGTGACTCTCCAGCTCATTTGGTTCTTGCTCTCTGGTTTACGTTCTCTCCTCTCGCTCTCTGGATTCGGCTGTCTTACAGCTCCGCTCTTAGGACTCTTCTCTCTTCTGCTTCTCCCTTCCGATTCCACAAACTACAATCTCTTTGCCTGTTTCACTCACCGGTGAACTCCTGGAATCTCTCCCCAGTCTCAGATTCTTCCGGCTTCATGGTCAGGAGTATGCTCGCTCCCGGCGCCGCCCTCGAGCTTTGACTCTCCATTGGCCTCACTCTCCGTATTTGGTTCACCATTCGGCTTCGTTGTACAAACTCTGCTGACAGTCTACTTCACTCACAGGATTCATGACTCCCACAAACTAATCTGCTTCTCCTCATCCTGGCCTCTGACCTTTTGGATCCTTCAGACTCTCTGAACTCATCCCAGTTAACAGATAAAAACAGAAGTGATCCACACCACTCCAGTCCACCTTGTGAAGAGAAAGGCTTTGTGTTTACAAGAAAAAAATCCATTACTTTGTGCATTATTGTGCTGTTTTTTTTTAGCTGTTTGGAATCTCATTCTAATGTCACTTATTCACTGTGGAAGATTCATAGATAATGCTACATTTATGTAAATCTTATCAGACAAAGAAACAAAATCTGTGCATCTTGAATAGAATTGCCCTCAATTACTAAGTTTTGGATGATCCTCAACGAAGAAACACGGGTGATTTAATTCATGACTTACACAATTTAATTTATACATTATACTTTATAATTATACTTATACATTCTTTTGAAAATGTCTACCAAGTTTTTTCAATTGAGAATGTCCATTTACGTAAATATAGGTATATTTGTTTCAAAAACTTACAAATAATAAAAATATATTTACAAAATGTATACATTTTTCTTTGTACTAGCTTTGATAGTATGTGGCTAACAACAATTTATCATTATAAGTGATTTGTACAGTAATGTGAATAAATTTCTTATAAGTTCTTCTAAATGTGCATTTAAGTTCAACCTTTAATGCATAATCACAATCATATATTTATGGTTGTGTCTTCACTAGATGTCATAGATGTCAAGTGGGGATCTTAATGGAAGGACTCCACAATTGGAATAATACTTGATGGGTATGTGGTAATAGACAAGATGCTGGACCTCCTGCAAGCAACATGGCTTCTCTTTGGAATTACCTGAATTACCCTAAATCACTTGCAAGTACATCTGATTTCATACAGGGTGTACTGATGTCAATGTCAATGTATTGTTACATGTACATGTTTGGCACATATTGTTAATGTCATTACCGATTAATAAATAATAAAAAGTATGATTGTGCACTTAAAGAATTTAAACAAACTTTTATAAGTGCACTTAAAGAATTTAAACAAACTTTTATAAGTGATGCAGCAGTAATATGAGACATTGTTACTGTGCTTGTTACTTAGTCAATTCCTAGAGGTTTAATTTACCACAATAAATAAATTAAGGGAGTTTACCTGTACAGTTGTAGAGTGTGACCTATATATTTTCCATTACAGTGTGTACTGGAATTTAATTATTATTAACCTGTACAGTTTTGTACATTGTGGCTGTGACCAGTTGTTCCGCCCTGCTCATTACACACACACACAACACACACACTACACACTATCTTCCCGTCGCCATGATTCTCCCGTTCTATTTTCATAATAGTATTTATTGTAATTTAATCCGTTTAATTTACCACAATAAATACATTCATGACAACACTAAAGCTTTAACAGTTAAAATTAGCAAAATCTTAGTCAATTACATTTTTGAATTTGAGTTTTCAATTTGAGTTTAATTTTCAGGTTAACTTAAATATTATATTAAAATAATTCACACACATATATATATATATATAATATTTTAAGTGGCATTTATAAAACATTAAGGTATATAAACTTTACAATATGTACAGTCTACATGAGGACCAAGTTATGTGAACGTAAATATAGTAAATATACATGTTTTGTAATCTCTGTTACTCAATTCAACTGAGGAAATTAAGGGAGTTTACTAAACAGGTTGAGTTCATTGAACATGTTATAGTTTTCTGTTTATATAATAACAGTATATTTTTCCAGGTATTTTGTAATATCTACATGAGGTAAATTTAGTCCCGCCGGCTCCGCCCAATTCTCTCTGTAATCACACTATATTTAACTTGTTATACTATTATTATTATTTTTTATATTACAGGGACATTTTGAATTGTGTGCTGCTGTTGAAGAAAAGAATATGCGAAGAAAAGAATTTCACTGTGCTGTAATGTATATGTGACCAATAAAAGGATATATTATATATTATTATACCATGCTATACCATACTATACTATACTATACTATACTATACTATACTATACTATACTATACTTTACTATAGGAATCCAGGCTCGTGAGTTTATTAGCATATGGCGTTTGTATGTGTTACCGTCACACACACACCGGTAAAATCTCCTGAATTGTGTGAAATGGGCAAATGTTCAAATCTATATGTTTGAAAAAGGTATGATAAAGTATGATTTAAGAAACAGCTCCTGGATATTGATAGCATGATGAGGTCTTGCAAATCTGATTGCAAGTTGTAAGTCTTGCAAATCTGTCAGTTGTAGCTAATCAATTCAGTTACAGGATGTTTTATTGCCAGATTAGCAGGCAAACATGTGATGCCAACGTTTACTATGTAAACATTTGAATCTACACAGCAAAGTCTCAAATATCGTATTTTGTTGGTGCATATGTATCTATAATTTGAGGTTAAAAATGCAACTATACATCTAAACACCAAAAAGGCTTCAAGGGTTAAACATAAAGTGTATTTACATTCTTTAGAATGCCATGCCAAAGGTTTTTTTTTTTACCTGAAGGTGTTTAAAACTGCACATTAAAAGTCTCATGCCCTTTCCATCAGTGTGGATCCAAATAAAATCCCCCAACAAATCAAGAGACTTTGAGAATGTGTTAATCAGAATTACCTTTTTAAATAAGTACACAAAGCTTGATAAGTATGGATTAATTCCTCATCATTCTTTCATTTCAGTTTGTCCATATGTATGACACTTGGTGGAAGAACTGTTGTGAACTGAGACCACAACACAGATTTTGATCAACAGACTTGTAGATCTTGTATATTAAAATTTAAGGATGACATATTCAACAAGGAGACATCAGTGACATGCTAACTGTGAAACTTCTCAATGCTTTTTATTATCTTGCATCTCATCTACACTTATTCAAAAATGCAATGTCTGGAATCATATATGTTTCATTTGTATCATATAAGTTGTGTTTGTACAGGTCATATTGAGTATCGGAGTTAATAGAAAAATGGCTATACCACTTTTTTTCAGATCTATTCAGGTCTATTCTTCATATTCTTCTTTTGTGGTTTCTTGTTCGGGGTCGCCAAAGTAATAATAAACCGACTCTGACTTTACCTGCATGTCTTCCTTCACCACATCCATGCTTACTCTTTTACTTCTGCCTTCCAATTCTTGTTGTTTGTTCTCTGAACTTTTCCTATTTCACGAATCAGCAGCGATGTCTCAGGTTTAATGGGTGGCTCCTTTCCCCTCCTTCAGAATATTAATGTGATAGATTTGGCCTTGCCTTTGTCAGGATGAGGAATCTTGTATGTCATTTATCCCATCTTGCAAACAACCGTGTAGGATCCCTACCACTTCAACAGCAGTTTTTCAGTACCTTTTGTCCTGATTGTAGCTCGAGGTCTGGTGTGCTGGTCGTGCTGGTCACACCATGTATTTTGTGCTTTTTGAGCTGGAGCTTCTCTTTATGCCATCTCCTTGTAGTTCCCAGGTGGTCTTTCATTTCAAGAACAAATTGGCAAGAAATCCAGTAGCCCTTGGACCTGCCACCCATACAGGAGCTTACACATGGAAAAGCGAAGTTCACGTCTCTTCACAGCTCTTCACACGTCTCAGTACTTCGAATAAGTGCATTAGCTAACTCGAAACATCAGAGGTTCAAAGATGACACTTCCTCACATGATCACTTCCTCAGGGCTTCATTAGTAAATAGCAAAAACAGCTAACTTACATGAAAACTTACTCACCAATTGCACAAATATTCATATCGGAATTAAAATCCAAACCTGGAAAGATTCCAGGGATTGTATGTCTTGAAAGAAACTTGTCTTTATGATTTGTAAGCAAATCTCATTAATCTGTATCTGGGTGTGACAGTGGGTTTATGTTTTACCACCATGAACACATTTACAAAAAAATTTGTTTTGCTTTGATCCAACTACACATTTTTTTCAGTGTACTTATACATTTTACCTCGAATGGAGCACCATCTCTTCTCTCTTCTGACCTTCTGACATCTCTTGGCATCTGTTTTTTTCAGACTGCCTCCCCAACACACCATTGCATAGAATAGAACGCTTGCAATGACTGACTGAACATCACCAGCAGCTTTTTACAGATGTTGAAGGCACCCAGTCTCCTCAGGAAGACTCTGACCTTTCTTGTAAAGATAGTCAATGTTCACTGACCAGTCCAGTTTGTCATCCAGCTTTAACCCCAGGTATCTGTATGGCCTGACACTCTCCATTCACTCCTTTGATGGAGTCGGGTAACAGGGCCTGGACTGTGATATGGTACATATTTTCTGTGATATGATTGTGATATTTTCCAAGCCAATGTATAAAAAATATATTAAAAACTATATTAAAAAATATTAATATTTTTTAAATTATAAGTGAATATATAAATGACTACAGACTACCCATCATGACGGCTACTGATACACTCAGGATAAATCATCACTGAATAGCTTTCGAAAAATAAAATATCGGACAATCACATACACTAATTTACTGCTTCTATAATATTACAAAATTGCATGTTTATTTGAATAAAACTATGAAGATTATTCATAAGAGTACTCACCATTTGCAAATCCACACTGCAGGAAAACAAAATAGCACCTTTCAAAACAAAATTCAAAACCTAAATTGTGTTGACGTCAGTAGTCAAATGGTTTAAATGAAGGACGTAAAATCATTTGATTTTTTTCAGTTTTCCACAGTACAAAAATGTACCTTGCATATCTGAAACTAATAGGTTGTTTATATCTTGTTTTACAACCATAATATTACCCTAAGGACCTATTGTATACCATTAAAGGTACCATTTTTTACCCCTAGGAATAAAATTTTATCTCTGTGGTACCGTTTTTCTGAGAGTGTATTTAACTTAAACAAGTTTGTTTTTTAAGTAATATAAATTTCTCTTTCCTGAACAGTTAACAGCACATCCATCTGTTTCTCCGCAGCACAACAACAGACTGTTCTCCAAACACGTTCAAGGTAACATCACCAGGCATGTTTGGCATTTAATGAAAAGTGGCATCTGATGTTTGAATTTATACTGTTTGAGGGATGATCTTTGGATGAGTTTTAGTGCTTCTCAATTATTTTCTGTTAGACCCACCTAGGAAGAAGGTAGTATAGTTTTTATTCTAGTTTATTCTAAAAAGCATATTCCCCAGGATCAGATACACCCCCATATTTGAGAAATGCTGATCTATTTTAAGCTGCCAATTTCACCATTGAAATTCACTTGCTTCATTCCGGGTGCTAGTCCCAAGCCTGGATAAACAGGGAGTTGTTGCGTTAGGAAAGGCATTCAGCGTAAATTCCAGCGGGCCATCTGATGTGGCAACCCCTTATAGGAGAAACCTAAAGACAAAAAAAAATGCCAATTTCACAATTGAGTTTTACTTGTTTGTCATGTAAAATATGTTAAAAACACATATTTAGTGTATCTTAGTGCATCTTAGCTACAGCGCCCTCTAGGGTTACAAAATATGATGGTCACAGAATTCAATGTAACGCTAGTAAACACGTGTTAGGCAAGGCAAGGCACAGGCAAGTGTCTTTTTTACTTTTTAATATATATATATATATATATATATATATATATAGATAAATCTCTCTATATATATATATATATATATATATATATATATATATATATATATATATATATCAATCTAACTCTTGTTCAAATACTCACATAACAAGCTGTAAATTCAAACCTTGTTTGCCCATGCATGATGACAAAAGTAATTCTGTGAGATTTTGTGACACTTAAATGTGGTATGGATGGACAGTAATAATATTATTATTTGATATTATAACCATTAATAATTTATCTATTCATCATGACATCATGATTACATGGCAATTTTACTGGGGAGGTGGTAGCTCAGTGTTTGGGGTGTTGGGCTTGGGACTGAAAGGTCACAGGTTCAAGTCTGAGCCGAGCTACCACTAGTGGGCCCTTGAGCAAGGCCCTTAACCCTCAAATACTCAGTCTGCCCCAGCCGTTATGGTTGCATTCCTGGTGCGAGTCCCAAGCGATGGAGTCATGTCAGCATGGAATACAAATTTAATGTATAGATTTTTAGACTCAAAACTTTACTCGCATTTTTTAAACATTTGCTGCCATTTCATTTTAATTACTTGAATCTGAATAAAATAGTCTGAATAGTATAACAAGTTAGTTGCCTTTTGCATACCTTTTCAGAACATTTGCAAAGTTTTTCATACTTTTACACTGTGTAACTCACGTAGGCTTCTTCGGTTCAGATTCAGTTCTGTGCTTTCTGACCACAACATCGGTTTTAAATTCTATGAAATTTTCCTTCTAGAAAACCCACTCTAAAATAGTTTTGAACTTTTTGTCTGATATTCTGTATTTGTAAGTATTTCTCAATTAATTTTAAGAAGTGTACCAGTCTGTTTTCTAGAGAAACCCTTCATTATGACACTATAGTGGACAATTTTTTAATGCCTGTGTTTTAGTCTGTGTCCGTTTCATGAATCATACAGTATTACATTACGTTACATTGCATTAAGATTTATTGTAATTGTACAGAGTACAAGTACAACGCCGTTGAAATGCAGTTAGCATAAGAAGTGCAAACTTCAACATATACAGTGGCAAGAAAAAGTATGTAAACCTTTTGGAATTTCCTGGTTTTCTGAATAAATTTGTCATAAAATGTTCATCTATATGTTCATCTAAATCTTCATCTAATTCATTGGTATTGACAAACACAATGTGTCTAAAAATAATAACACAAAAAAAATCCGATATTTCTTGTCTTTATTGAACACAATCATTCAACATTCAAAATGGCAGTGGAAAAAGTAAGTGAAACCTTGAGTTAATGACCTCAAAAAAGCTAACTGGAGCTAATTAGTTTTAGCATACCTGGAGTCTTGTTAAGATAAAGTTTGGAGGTGTGGACTACAGCTACTTTGACTGATAAAAACCCCTCAAACCTTTGGAGTTTGCTCTGCACAAGAAGAACATGATTATGTGAGCCATGCCTCGCCAAAAAGAGCTTTCAGAGGACCTACGATCAAGAATTGTTGATTTACATGAAGCTGGCGAGGGTTACAAAGTTATTTCAAAGACTTTAGAAATTCACCAGTCTACAGTTCGGCAAGCAATCTACAAATGGAGACAATTTGGGACTGTTGCTACTCTACCTAGAAGTGGGCGCCCCGTCAAAATGACACCAAGAGCACAACGAACACTCATCAATGAGGTAAAGAAACAACCCCGAATGACAGCCAAAGATTTGAAGGCATCATTGGAACTTGCTAACATATCTGTTCATGAGTCTACAATACGTAAAACACTGAACAAGCAGGGTATCCACGGCAGGACACCGCGAAGGAAGCCGCTTCTTACTAAAAAGAACATTGCTGCACGCCTTAAGTTTGCAAAAGAGCACATTGACACTCCACAGCGGTATTGGCAAAATGTTTTGTGGACTGATGAAACTAAGATTGAACTATTTGGAAAAAACACACAGCACTACATCTGGCGTAGAAAGGGCACGGCATATCGTCATGAAAACATCATCCCAACTGTAAAGTATGGTTTTGGGCCTGCTTTGCTGCACCATTGAGGGGAAGATGAATTCACAAGTATATCAGACAATTCTTCAGGATAATGTGAAAATGTCTGTACATCAGCTGAAACTGTGTAGAAAGTGGGTGATGCAACAGGACAATGACCCAAAACACCGGAGCAAGTCCACCACAATGGCTTCAGAAAAACAAAATCCGCCTTTTGGAGTGGCCAAGTCAGAGCCCAGACCTCAACCCAATAGAGATGCTATGGATTACTTGAAGAGGGCCATACACATGAGACGTCCAAAGAATATGACAGAGCTAAAGCAGTTCTGCCAGGAAGAATGGGCTAAAATTCCTCCTCAGCGATGTGCAGGTCTGATCCACAGCTACAGGAAGTGCCTGGTTAAGGTTATTGCTGCCAGGGGGGGTCAACCAGTTATTCATTCTAAGGTTTCACTTACTTTTTCCACTGCCATTTTGAATGTTGAATGATTGTGTTCAATAAAGACAAGAAAGATTGGATTTTTTTGGTGTTATTATTTTTAGACACAATGTGTTTGTCAATACCAATGAATTAGATGAAGATCAGATAACATTTTATGACAAATTTATTCAGAAAACCATGAAAGGTTCACATACTTTTTCTTGCCACTGTATAAATAGATCTAATTTCTTCTTCCTCTTCTTGGCTGCTACTGTTGGGGCGCAAAAAGGTACATGTACAAACCAAGCTGAAGTTCAGAATGATGAGACCAAAATTTAACTCACCATGTTTGGAGGCAGAGAAATACGGAATATAAGCTCAAAAACACATTTCCCGTGGTCATACATTGTGATGGAAACATTCTACATTGGGACTTTTTCATTGATAAGCTTAAGTTCAATTTATTTCTAGACCACTTTTCACAATAGACATTATCTCAAAGCAACTTTACAGAAGTTAAGCATCGTTGAACAAAATTTTTTGTACAAATAGTTTGTGTATGTCTAAGAAAAACTTCCTCATTTGGGTGATATCAAGAGTGTGACTATAAATAATACAAACACCATAGAGTGACAAATACCTCAGTGTAATTGTGAGTAATGTTCTAAACCAAAGTAGTCCAATGTCAAAACTTCGCATGAAGTAGGATCCAAAGGGAGCTGGTATATCTCTAGATATGCTTGCAGGGTCTACAGTCCCTGACAAAAGTCTTATCGCTTATCTATTTTGTAGAAACACCTGCTATTAACCTTGCTATTATTGACTTTTAATTAATCAATTGGTGTTAGAAATAGCTCGTATGAACAGCGAAAACCCTCCCAAATGATGTTTAATGCACTGAAATAAATTAGTTTCACTGAAAAAAAAGATTTATCATTTAATCAAAACAGAAAGGTCAAACTTTGGCAAGACAAAAGTTTTGTTGCCTAAACAGAAATTGAACAAATTTACTGCAAATACAAAAATATGTCAGCAAATTAAGTAGTGGTGCTGTGAGATCCAAATTTAATATCTTGTATGACTTCCATGAGCTTGAAGGACTGCATCCATGCGGTTTTGCAAGGATTCATACAACTTATTGATGAAGTCATCAGGAATAGCAAAGAAAGCAGTCTTGCAAGTCTCCCAGAGTTCATCAATATTTTTTGGTTTAGTCTTCCATGCTTCCTCTTTCATCCTACCCCACATATGCTCAATGATGTTCAAGTCTGGTGACTGGGCTGGCCAATCCTGGAGCATCTTGATCTTCTTCGCCCTGAGGAACTTTGATGTGGAGATGGAAGTATGCGATGGAGCACCATCCTGCTGCAGAATTGTCAAAAACGTCTCCAGTCTCTTCAAATCTTTTTTTTATCCTCTGTACTTGACGCTGAGACACATTGAAGGTGTCTGCCACATCAGCAGTGGATCTGGTCTTCAGCCTCTTGATAATCAACACTTTAGTCTCAGGGTGAATCTTAGGCATGTTTGCAGAGGTCTAGTTGCAGTTGAGGTGAAGGTCTAGTGTACTGGGGTTCTTTTTATACACACCTGAGACCTAATTGATCCATTATTAGTCACAGGTGAAGCTCATATGACAAGGCGACAACACTTATGTCTTTGCAAAAATGGACTCAATGGGCTTTACCAAGCTGTGAATATTAGAATACTTTTTGACAGTTTCGTTTTGCACTGAAACATTATTACAAAAGCTGTTGGGATTAAAATGAGCCATTTCTTGTAAAAAAAATCTTGATTAGAAATATATTTCAGCGGCACTTCAGGTCAATTTGTACACCAGCGACAAGACTTTTGTCAGGGACTGTAGTTGTTTCGGCATCTACTCTATGAAGGTTCTTAATCTGCATGGGGTAGAACGCAACTGGAGATGGTAGAATGAAGCCTTGGGAACCTCACAAAGCCTTGGGATGCATAATATAAGCAAGATCACATGTAATGGAGTACAAGGTTATGATCTGTGTTATATCTAGGCCTTGCTAAAAAGATAAGTCTTTAATCTGCACTTAAACTGCGAGAATGGGTCTGAGTCCTGGACACTTTCAGGGAGATTATACAAAGACTTCACTACATGACCATATACCACAGATTCTTGGATGAGAGCCTCCTGGAGTCAGCTAATAGGTCTTCCAGCATTCCACCTAAAACATATGGCCAAGGTAACAATCAAATGGTAGTGTAGCCCATTTCACCTTAGGTTGTCCCTGACTGTTCTTTTTAATACCCATGATGGTAGAGGGGTGTGAATGGAAGAAAGACAGGCCCATAGACAGGCGTCTGTCTATGGGCATTAAGGCAGGACACACAAAAGATGGAATGCCAACAAATCGCAGGGCACACACTCACATTCCAACACACACACACATTCATACACTAGGGACAATTTTCCAAGGTGCCGATCAACCTATCGTGCATGTTTTTGGACCGGGGGAAATAGGAGAACCCGGAGAACATGCGACTCCACACACACATGGCCGAGACGGGAATCGAACCCGGACCCTGCTTTTGTGAGGCGAACGTGCTAACCACTAAGCCACCGTGCCCCTCATTGTATTTTTAGTTGTTTAAAATTACTCTAAAGGTAGAGGTCCACAGTTTTTCTGCAGCTTTTGGCGATATAAATTATTTGTACTTGTCATTACATCAGTTATTGGAATTTTCCAGATCGTAAAGGCAAATTCTGTAAAAGACTTTTTACCAGACCTTGCTTTTTTCCTAATGAATTTAACCCCCAACAAAACTTGCACTAATTGATTCATTTATAAATTACCTATGAATTTACCAAAACATACATACATACATACCTACATACATACATTTGATGACATTTCATGAGAGTTAATTAGGCCAACAAAACCAAAAAAACAACCATTAATAACAAATACCAACCATAACATTGTGCACCTGACTCCACCTGGATTACTACTCTTTCTTTTTGTCAGGAAATTGAAAGTTCTTTACAAGCATTTGTATTTCTTTGTTTATTTGGCCTTGTCTCTCTTTATTCTGATGTACTCTCATCAGAATAAACTTACTGATGGCTTGCTGATTTGTCTACATATTTATATTTGTCTACATATTTTGGCAATGTTATGTTTTAAGTAGAAATGTTCTTCAGTGGGTAAACAATTAGTAGTAACTAATTTATTCAGAAAAAAATATACCAGACGGATCAATAAATATAATTTGTGTGGAAATTTAGCGGCCTCTGCCGTTTTGACATAAAACTGCATGATACCAGCAACTTGTTAGTGAATAGCAAATGTGCCAGGCAAACTTCTAATGTAAGTACAACCGTAAATATTATTAATTAATATTAATTAATATTAATTCTGAATTAATATTATTTTGAAAGTCTGATGAGAGGGAATATATAATAATCATAACAACAACAACAATAATATAATAAAATGGAAATGATGAAGAAGAAAAGGAAGATGTGGCTTAAAATGTAGATGTTATTAGAGGCTCGTCTCTTTGGACATCTAGTGAAAGTTTTGCCAGAAGAGAATTAAAATGACATCTGACTATCTGAGTATTATGCAGAACACAACCACACACACATTTGAGATATTACATTCTAGATATATCAAACAATTTATAATAAACATAATTGAAAGATGAAACAAAGTTTCCCTAAAATATTTCTTATATGCTAACATTTGTGAAAGCCTGAGAGCTAAATCTGGTTTGGATGAAGTACTTGTGCAGTGAGCGGAGTTGAACCTGTGAACCACATGTGTTATTCGTTTCTGGCTGAGGAAGCTTATGAGCCCCTTGCTGCCAGAAAAACAAATCAACGGCAACCCGTTCGCCTTCACAAAAATATGCTGCAGCCGTGTCATGCTTTATAAGATTGCTTTTCTCCACACATGTTTGCCTCTTTCGCTGCCAAAAAAACAAAAACAAAAAGGGCCTTTTGGCTTAGTACAAGGAAGTGCCAACATCAAAATAATTTGTCATGTCATTGGTAGCAACCTGAAAATATATTGCATTATTTGCCACCCAGTAAGTTTAGGCTCTTTCTCACAGTGTATCGTTGTCTGTATAATCCTTTTTCTTTCCTGCTTGGCTTCCAAGATTTGATTTGTCTTCCAAGTTGAGAATTTCCCATTTGAAAATTTACCCTGGTCTCCAGGTTGAACTTCCAGTCCCAGTATTCCAAATCTAAGTGTTAAATATTCCAGAAATTAGATGAGAGGTGGGCATTCATTCATTCATTCATCTTCCACCGCTATATCCGATCTTCCCTCGGGTCACGGGGAGCCTGTGCCTATCTCAGGCGTCTATGGGCATTAAGGCAGGATACACCCTGGATGGAATGCCAACCCATCGCAAGGCACACACACTCACACACTCACATTCACACACACATTCATACACTAGGGACAATTTTCCAAGGTGCCAATTAACCTACCGTGCATGTTTTTGGACCGGGGGAAACCGGAGAACCCGGAGAAAAACCCCCTGAGGCACGGGGAGAACATGCAAACTCCACACACACATGGCCAAGACGGGAATCGAACCCGGATCCTGGCGGTGTGAGGCGAACGTGGTAACCACTAAGCCACCGTGCCCCGAGAGGTGGGCAAATAAATAACAAACAGAAAAAGGTGTATGTGTGTTTTTTTTAAGAATGTTTAGCATGTATCAGGGTCTGATAGGCCAGACTACTGTGTGGGGAAAGAAATTAACAGGGTGACAGGAAAGCAGGGTACAGGGTAAGTGGATCACTTGGATCACAGCAAAAATATACCATGATCGCTTGAAAACAAAAAACATGTTATGTGTAATGTGATGTAATGTGATGTGTATTTGCGCACGTGTGTGTGTGCTTGTGTGGACATGTCTGTCTGTGTGTGTGTGTGTGTGTGTGTGTGTGTGTGTGTGTGTGCATAAAATAAATTGTTTATATTTCAGATATGTTTTATATGTGTATCTGATCTGGCTTATCAGTTTTAAAGACTTTTAAAGGTATTGCGATTGGTTTGTTTTTGACATTTCTACAATTTTTCTATTGAGTATTGAGCTATAGTATTATCTCTCTCTCTCTTTCTCTCTCTCTCTCGCTCCCTCCCTCTCCGTCCTTTCTAGTACGAAATGGAATACGTTTCCTTTTCCTTGAATAGATTCGTACTCTAGACTGCCACCTAGATACCATCAGCAGTATCGAACCACTTTTGTAAGAGGTTGAATTACAAATGCAAAAGAGCAAACCACCAAATTAAGTTATTTTACTGTCTCTTTTTGGAACACCAAGCACGTTTTTGGTTTGACGCTTAACTGTAAAATATGAAGAGAACAGATCATTGTCGTTATATAACAAAATAACTGGAATCTACCAGTTACTTACAAAAACGCAGAACCTCCACAATTTGATCACGAATTAGATTGTTTGACGTGAATTTATGAAAATGTTTTATTTAGTTGTTATTCTGTATAAATCGAATTAATGCAATGTTGTACAAGAAAATAGTACAAGAAAACAGTAGCCCTAAAATATATTAACAATAGTTATATTACAACATTTAGTTTGTGTTTTTAACGTTTTATACATCTAGCGTGATGTAGTACGCTTGTACGCTTTAATGGTCTATTATTTAATAGCCATTTTGCAACATTTATCATAAAATATTAGTGGAAAATGAAAAAGAAATGCATTTGAGAACTGCAAATGTCACCGTTAGCCATCAAAAATAGGAAGAATAATAAGGTGCGAAGAACAAACGTAATATACTTTTACTCGCATGTGTGCGAATAGCATTGTCTTTCCCTCATGTTTTTGAACGGCCTACAGGATCCTCTTTAAACTCTGTAAATATTTGCAATATTTCATTGATGTTATTAAAAAAATTGTGTTTTTCTATATACATTTCTATATGGTACATGTATGCCATTTGGCGACTTAAAGTTAGTTATCTTATGCATACATCTGAGCATCTTAGTATTAAGGGCTTTTCTCAAGTTCCAAAAGAAGCTGCATAGTGGTACTCCCGACCTTCCGAAAGGACGTCTAAAATGTAATCCACTGAACTATTTCCACTTTTTTCACTTTTGCTTTTGATCTGTATTTTTTTAAAATAAAAATAAAAACATTACATCACGGTGACAAATTACGTCTGTGTTTTGTAAACCCGCCATGTCTGACACCCACCGTTTCCAATCTACCCTCTACGCAGCACCTCCCTTTTTTAGCAGGCAATCGAGCTCCATTTTATCACCAAGCTAGGCTGTTGTCAAAAGAACGGATGTGTTTGTGAATTTATATTGCTTTGTACATGGCTATTTAGAACTGTTAAGAATAATAAATTGCTATTTTACCATCATAAATTAACAGAAAAACGTATTACTTCCTGCAATGTGTTCTTTTGTCACTATTTTGCTATTTGTGTATGCAATGTTAGTAATATACGAATTTTCAATCCCATAGTCCAGCATTGTAGTGCTTGCTATTGCCTGTCTGCTGGACTGTGTCTTAATCACTGAACACAGATTCTGAAGCTGGTGTTGCTAGTTTTTGTTGTGATGATAGAGTTGTAGTATCGCGAGGAATAGTAACCGACATAATAACTAAAATCGAGACGCCATTACACTGGCATAATTATTATTATTTTATTATATGAAGCCAATCAAAGCATTATTAATAATGTTATAACGAATAAAATGTCCCAAAACTATAGGGATAACCTGTTGAGTGAGAACTATTTAGGCCTGAACTAAATTTTTTTTCAAATCACTGCTTATTAAACAAACACAAATAGTTTCTTTAAAAGGTTGTCGCTCAGTAGATTCGATACATTATCGAATAAAGATTTGTTTAAGAAATGTTTCTTAGATATAATATACCTGTAATATTGTTTATTGTCGGTTAACAATTATTTTATTTGCCGAACATATTAAAGGTTTTCATCAAGAGACTACGAGCGCAATGACATAACGGGTAAATTACAAAATAATTTCCCGTTCGCTGCACGCATTTATCTGTATTAATATATTGTCAAACCCCCTTACTTTCTAGCCCGTCATTTTTGAAGACGTCTGTTTGTCAAAAATTAGCTTAACTGTAAATGTTCAGTTTTCCAAACATGATTTCTGTGTACAGTAATCTAAATATTTTTAAATACCTTTTTTTTTTACATTATACCATTAATTTTATCAGTGAACATTATCTACTACTCTTAATACGACTACTTACTAATCAAACTGTTATTATTATTTTTATTGTCGTTGTTGAAGTTTGACCTTGGCCATTCAGAGTGCTAACGTCTGCTTAGTAAAATAAGAATATAACATTCACCTATAAGCTGATCTTCAAGTATATGTTGAAAAAGATTAATCACGTAAAATGTCTTTCAATAAAGAGTAGATTGAGAAAACATGGCTTTTAATTAGAACTTTCAAAAATTGTTTTCTTTTTTTAATTTTTAGTTTTAATATGCATAACAACCCTACATGTATGCACCATATTTTAGTTGCTAAAATGATGTGATGTAGAGCTCGTACGTCTTTATATTCAGTCAGAGAAAATAAGCTAAATACCTTTATACAATTTAAAACGTATTACTCAATATAGTAAAAAAAAATCACAATTCTTATGTAATATATGCATATATGGTTTCATAAATCACTGGGATATGGTATTACTATATGTACATATAAATTGTAATACAATGTGTATAAAATTTGTGTAGACCAGTAACAAGCACGAGCTGCGTAACGCACCTAAAACAAGCATTAAAATCGTCTTATACATTTTAAAATATGAACGAAATTAGTACATTGTGTTGAACACCAACCGTGTTTTTAATACCTTACGAACCGTGTTTTTGAATATGGCTGAAGTAATCCATTCGGATGTAGGCCAGGTTATAATTACACCAGTTTGGAGTTAATATTTTTGTCTGTTTATTTTTGACGAAGAAAATAATTTAACTTTAAACATATTAGTTACTTATCGGTGTCATCTATGTTTTTTGCAGTGATATCACTTGCGTTGTAATAAACTAAATCGAGTCTAAATTCTAGATGTTTTTCTAGTGCGAGGTCGCGAAATGCTATGCTCTTTACGGTAGTCCCAACAGGCATGTCAGGTCTATAAAAATCAAAACTGCTTTATATAGTATTTTATTGCAGTATAAAACCATTGGAATTTAAGCAGTTTCATAAATTTTAGGGTTTGTAGTTGCCCACTGTTAAAAAATAAATGAAATATTTTACTGTTTTGTCTTGGTCAAATTTCTTTAAGAATAAAGGAGCATATTAGCAAAGTAAAATGCGTCAGATTGGTATAACACAGCAAACACATTCAAATTCTATTTAAACATATAAAACTCGTGAATTGGTCATTATTGGACTTCAGTGATTCTTAAGATATTTATTTTATATTTTAAGATATTTAGTATATATATATATATATATATATATATATATATATATATATGAATATTTGAATGTTTGTTTTAATTATTGAGAATAAATTGGATAGGATATTTCTCAATCCTGTCAGACTGAAGAAAATAAAGTCCATAACTTACTTACACGGATACTTGGGTTGTACATATCACAGAATATATAGAGACACTACTTATTACATATTACATACACAAAACAGTTTATTTAGAGGGGAAAATATGACTAGTGCAAGAGGGGGAAAGCTTCCCGCAGACCTTTGGAGGATTGATTTACGCCCCATTGACTCTTTATCAGGCTCGCGAAAAAGTCTGACCAATCATTTTGCTCGAAGCACACAGCATAGCAGCTCGACTCCACTTTGTTTGAGAGCGAGTACAGAGAGCATCTTGGTTAGGGGAAAGCACAGTTTTGTGGTATACGATTTCCCTTCAATGAACTGTACATTGTATAATGTCCGAGAATGTCCATTTCTGGACCCTTAAGCAACTACTATGTCGATTCCATCATAAGTCATGAAGGGGAAGATCCGAGTGCTGCCCGATTCTCCAATGTACAGTATTCCAGCACTAGGCAACCGGGAACCGGGGAACATCATGATTTCCCTTCGTGTAGCTTTCAGTCCAAGCCTCCTGTGTTTAGTTCATCATGGAGTCCGTTCAGTCCTCACACGCCCAACAGCTTACCAGCGATCTACCATCCCTATATACCAGCGCAGCCAGTGCCTTCAGCGGACACCCGGTACCTTCGCACATGGCTCGACTGCGCACCGAGAACCGAGCCAGTGGACGGCCAGAGTCAAGTCAAAATGGAGCCACCACTAATACACCTCGAGGAGCCGCCGAAGATTGGAGTCCAGCACGATTATGTTTTGGAATCCTCCTCAGCCAGGGAAATAAATCCCGGCCACGGCTCTGGATTTGAAGACAGCAAGGATATTTGTGACGGTAGTGAAGACAAAGAGGGACCGGATCAAAGTAAGTTATAAAACACGGAAGTGAACAGTCTGTAAAGCTTTTAATGCTGTCATAAAACGCTAACAAAGCAACCAAGAGGCTCAGCCTTTCCAGCTATGTAGAGAAGAGTATTTGAGACACACTACGTTTGTATGTCAGGTATCCGACAAGCAATTTTGTAATTATATAATCCAGAGTTCACAAAAGAGGGCGAATCTTTTACCATTTTTAAGGTATGTGACATTTACTGTTGTGAATTTATTGTTAAATTTGTTTATACTTGCACATTTTGTATTACGTCAGTCTTTTTCTGTGCATGAACCAAAAAGTGAAGGACTTTGGTCACTTTCTTATTTATTTATTTTTTGTCACCAAACAATAGAACGAGTCCACATAAATGCGAATAGAGAGATCCAACGAACATAGATAGATAGGTAGATAGATAGATCTATCTGTATATATCAATCAATGCATTGTGTGAGGAAGCTAGTAATGTAAACAGCTGTGAGAAAATAGGGTTTCGGACTGCCTCCAGGGCAACTAATTCGAAGCTATTCGGTGTTTACTGGGGCTTACTCGTGACCCTCAGTTATTAGGCCGAAGCTATGGGTCCAAGGCTTTTCAGTTTGTCAAGCGACTACAACAGGTTTTGATTATAGAAGACGAAAGTATAATGTACTTTGCTTGCTGGAGAGATTGTAAACTATTTTTAGAAATGTTAAATGAATTCATACATTGTTTCATGTAATCATATAAAGCAATGGGAGGTTATTATGGAATTTTTTTTTTAATGTTTTAGAAGATGCCATATTTGTAAAGTCAAATGTACAGAGTTACTCGACGGTTTGGGATCTCGGGGTGTGATATAATTAACAAGATAATAGGAAAACTTTAGAACCAGGTGAATGTATGCAGACTGTTATATGGAGAGTATGAGTCTTCAATTTTGCTCTTGATTTTTGCAATAACCGTAAACATTAGACATTAAACATTTAAGCCTAAGACTGATATTCTGACTGTGTTTCATTTGCAGACGATCCATCAGCCAACTGGTTACACGCTCGCTCGTCTAGGAAAAAGCGCTGTCCATACACTAAGTATCAAACACTGGAGCTCGAGAAGGAATTCCTCTTCAACATGTATCTTACCCGGGACCGACGGCACGAGGTAGCACGCTTGCTGAACTTGACGGAGCGGCAAGTTAAAATCTGGTTTCAGAACCGAAGGATGAAAATGAA
>JACRUU010000004.1:16006619-16054119 GCA_030449085.1 Kryptopterus vitreolus | reverse complement strand
CAGATGCTAAATGAATCTCAATATCTGTCTTTTTTCGAATACACTTGTATTTAGGGCAATATAAAATGAATATGAATTAGAGCACATATTCGCAATATTTTGTATTTTTTTATATTATATGTCTATTATAAAAAGTCGCATTTATTTGTGAAATGTAAATTCTGACTTGTATTGAAATACTGAAACGAAACAAACTGATAGAACCTTTTTTGTGGAAGGAAATGGGAAGTGGACGTCATAAAGCAGGAAAACGAAAATTCAATTCAGTGTGCTGCAATAAAATAATATGACTGCAATAAAACTTTATAGCGTATACATTTCTGAAGGTTAAGAACTAAATTGCTGTAAACCAAACACTGCGCTGGAAAATGGCAAAAATGTTTCATTGCCTAATAATGACCGGACATAGAAATTCGACTACGCAACGTCTTGAAAAAAGCGTTCTTTTTTTATACTATTTTCTTGCGTTCGTCTTTTTCCTTATTGGCAGCGTTTGTCGTATAGGCTTCCAGAGTCCTTCAAGAGTAGGGGGGGGCTGAAGCAGAGGGAGCACTTCCAGATGAGAAGCCGCCATATAGTTCGATCAGCAACCGCCCTTTGTTCCATTTCCGAAGCACACCACAACCGCCTTATAGTGGGGGTCATAAAAAGGCACAAAAGATTCGGGCGAGACGTCTAAGACTGCCAGCCTTAATTTGTTTACAATCTTCCTGACCAAGCCAAGTCTTCCATTTTACGTGTTCACATCCGACCATGTCATGATCTGACCTAATACAATAGATACTATAACACAATGTCACTCGCAAAAATTGTAATTTTGAAATGAGATTTTGCTGCGTATTTTATTTTGTTTTCTAACATGTTTGAGCGTATATGTTTACAGTCTGTTTAATGTGTGATTGTATTCTTGAATATTCTAAACGCATTTGTCAGCATAAATCTTTTTTTATGATAAATCTTTATTTAATGTATTAAAATATATTTCAAAATATTTTCCCTAAGTACTATTATTTTTTACTCTTCATTTTGGACACATTATAAGCTTTCAATAGGAACACTGGTTATAATGCTAATCCGGGAAATGATTAATTCTAATTACAACTCCAAATTTATTTTTATGCTGTTGATCTATTTAGTTTTCTCTTTTCCTATGACGCCAAAAGAACTTCATCAAGTAACGTTACCCTTCACACTTCCGTACGACCAGACTTCTTGTGCTGTTGGCATAACGAAAATGTCCACTTGATGGCAATGTTGTTCCACCAGAAACGCCCTGTTTTTTTCCCCAAAGGCAAAACATTCATTGAAGCCTCAGTGAGCCAGTTTTAAAATTAGGACCACAGCAATACTCTACGCCCCGGCCACTGGAGAGAAATCAAAGGGTATATATTTAAGGCAGAAATAAGTAAGATATTGAGCATTACAATACGAATTTATATTTAAAATTAATCAGTGGTTTTGAGAAAGTATATAATATATATATATATATATATATATATAGTGTATATGTGTGTGTGTGTGTGTGTGTGTGTGTGTGTGTGTGTGTGTGTGTGTGTGTGTTTGTGTGTTTATAGAGATGCTTTACAGATGCATTGTGTTGAAATGTGCAAGTAGGATTTAAAAAACACTGTTAAAGTGACTTTTATTTCAGAACAGAAGCTACATACTGTATTAACCAAAACTTATTTGGCAAACGGTGTTATAAATTCATAGGATTCTGGAGAAAATCACTCATTTAAAAAAAAAAGAATAAACATTTATTATATTTTTAAAAACTCAATACTTGTCATATTTTATGTACATGTATATACGCATCAGATTATGTACATACGCACAAGTAACTCGAATACGACCGACTCAGTTAAACCACTCTAAAGATAGACCTATTATTACCATAAGGATAAAAATGAAAATATCACAGTAAAATACACAAAAATTTCTGTCCACTTTACATTGAACCGTATGAGACTTTAAAATACTGCTCGTGGAATCTCATAAAAGCTAAGAGCTTTTTTCCATGCGTGATGCAACAATAAAACTCCGAGGTGTTTATTGCATTTTATAGTTTGTTCAAACGTATCATTGATGTGCACTTTATTTTCACAGTTTTGAAAATGTACTAAATATGCTACAGATTAATATGTCTTATCCCGGACTGTCAAAACATACTTTGAAGAGCTATTTATACTTAAGTTAAGGCTAGTTGTTAAAACTTCATTGTGTTCATTTGTTTTTACTTCCTGTTGCACGCAATATTCTGCATATATTATAATCTTTAGTATGCTTATATTTTCAGAAAAGCAAATTATAATATCATTAAGCATTTTGCTAGTGATGATTCTAACTAACCCTTTGTGGTTATCTGTAATCAATGTACAAAAATCACTTTCAAAAATGCCTTTTCTTCAAATCAAGTTGAGTAGAGGAGGGATGAAATATGCATTTGATCTAATACAAAACAACAGATTTCTTATTAACTTCCCCGCCTGAATATATTAATGGGCATATTCTCCCCTCCTCTACCATATACCCCCCTTCACTTTTCTGCTCGCTCGCTCCCCACCGTACCCTCTCCCTTTCTCCTTTAGTCTCATTTTCATTCTCTGTCTCCTTTCGTAGCAGAAGAGCGCGAAGCTGTGACCGTGTGGGGAAGCAAGAAGGCAGAATAGAATAAGGATTCGATAACAGATGAAATTTATCGTGAAAGGACGAAGCAAAATATGAAACATATCATAAACAGAGGAGTAAATGACAGAAAACTGTTTGGGAACTGGCTCCCTGCACCCCAAATGTGATGCTGGATCTCTTAAGCGTCGCGTATTTTGGGAAACCGAACAGCCGTGGCATTAAAGAGGTTTTTTAAGAGGTATACAGACACAGGTTCTTCCGTTGTTGGACGCTTATTTTGGTCTTTATTTATTTTTTGCTTTAGAATAATCGGGTGTGGCAAGTCTGACACAGGCTTACATATACTTACACAATCTAACATAAAACACCCCCTCGTCAACAACAACAACATCGACTGCAGCAAAAAATGAGCTCCTATTTTGTCAACTCCCTCTTCTCCAAATACAAAAGTGGTGACACATTACGCCCTAATTACTACGAGTGCGGTTTTGCGCAGGATCTGGGGACTAGACCCACCGTCGTGTACGGTCCAGGCACAGGAGCAACTTTCCAGCATGCCCCACAGATTCAGGAGTTTTACCACCATGGCGCGTCTACCCTCTCGGCTGCACCTTACCAACAAAGTCCATGTGCCGTTACATGTCATGGCGAACCAGGTAACTTCTATGGCTACGATGCTCTTCAGAGGCAAACACTCTTTAGTGCCCAGGATGCCGACTTAGTCCAGTATAGCGACTGCAAACTCGCTGCAGGAGGCATAGGCGACGAGGCGGACAACACAGAGCAGAGTCCTTCTCCAACGCAGCTGTTTCCCTGGATGCGACCACAAGGTGAGTCTCTCCAGAAAATCTACTTCTCTTAATTTATGTATTTGCGTTGCCGGGAGAAGGAATAAACATACGTACTCGCTCTAAAATATCTCTGGGTAGTTTGACTAGTCTGCAAGCCCACATTTCCTGTTCTTTCGCGAGTGAGGAACCATTGCGAATTTTATTGTTTTATGGCGTTAAAACTTGTGAATCAGTTTACAAGTTAATTACCCTACTATAGGAGGAGTGAGGAGAACTGAAGGAGAGAAACGTAGCAATATAGAGTAAGCAAGAGCCAAACACTGCAAATCATTTCCTTCTGTCCCTATGTGTGAGACTCTGGTCCAGATGATCTTCCATTTCTCACCTTAGTCAAAGTTTTACTGGAGCTTTTTACGACTTCCAGGTATGCTGGCCCTTAATTCGATACTGGGTGGTCGTTTCGCACAGTTTCTCTCTCTTATTGCTCGACTTATATGATGTAATAAGCAGTGGCAGACAGGATCCAGTTCTGTGTCTTTAAACATGTCATAATTTTGGGATGCGTTTATTTGTTCTTTGCTTTATTGTTGAAGGCGTTCAGTAATTAAGTTTTGTATTTTATTGTTCTGCTAACAGCAGAAAGGCTCCTAATTTCGTTATAGTTAATAGACAGATCAAAACGCTATATTGCAAAATAAAAGTTTAACAAACACCATTTAATATTTCTAACGAGTTTGACCTTGTTTTCCCTAGCAGCTGCCGGACGCAGACGAGGCCGCCAGACGTACAGCCGTTACCAGACACTTGAGCTGGAGAAGGAATTCCTATTCAACCCCTACCTGACACGCAAACGACGCATTGAGGTGTCGCATGCCTTAGGATTGACCGAACGGCAAGTCAAGATCTGGTTTCAAAACAGACGCATGAAATGGAAAAAGGAAAACAACAAGGACAAGTTTCCTAGTAGTAAATCTGAACAGGAGGCTATTGAAAAGGAAAAGCGGGATAAGGATCAGGCATCTGGAGCACAGTCAGCGAAAGAAGACTGCGAAAAAGAGAAACAAATATAGGACGGATGTCGAGAGCAGACAGCAATCAGGAGCGGGCGTACACACGTACAAACATACATACATTTTAAAAGGACATCGAGCGCGAGAAGACAAACAGTTCTTAAGGTTTGTTCAATAGCTTTTCAGTCTACGACGAGTAGATATAAAGTATTGTTCAAATAGATAAGCAATGAAGGAGTAAAAGAACTCTACATCTGCTTGGTCACCGAATTTTATGACGACAAAAAAACACGAAGCATTTCTACCTTTTCCTAATATTCAGAGAGTAGGCCTATCGTAGTGTGTAAATTAGCCTCCTTACTTCGTGGAATAAATATTGTGAAAACTTGGTTTCTATTGTTAGAGTTTTGACATTAACATTATCTCGGCAGCTGTATAGTTCTTAATTTATGGTGCACTTTTAACTCTTGTCACTTATATGTTATGATGACGTATCGACTAATGACATCCAACAACATGAAACTGCCTATTTATTACGTAGCATATCTTTTTACACTTACTAAGTTTCTTTCGGACTGATGAAATTTTACTGTCTTTCTTTCTTGGGTTAAGCATGCGCACAGTGAAAGAAATGAATGAAAAGGAAATAAAAGGTTGTACTGTGACCAACTGTTTACTGTAAGACAGATTTTTGTACTGTATTCGTGCATTTGTTCATGGAAATTTGGCAATATGCTTACTTTGTTCTTCACTTTGTTCTATGGACTAAACCTTGAAAATAAATAAATAAAGTGGGCACAATAAAGTTTACAAGCGAGAATCAATGATGTGAATAGTGTGCTTTGCATAATTTACTTTTAACGTGTGAAGACAATATTAACCATTATATCATGCACACTAATCATTATATTCTCGTATTTAATCACCCTTGTCATTAGATACCCAACCACAAACGTAGATTACTTCTTTCTGTAAATGAGTGTAAAAGACTTGAGATTCACGTGCCTGTGCATATCAATATCTTAGTAAAATGTAGTTTTGATTGTATGGATTATCTTTGTCTACTGTCCACTCTTTAAAAAAAACTACAGTAGTATCTACATTCTGGGACTTAATATGTTGTTGTTTATTATTGTTATGGTGGTGAATGAAGCACTCATGCGTATAATAATTATTACTATAGACCAATACCGCAACCATATAATTTATTCTAACCTGTTTAATGTGATTATGTCTTGCGGAGAATTGTGAATATAAGAGGATTTAGAGCAGGTGAGTTTTTGATTCAGTTTTCATAAGCACCTATAGTCTTTCTCGTTTTCTTACACATACATACACACAGACAGACATACACTAAACTTCGACCCCCCCCCCCCCCCCACTCACACACACACACGCGTTTCCAAAGTTAGAGAATTAAGTGATCTGTGCAATGGAAATGGTTGCTCTGAAGCAGGGATTTCCTTTAAATAAGTGTCTGCTGACCATACACTGTGCCTTTTAAACAGACAGACAAATTAGCAAAATTGTACATAAATAAAATGTAAAAAAAAACACCAGCAAAACTATATATCTATATACATATATATATATATATATATATATATATATATATATATATATATATATATATATATATATTGTCTTGCTCTTTGTTTTTTATTTTAAACAACATTTTCATGCTGGGCTATACAACGAGGTGATTACAAAAAAAAATCAGGATAATCAATAGTTAGATTGATTAAATTTTGTCCTTCCAAATAGACTCTGATCAATCCTTTCAATATCAAAATAATTTTACTCTACTCTAAATTCTTCTATTCCTTCAGTCTCATCTAGGTGAAAAGCTGTATAGGATTTTTTTTCTCCACGCCACACACCATTAGAAGGCTATCGCCAATTGGAAGACTCTCTGTCACGTGTCGACTGTCACGTGATACTTTTGAAAATAAGTGATTTCTAAAACTTTTATGGAGTGTAATTCTATTAACTATAATTTGAGCTTATTAAAGATACTCTTTAACCCTAATTATGAGTTCCATGTGTTCCAAATGCGTTTGTTCCCCTTCCCTCTTTCTAAACGGATCCTTTCCTCAGCAAGTTTCTTGCTTCTTACTCTAACCCAGCGTCTACAGCACAAACATTCACTCTCATCCTCTCGTCCTCAAGCCAACCGGGCTTCGACAATGACAGTGAAAGACTTTTCACTCACAGTCATGGTAGGGACTACACACCTTATAACCTGAGATGGCAATTTGGACTTTTACTTTCAGCGTTGTGCTTGCCCTGATACTTGTAGCAAGATGCTCCGTTGTTACAGCCATCAACAATGAGGACAATTTCGGGCTTTATCCATACATGGAAAGTACAGGTCTGTGTGAATATTTGACGGTAAAAGACGGAGTTAATGTTTTTAAGACAATGAGGGAGGAGAGCAGGAGGCAATTACATTTAACGGTATTTCTTTAACGGTAACATGGTGAAACATTATTTTAAACGTCTAAAAACCTTTTAGTTATAAAAATGCGAACTCAATGTTTCAGTCGTAATGACTGTTTAAACGTTGAAGATGTACCATGAATTTAAATATTTTGTTAAAAATTTGTTAAAGTTTAGTGGTTTGGAGCAGCAATGTTATCATCACATAAGTACTTTTTGGGCAAGCCGAGAATCTGTGAGCACTGTTTAAAGACTAATGAAAAACCTAATGAAGAGGTGTAATAACACCAAAATAATCAAATATTTCACTTAAGTTTGAACTTGATATCAGTTACTGCTATGGTATTTTTTGCAACTTTAAATCACTGTCAAGTTCGCTTGTTAAATAGTGTTTGACTTTTCACAATATAGTCAATACTTTCATAATTTGACCGAGTAAATCCATTAGGAAAGACAAAGACAACTTTTGATTATCCACTATTATATGTTGTCTAGTGTTAATTTGATAATCGTTTTAATATATCCTCTGCATTTTCATGCTCAAAAGTGTTTTTGATAATTATTCAAATGTTTCTTGTGTCACAAACAATAAACTTTTTAGAGTAAAGTAAATCGGTAAAACTATGTATACACAATTACGAAAATTAACAAAGAAAATGTGATCCTAAATTTGTAACTAAGAGAATAGTGTTGTGTGATATACGCGTGTTTATATATTATAAAAGGCCAATTTTAACAATTTATCATATTTATTTCGAAAACTGATATATGTGATCAAAATAATCATCGGGCCTAGAGAGAATATAAACTGTAGGGATTGTAATAGTTTAATAATGACATTCCACTGAAAATTAACATTCGATGTTTACACATTTTAATACTACTACATGGCCCTATTTGTATATGTTCCCTTTTATCTCACTCGCTCGCACTCCTTTCCCTTTGACACACACACGCACACACAAACACACACACACACACACACACACACACACACACACACACACACACACACACACACACACACACACACACACACACACACACACACACACACACACACACACCTATACACTACAACACTTGTTCCAACATTTTACTTATTGCATGTTAGTAGGCTTATTACCCAAAAAGAGACATGTCACAAGATGGATAAATAAATACTGCAGTAATTACGACCAGCAATGAAAAGTTCAAAATCACACAAACAGAAAAAAGGCTCCATTTGCTCAAAACGGAAATGGGTAAAAGCAGTCTGGTTCATGTCGGCGGAACACAGAATTACACTTTGAAGAATGTTATGCTTCTGGAATTGCGTCTTATCGGCAAGAACTGTGAATTGTTTATGTTTTGAGAGAATACATTTTAGATATTTCAAAATGTAAAGAAAATAATGGTTAATAATAATTATTAAATTATAGCACACTACGACATCTCTTTTTAAATAATTTGTAATAAAATTCTTCTACTACTACTACTACTAATAAGTATTATTATTATTATTATTATTATTATTGTTATTAGTAGCAGCAGTAGTAGTAGTATCATCGTCATCATTACTGTCGTTGTGGTTGTTGTTACTACTACTACTACTACTACTACTTCTACTAATAATAACATTTTCTTTATTCGTTTTTTTTTTACTGTCCTTTCCATAATGCTCCTTTTGTTTCTACTTGTTTACAGGTGCAGACAGAATTGGGAGCCGCCAGACGTCCGAGGATTATCAGGCTCAAGAAGCAGATCAACTTTATCCGTTGTATGTCACGACTAATGCTATAGAAGTTAGATTATGCTCTTTGACTCACCGAAAGAAAAATCAAAAATTGTTTCTAGAACAGCCTTGTAAAAGGCACAAAGGAGAACCAGACAATAAAATGTAGGACTCCCACTGCGTAACACCCATGATAAAATCATTATAAGAAGCTCTTAAACGAGCAGGCAAAGAATCAGAATAAGAGCTAATGTACTACCAAATAATTCTAATAATAATGTTTTTATTCTCAACAGCCTTCTCCTTTATACAAAATACACCTATAATAGTAGAAAACATTGTCAGTAAATAAACAATACTATATTACTATACTATAAAAAGGAATATATTTTAAAGACCTGGTTATTTAACCATTACTTGATTATATGGTTATATTCGCGAGCGTTTTTAAGCTACATTTCACTTTTTTTTATCAACGAATTTATAGTGGACCGTAAAACAGATACATTTTTCTTGACAAATTTTTTTTTAATTAAAATGAATGGAATTTGAACCTACTCGTTCAAAGCATTTTTTTCCAATTGCAACACAACCTCTCTAATAACAAAAATGACTGGTAATTTGTTTTTCGTATTAATTATTATAAGTTGTGTTTTTTCTTGTCAAAGCTTGTCTATTATTATTATTATTATTATTATTATTATTATTATTATTATTATTATTGTAGTTGTCTGTTTCTGTTGTTGCTGTTATTGGAGCTCTTTTACTTGTCATAAAATTACATTTGGATTAAATAGGATTATAATTTTCAAAATAATATTTAGGGGGAAAATATATGTCGTATTTTCAATATATAAATTCAGAAGGCTTCAGAATTACCACTTATTTAGAAGAGTTTTAATATTCTGGTAAAGAGGTAGAATGTGCGCTCTAGCTGTGCATTCTTGCCATTTGCTTTTCAATGCTTTTGAGACTTCCGTTTAGGTCTTTTCCGTGACTGGTCCTTTACTTTGACCAAAAGAGTGCAGTTACATTAGGGGTTGTAAACTAATGTGTTTAGGGCATCAATAAACAAGCCGGAAAACGCAATAAAAAGAACAAAAAGAAATAAACGGAAAGAAAAAAGGTCAATAGTTTTTGGTTTCATTATGGCACTGGGTGCTCCTCTAAATAGTCTTTTGCTTTTACTTAAGATTCTACTTTTAAAGTGATACGACCGAATATCTGAAAATAATTTATATAAAGACCGTTCTTACAACGTGTATGTTGTATTTATTTGATCTATCGGTTTATTTTATTATGTCGTGTATTCATACAGGAGTACAAGAGTATATTTATTCGTTTTTACATTTATAAGACTAGTTGGTTGCGCTATTACAAAGTAAATTATTATACATTCTGCAAAAATAAAAATAAACACGACATAGGTAAAAAAAAATTACACTATATTATATTCTTATAGAATATTGAATTATTATAAAGAACTGCCATTCACAGAATATCTGGCAATATCCGTCTATATTCTACTTTTGTATTGCATGGTTGTATTGCATAGCTGTTGAAACTCTTTAAACAAATGTTGATATATTCTAAGTGTTTTTTATTCAGATATTAAGTGTACTCAAATACGCAGTTCTTGAAATATTCAAAAATATTCAAAAATATGCATACTTTGTTGACAGAAATGCTTAAAATGCTTTAAACTTATTTGTATATTGCTCAGAAAGATATGAAAAAAAATTCTGTTACAGGCATGTAATTAAATAAAAGTGGCATTTAATTCTAATAAGAATGGCTCTATTACGCATCTACTGATTTTCTATAATATGCACGTAATAATCAACTATTTTTTTAGTTTCTCTTTAAAAGCGGGTTGAATCACTTAAAAAACAGATACAATGAACATAATATTTAATAAACTTTAATATTTGTATGGGAAACACATATAAGAACATATTAGATTTCCTTTTTTTAGGCTTTTGTGAAAGAAAAAGATGGCGACCGCATCAGAGGCAGTGAGGAGAAATGCAATAAATTCCTTGTTGTTTTATGAAAATTTACAACTTTGTGATAGAACTTTATGAGTGCCTGGATCCTGGGATTGGCCGAGGATGGTCATGTGGATGGGTAACTGTGAACGTGAACTTTTTATGATTTCCCAAGTGGTTATATTGCAGCTTTCTTTTGGCCGCTGCTCCTTATGAAGCTTCACCATGTTCTATACCGATTCTTTCCCTATGTATGCTTCGGGAAAAATAGAAGGTATTCATATAGTTTTCGCTTCCCATTCTGTCTCCTAGTAACAAAACATGGAGACCAGCCTCTTATGCGCTCGCTATGCTAAAGTGGCCAACTATGGCTGGGATTTCCTCTACAGTAAGAAGCCTGACTGAGATCTGGACAAGCAATAGATACTCAGGATTTGTTTTTCAAACGTGGACCCTTAATTCGTTCACCAATGTGACTTAAAAGGGTCGAAACAATGGCGTTACTCTCAGTTTTGCCGAAAGATGGACCCGGGCAGGGCAAGAGAGCTTCCCAGCGCGACCGACGAGAAAGGATTGTCTCTACTGTCCTAACGCACTCTACCGATTTATCAGCAAAGGTAAGTTCCGCTGTCACAAATTATACTTTTTGGCGGTAATTCGATTTTCGCGTATGCGGCTTGAAGTCACAAAAAGCATTTTAAATACGCATTCTAATTATTGGCTAGTTTGATAAAAAGCAATACTCTATTCTAGAATTATATTCGTGAGACAAATATATATGAGAGGTATGATAGACGGCGAGGTTACCAATCAGAACGTTCCTGTACTTTTTAGTCCACTTCTTACGTGGACTGTCTCTATCAATGGGCACGGTGCAATGCCGCATTTCTACGCACTAAAGGTGTGGACAGAATTTGAATGAATAACAATAAGTTAAATCGGTTAGGAGGAAACGCCAGGTAACCTAGACTGAATAATGTAACATGTCTGCATTCCGTTTTCTATTTTACTCTTGAAAGAGAATCGACCGTGTATTGTTCCAAACTAAATATGAGAATTTTTAAGATAGTTGTGCAGATGGGTTCATTAAAAAAACAAACCTTTTAGGCAATTAAAAAAAAAAACACTGCCATGTCCGTGACTGGGCTACTGGCCCGTTGTTTCATTTGGTTTGGGTTTCGACTCGTATTCTCAATAAACTCTGATTAAAAGGTAAAAAAAGAAGTAATACGATCTAGTTCAGTCATCTCAGTCAACGATTTGAATGAACGCAGATTCGTTTTTAAATGATATTCAAAACAAAGAGAGCTCAGAACAAATCGGTTATAGATGTTTCAGATGTTATTGATGTTATTGTTAGATGTTCTTTGCAAATAGGCTAATCTTGTTTCATTGTTATTTGCAGTGTGAAACATGTATAGGGTATATGGTGGACAGTGTGGATGTCTGTCTGTCATTTTAAGAACTCATCCTCCGGATTATTTTTCTGGCTATTTGCTGCCATCTAGTGGTCTTTTTTGGGATAATGATGGTGTGCATACTCGCCTCACTTCACGTCGTTCTCTAGAAGGACAGACTACATAATGCTGTATTATTGTGTGTGTGTGTGTGTGTCCGCGCGCTCCCGCAGGCGCGAGTGTGTGAAAGAAAAAAAGAGAGTAAGTGAGCGAGCGAGCGAGAGAGAGTCACAGTATATCGCCGCACTGTCACAGTATACTCATTGCATTTTGTAAAAAAGATTTTGTCTATTTGTCTGATTGTGTATTTGCTCGTCTGCTTTTTTCAATATTCTCTACTCTTCTCATTTATTATTATATTTCCGCTGAATATAAATGTTTGACCTACATTTTTGTGCACTTCTTTAACATATTTATATTTTAGTGCTAAGGGAATACTAAAAGCAACAACTCAAACAGAACCGTAGATAAGAGAAAAGCTGTAAAGGGCTGGCTTTTCAGCTCGATGGCAGTGAAACGTAAAAGAATGTGGAGGCTGTAAATTATCGAGGTTGTTGTTGCCCTCTTTGAAGTATCTACATTGACCACTTGGTCAGAAAAACCAAGCGTTCGGGATAGATTTTTTTCTTTATATCATCACCATTGCTACCTCTTGTGTTCTGTGTCAGTGTATAACCATTCCTTATTTTATTCTCCGGTGATTGCTTCCTGAGATGGGCGATATTTTTCTTTCTCTCTTACACACACACACACACACACACACACACACACACACACACACACACATCCCAATTATGGCTATTTTCCTCTCGCAGTTTAAGGAAGCGCAATAATAATCTCGGCCGCCGAAAAAGCAGAGAAGACTTGAGCCATTGAGTGAAATGGGGGAGGGAGACTCAGGGAGCAGAAGAAAAGCGTGTAGATCTCTAAATGTTTTTATTTGATGGACCTATACAGTAAACACTTTGAGTCATTTAACCGTTTCTGAATCCAGGATATTGTATCAAGAACATCAAAGGAAGACAGTAGTGTTTCTTTTCGTTGTTTTCGCCTCTTGTTGCATTTATTGAGCCCATCCATAAATGAATACAATCACAATTCACTATCACATACAGTATCACATATAGTTGTCTGCGGTTGAAACTCTTAATAATCTTCTTGAGACAACGGGAACAATATTTCAAAACATAATTCAATACTTATGAATGATAAAGGTTATTGCAATGCGTTATGCTATGTGACGTAGAGACTAATAATTTCTAAGTATTCTGTAGTTAAAATTATGTGGTTAAGAAATATAATTTTGTGAAAATACTTTCTTTCTGATATCAAAGAAAGTTGTTTGTCCAACGACAAAGCTATTGCATGTGTTGCTCGAGAAGAGGATGCACAATTTCAGTATAAATAGTAGAGTACAATTTGTCTTATATATCCACATCTTATATATGTACATCGTTTTAATTTTAAATACAAAGCTATGTAAACATTCTATCTATCTATCTATCTATCTATCTATCTATCTATCTATCTATCTATCTATCTATCTATCTATCTAATAATAAAATAATATAAGTACATTTACATAATCATACAGACTCTCTAATCTCAAAACCACCTAAATTCTCAGTGGAATATGGTACATGTTCACTATTTAACGAGCTCTACAGTTCATTTTAATATAAATAAACAAATGAATTCATTCATTATTAAAACGGATCAAATGCATTATTATTATTTTAAGTGTAAATCATTATTTTAAAATTGTATACACAAATCAGTTTAAAACAAAAGTTCTCCTAAAATTCGACACAGATACAGCCATACTCACAATATATGCAATACCAAAGCAAAGCAGGCAGGGAACTTTAGATGAGGTTACAGCAACTTGACAAAGTTATATACTTTAAGCGATTTCCTTGGTTTGCGGTCATATTCCACGACTGCTGCTTTGCGTTCCGTTTTGGTGCGATTTTTTTCTTCCCAGTCCATATACCATGTCTGTCGGGGGGAAAATAACACAAAATTACTTTCATATTGCCTTTAAAATAAAATAAATATATGGTCTTACCAGAGTCTTGTAATCATCAATAGAAAAATCACCACTAGCAGCTATAATTCAATTTGAACAAGCAGTGTATACTTTAGATTTTTCTTGTAAGTGGATACACAATAGATGCTTTCCGCTCGCAGAACTCCAAGCAATGTAAAAGGAAGCGCAGCATCCTCGCCGCGCTAAACGGAAATTGAAATGAAAGTAAAAAGCTCTGACAACCCCCAGTCACCTTTAAAAATATCCACTTTTAGGGTCCCAAATGGCCAAATGGTTGTATAACGACAGGACTCCAGCCGCTATAAATGTACGTTGGTTAATGACAAACACACACGCACGACTTTAAAAGCAATATGGCAAAACACGGATTTGCCGAAATAGTGATTTACGTTTTGGAATTAGAAGGTCATTTTTTAAATTACCACTGGAAAAAAAATTATGTATAATCTACACTCCGAGTCGTACCAACTTTAGAAAAATATAGGCAAAACAGTTTAATCACAGAAAATATATATGCATGAAAGTGACGATTTCACATTTGCAAGTTAGCCATCATCACCATGTTCACAATAATATGACACACATTTACCTAGTGTTTGCTGAATAAATGCAACCATTAATTGTTGTTGTTTGTTTTTAAATTACAAAACACTGTTAAATTATTCTGTAAATATATATTTTTGTATATGCTTTATTATAGATTTTTAATTACATAATTAAAAAATGCAGTAGACCATCTGAACAATAAATGAGCCTATTAGACATCAAATAATTTATTGGGAGTTGAATGTGGGTTTGTTTGTTGGCTCCTCCTTTATCTCCTGTAAGTTGCTCAGTACGTATACCACGGTCAAAACAGAGGTAGGCAATGTGTCAAAGTATTGTAGTTATCGTTAAAAACCCCGTTATTCTTTTAAAGCAATGTCACTGTAAGAAAGGGAACAGAGAAAGAATGAAAAATACGGTTCCCACTCGATCGCCCCCCCCCCCCCCCCCCCCCCCCCCCCCAACCAAAAGATTGCTAATTTGCAGGCACGGTTGCCTGCGATTGGTCACTGTTAGGTCAGATGGTATGGTATCCCTCTGTCCCGTACTGGCACATAGCCACCCAGCAGCCCCCCCTCCCCTAAAGCCCAATCTCCGATAAACTACTAATAGCTAAACCGCTTGGACTATAAAACACAACAAATCATAAACCAAGGAAAAGAACCGTGCCTTTCCAATGAGTTCCTATTTTGTAAACTCTACTTTCCCGGTGACTCTGGCCGGAGGACAAGAGTCATTCTTGGGACAGATACCCTTATACTCCTCCGGATACACAGACCCTTTACGACACTATCCCGGTTCTGCCTATGGAACTACCAGTGTCCAGGAGAAGGCATACCACTCTTCCTTTTACCAGCAGACTAACGGTGCCTACGGTAGGGCGACCACCTTCGGTTCCTGCGATTACGCGGCAGCAAGCTTCTGCAGGGAAAAAGACAACGCCTGTGCACTCTCTAGCATAGAAGAACACTCTCTTATCCACAATCAGGAGCACCGGAAAACAGATTGCACAGATTCGCCCGGGAAAGGCATCTACATTGAGAGCGACGAACAGAAGCCGGCAGTACCAGTATACCCGTGGATGCAAAGAATGAACTCGTGCAGTGGTACGTTTATGTTTTCATGATCCCTTATACGTTTCGTAATTTGCCACGGCATATATACAGTACACCGCTAAACTGTGCTACGTGCAAATCCGGAAGCGCGTACTGTATAAATAGAAGCTTCTCGCTCCGGCATACGTAAATCTCTACAGTCTAAAACTGAAACGACACCGTAGCATTTTAAAGAACGCCGTAGTTATATTAATATTCTACAATTATTACACAATATTGTGGTTTGTTTAAATGCTTATATTTAATTTGTACTTCGATTTCATCTATAAAAGTAGAACGTTACAGAAGAAAAGAATCAGTCTCTCCGTTATAAAAATAGACGCTATCATCAAATGCAGTATAAAAAAGTTTGAAAATCCCAGTTTATATTGTTGCTGTAGAACATGTCAATATCTGGGACTCTATCAAGGAAAAAGTAATATCATACAATATACAAGATAAAGCTAACTATCAGTGCAAACGTTCATGAATTTGATCGTATATAAATACCTCCAATAATGTGATATGAAAGCGAGGTTTGTTTTCGCCGCTTTGGAAAAGTGACGATTTAAGCTTTTTTACTTACAACATTGACTACTAAAATGCACCCTAGGCATCACAGTGACTAGCATTGAGAGCAATTAATAATTGTCCTGTCGCCTTATTTTGCCGTCCACAAGATGCTTTTCTAGTACACAATAGTCTTTACAATACTTATAATATGTACATTTTCGCATTCGTATGCATTAACCCCCTCCTTTCCTTTTTCCCATTTCATGGACAGGGACCTTCAGTAACCCTGGTCGGAGGGGTCGTCAGACATACACCCGTTACCAGACGCTGGAGTTAGAGAAAGAGTTTCATTTTAATAGGTATCTTACCCGCAGACGACGTATTGAGATTGCGCACGCTCTGTGCCTGACTGAACGCCAGATCAAGATTTGGTTCCAAAACCGACGGATGAAGTGGAAAAAGGAGAACAAATTAATCAACTCATCACAAACCAGTGGCGATGAGAAAGATGAGAAGAGGACAGAATGAAATTATGGCAATGAGCAGCAGACAATTCAATAAATAATCAGAAAGAAAAACTATCCATGTACATAAGTTTGCTTCGGTGAAGTTGTATTGGTAAATTCGTTGTAGCATTCCACTTATACATTTCAAGTGTTATTTTGTCTGTCATATTTTGTCTTTAATTAGTGTCTTTTAATGTGCAAATGATTTAAGACTCTTTTTATTACGTCTAAAACGGATGTTTAACACATATTTTAAATGTTATATTCTTGCTCATATTTAAGCTGTAAAAAGTAAATAAAATCTCACTGTTTGAAATGACGTACTTTAGTGAGGATATTACATTTGTGAGGTGTTTACTGGATTTATTAAAAAAATATGAAACTGAAGCTATCTTTTTTATTCAAAACCAACAAGGTGGTTTCAAGTGAACAGTCTATGTATTTTGTATGATGATTCCAACTGTTCTAATATTTATCAGAACTTGCAATTTAATAAAGCAAGAAAACATTCGAAATGTCATCATGGTGACTATTGATTTAGAAGTGTGAAAAGCCACTTCTAAGCATCACAACACTAAAACCTATATAAAAATTTTTGAACTCGTGCGCCGTTTTTTTGCCACATTGCAAAAATTTCTGTTAATTCCGTAGAGCTCTGATTTACTCTTCGTAATATTTCTATTCTTGTATATCTAGAATACATCATACTGTATATAAATGTTGACATGGACGCCAGGTAAACAAAAAAAATTTATGTCACTGTTTAATTGTTTCTGATTAAGCAAGCGAAAGAGAACAGGTACACTTAAATATTCCGTCAGACAAAATCCCTCTTCGACACAGAATGACATGCCACCCAGAGTTCAACGGCAAATACGCCACAAGAGGTGAAAGGAAAGGGTTCAGTGATTCTGAACTGATAGCCGAAGGAGAAAGCTGACCTGTCCATAACGTGCACTTAGATAGGGTCAAAAGTTTCTCGGTAGCCTTTGTAGGCAATTAAATTGATCTTAGTGCATCATGTCAAGGATGTAATATATGTCACGGGATAATAATTGGTATATAGATATACATATACAAACACACACACACACACACACACACACACACACACACACACACACACACACACACACACACACACACACACACATATACATATATATATATATATATATATATATATATATATATATATATATATATATATATATATATATATATATAATAATTAACTTGTATCTTTATGTCAACAAACTATAAATCATCACAGGCCATCATTCACAATCCAGCATTCCTTATATCTTACTGAGAACTTACAATTTTAGCGTATAACCTGAAATTTCCTAATATATAAAAAAAAAAAAAAAACTAAGGTCGCGAAGTAAAATCTGTATACATAAATCTACATGCTTATATTATTATTATTATTATTATTATTATTATTATTATTATTATTATTTAATTGTTTATAATAATAATAATATTAGGAGTAGTAGTAATAACAATAACAACAACAACAACAATAACAATAACAATAACAATAACAATAACAATAACAATACTACTACTACTACAAATAATAATAATAATAATAATTTTTTTTTTATTGCCGTTGTCGTCGTTCATGACCGTAATCACATGCAAATAATTATTTATACATCCTGTGGAACCCCTATTTCAGAAATTGAATTGCATATTGGGCAAAATTTTGGTAATAAGAAATTCTTTGTTTAATAGTTAAACTCTTTGTTCTCACCGAAAAGTATAAAAGAATAAAATTAGATATATAGCTCAGAAAAATGTGTAAAAAATGTCCTGTAGGTGACAAAAATTTAATGTCCAGTAGGTGACGCTGTCTGCTCATATGCAACATATTCTCGCAATGGGAGGCACACGATCCTCCAGGCCAAAACTCCCCGTCTCGTCATCATTTGTAACCATAGAGCATGAATTACCTCTTGAAGTCATCAGTGAGAATTTACGACTGGTCAACAAAAGCACGTGATTCCCAAACGCACCCCCACCCCCATATTTGGCCGCATACATAGCAAAAACGAAGTACAGTGCATTGCTATAATTCATTAATACATCATAAATCGTGAAGCACAGCGTTATAACGACCAAGATCTACAAATCAAGCTCGCTAAAACAACCTAAATGAGCTCTTACTTTGTAAACTCGTTCTCAGGGCGCTACCCAAATGGCCCCGACTATCAGTTACTAAATTATGGAACTAGCAGCAACGCTATGAACGCCTCGTACAGGGACTCCGGCACCATGCATTCAGGCTCTTACGGCTACAACTACAATGGGATGGACCTAAGCGTCAACCGTTCAGCCAGCACTAGCCACTTTGGGGCGGTTGGGGACAATTCCCGAGGCTTCCAGTCTCCAGTCCCGGAGACGAGATTCCGGCAGCCTTCAAGCTGTTCGCTCGCATCACCGGAGCCGCTTCCCTGCTCTAACACCGAGAGCCTAGGACCCAAAGGCTCTTCTCCCCCTTCCGACCAAAGCTCTTCCGCTGCAAGTAGTAACCTCACCAACAGTACACATTTTACAGAAATCGAAGATGCCAGTGCTTCATCTGAGACCGAAGAAGGCTCCCACAGAGCTTCCAGTCAAGCTCCGCGGACGCTGCAGAAGCAAGAGACCACGGCAACCTCCACCAGCTCGGCAGTTACCGATGGCCAAGCGCCACAGATATTTCCTTGGATGCGGAAACTACATATTAGCCATGGTACTCTCTAAACGTAATTTCCTTACGTTTACTGTTTGCGACTGGATATCGTTAAATTTGTGCTTAGACGTTTTGGCTTTTTACACTGGGGGCGGAATTAGTCGTATTTTTGCGAAACTGTCATAAATCTTTCAAGTGTGGAGTCTTGCAATCTGTAGCAGAGAAAGGGGGAGAGGTAGTGGAGAGGACAGCAAGCCATAAATGCTTAGTAGTTGTTGTTTCTTTGAAAAGTTCTGTTTTCCGTCTCACGGGAATGTGATTATTTGGGTGTGGAAAACCAAACAATTAAAAAGTTACTAAAGAGTTTGTAAACGCAGTCGACTGGTGAAATTCAAAAGAACGCGCGTCGATTCTCGACAGAGGTATTCTGTATTTGCGGAAATATTTGTATTTTCCTGAATATTCTGTATTTCCTGAAGCTGTTAAACAGTAAGGAAAGGGTAGTTGACGCACATATGTGCACTGTACCATTTGGCGATTGCACTGTACTCATGCAGTCATAAATCTGATTCCGTCAAGAGTATTTGCATGCAAATGTCCACAGTGCAAAACACTTTTGGCGATCTACTGTTCTGATGTTGTACCGCGCCATTCTCGCTAATGTTTTTCTTTCCAATCTTACTATGCAGATATGACTGGACCAGATGGAAAAAGGGCCCGAACTGCCTATACCCGTTATCAGACGCTAGAGCTGGAAAAAGAGTTCCATTTTAATAGGTATCTCACCCGGAGGAGAAGGATAGAGATAGCTCACGCTCTGTGTCTGTCAGAACGACAAATTAAGATCTGGTTCCAAAACCGGCGGATGAAATGGAAAAAGGACAATAAATTGAAAAGCATGAGTCTGGCTACCGCAGGTAGCGCTTTCCAGCCTTAGTAATAACGCAGATCATGCTGTAAGTGCTGCAATGAAATCGCGAGAGGAGAATAGATGGAGAAATTTTAAAAGACTATTACTGAGTACTGTAAAAGCGGCACCTTTCGGCATTTTTGTTGTATTTAAGTCAACCCTAAATATTAACTGTGGTACTGCCAAAATGAAAACAAATTAGTGTTCACATGCTGTTCTTTTAATAATTTGATAATCATTTCAAGTGAGAAAATGAACAAAAAAAAAGTAAAAAAAAAAAAGTCGCTCGTTGTCCTTGTTATGAATATTGTTTGTCAAGTGCTATGTATAATGCTTTGAAAGTTAGCATGTTAACTGAATGTTATAACTTATTTACAACCTATAACTTGTATAGCTTTGAGTTTACAGCGATGCTTTTTGCCCAAATATGAAGTGATGCTCTAGTTAGCTAGCCCTAGTAGTGACTACTTTCATTTTTTTCAGAAGTAAGGCTTCTGTTTTTCATTGTCTAGATAAATTCATTAGACTTTGTCATGTGATCAAATACGTCGATTTTTTTTTAAAGAGAATTTGTAAATAGCCATAGAGTTCTGTATCCGTCCCATGTGTGTATAGTTATATTCAAATTATGTAATTGTATATTCTTGGACCATGTTCATGTTCCGAAAATCGATGTACATATTGAACACTTTTATTGTGACATTTGGCTATTTGTAGTAGGCAGTGTAAATGGCAAATGTGCGTAGAGGAAAAAAGCCATGTTGAACTGCCTGTACGCATTTTGCCAATTAGCTTTTTGTATTTGTTTGTAGCTTAACTTGGAGTAAAAAATAAACTTCATATATTATTGAGACCCACAACTTCGAGAGAAACTCTTGTATGTATATATATATATATATATATATATATATATATATATATATATATATATATATATATATATATATATATATTACTTTTACAAATGTTTCTATTTAAATGTATACAAAGCTTCTTTCACAAGGCTTGACTTAACAGGATGCTTAAATCCAATTTGAACACAAGACGTACTACAGCCTATATTGTCCTACGCACCAGGTCAAAAATATTGCCTATAAACATAAAATTTTAACTGAGTTGGAAATAAAAATTTAACGGCAAAGAAGAGAGACAGTTAAAACAAACTCAACTAGCAACTGCTGCTGGAGATATTTTCGGCAACACGTGTGTAACGTCAAACCTATCGTCATGTCTGACAGTTATTCTTTTAATTAGACAATCCGTTATTAATCATCAGTCATCTCTATCACTAAACAAGTAGCGAACTTGTAAACTTACCACAGTCAAACCGTTTTGCTACGACTTAGGCGTTTTTTAGAGAGGCGAGTAGATTGTCCTAAAAGTAAAGCAGCTGTCCCATATCCTATGGCCGGCTGCCTTTTGCCATTCGGGTTTTTGCCAATGACCAAACTATACCAAAAGTGGCTATGACATTTACATGTCAAATGGATGAGCGTTTTATCTTGAAGTTAGATCGTAAATATCGCGCAGGCCACAGACAGATACCCCTTACTGGCTCTCAAAAGTCACGTGGGGTCCATAAAGTTAGTTTTATGGTTTTGGGGAGTTGACAATGTACTATATATTTCACATTCTAGAAAGCAAGTGACGGTTTAACTGCTACGAATGGATTCTAAAGGGTCACTAGTGAGGAAAATAACGTATGCCACTGCTATGCCCGTGCCTGGTCCTTACGCTCTCTCGCCAGTTCTACCCTTTTGGAGGCGGATATGAGGACAGTAGACTTGAAAACGCCAAGTAAGTCATTTAACTCTAGACTAGTAGAAGGCTTTGTGAAGACAAGCAGACGAGAGATCAGTCTCTATTGGTTGCGTTAAACTTTCGTTATATCGTTATTACAAAGGAGTTAAAAGTATACTTTAAACATTTTGCATGGTTGTCCGAGACATACGAAAAAGGTGATACGAAATATTGGTTTCAAACGTCGAAATTGATAGACCACTAACTCTTAAAAACAAATTGTTGACGAGAATGAACTGTATGATTTGCTTATTTCTTGTCATTCGTTTTGAAGTCAAACAAACGTTATCACAAACCCTAGATTTTATTGTAAATATAAAATACACGGAAAATATTTAATCTGATGATATTTAATAATTTTGAGGTTATCTTTATTCTTGACAACGTATCGTTCATTCTTGTTTTGTTTTCAAATTAATTCTTAACATCGAATTTATGGATTACAATACTTCCAAAGTAATGTTTAATAACAAACACTCTCTTTATCTCGCTCTCTCTCTCTCTCTCTCTCTCTCTCTCTCTCTCTCTCACACACACACACACACACACACACACACACACACACACACACACACACACACACACACACACACACACACTCACTCACACACTCTCTCTCTCTCTCTCTCTCTCTCTCTCTCACACACACACACCACACACACACACCAAACACACACACACACACACACACACACACACACACACACACACACACACACACACACACATAAACATACATTGCATTACATTACAGTATACCTACCCCCATTCTACAAGTAAATCTTTGTTTCATCCCCCGCCCCGTTTCATTTTTCAAAAAGGAAATGTGTGAATAATACACAATGCAGCGGACGTTCCGGAGAAGATTACTGCAAAATAGGCTAGCAAAATGTGTTATTCACAAAGATTTTATGCAAAAGGAGGTGTGTAATATCAACACACACACACACACAGTGTGTTGATTTCATACACCTCTCTCTCTCTCTCTCTCTCTCTCTCTCTCTCTATATATATATATATATATATATATGTGTGTGTGTGTGTGTGTGTGTGTGTGTGTGTGTATGTGTGTGTGTGTCTGTGTTGATATTACACACGTATCTCCTTTTGCATAAAATCTTGTGTGTACGTGCGTGCGGGGCGTACGTGTGTATGTATATATGCTACATCTTCTAACTTCACATCTTAAATGTAAAATATTTTACATACTGCAAATCGTGCACTTCAGTTTGAGCCCCGCCATTTTCATTCCGAAAAACAATAATAATTTTTTTTCAATAATATGAAGTTAGCGAATGCAGACTTTTATCTAATATGCTGCACATAGAAAAGTTCTATGCTGTTGCTGTTTGTAACAACATAAACTGAAATATAATCGATGATTTTATAATTAAATAATAGTTTTAGTGTTATGGCGAAAAACATCCATATTTAAGCTACGAAAGGTACTAAAATAACCCAAAACGTATTTCATACTTCAGCTTTGTCCAATGCTTTATAGCACAATCAATCAATCAACCCAGAAACGAATAAAAAAACAAAACAAAAACAACGTATTATTTCTTTAGCTATTGTATACATTTGACTGGAACCTTTGCACCATAAAGCATTTTTGTGTGCGCTTTCGTTTGTGTTGCCGTTGCGGATGGACCAGCCTGGTGATATTTAAGTATTTAAATTGGAATTTTTTTATACATATAAAGCGTTATGGATATTGATAGAGAGAATCCAAAAGCAATTCTCATCCATAATGCATGAGATTGGGATCAACTAGAGGTCACCAGACGAGTATTGGTAGGGTGCTGGTTTAAAAGAAAGCAGCTTGTCCATCAGACACAATTACGCCATGTTTACTCTCGAAAAAAAAGGTGAAAAGGTGGCTAGAACGTTTTTATTAAGTATTCCTTTGCTCCCTCTTTACCGTATAAAATTATGATAAGTTTGATTCGGAACGTCTAACAAAACATTCTAAACATTCTAACATTCTTTCGCTTTTTTGGAAGATAATGTACAATATGAACGTTTAAAAGGATTAGCATGTGTTCAGTTGCAGAACCCTTCCAATGTGCCATTGTTAAACTGACAATTAAAATATATTTAATTAAATAAATACGTCTGGGTTTATATTTTAATTTGTAAATCTGGCACTTCTTCAAATAAAGATTTTATTTGAAACTGGCCAAACTCCTAAATTGCAGTTAGACAAACAAAATCCTTTATGAGTGATGAAAAAGTCTTAAAACGTAAAAATTACACTCTAATATTATTTCATGTTTTGTCCTAAGCACATTTTCATTTTTAATTTTTTTTAAGCACAAGACAGATTTCGCAAAATGCAACGCTTAAAAGTCGCCAGCAGAGCCCGCTTTAGACCAACTTCACAAAAGTTGAGGACTGCCTTTGACAGTCGATTTGACATCTCGTCGTATATAGTTTTAAAAACAATCTCTATAATAATAAAATAAAATAATAATAATAATAATAATAATTATTATTATTATTATCGTTATTATTATTGTTGTTATTATTATTATTATTGTTGTCATTCCTCTTCTTCTTATTATTATTATCATCATCATCATCATCATCATCATCATCAATACAGCAGTTGAACTTAACTGTACTTAGATATTCGGAACTAAATAATTTGTGCTCATGTTCGTGTAAATATAATTTAGTCGTTTCATGCATGCCATCAAATTGTAAGCCTTCATGGTAAATCCTTGTCAAGCGATGTTGAATGTTGAACATCAGGAAGAATTATATATACACCGAATAAAACAATTTAAGATACACGTAAGTCTCTTTCTTTGGATAGCATAGTTTTATTGACTCGGAGCAATTGGAGTGTTTTAGAGATGCGCGACAGTGGACCGGGGTCAAAAAGTTGAGAGGTCAGAAGTTTATGAGGTGTGAGATTCGACTGTTAGTTGTCGACTGAGCGCTAGTCCAACTGCTAAATGACATTGGCAAAGTGAGAGAGTGAGAGGAAAGGAAAGAAAGAAAGGAAATTGGGTTCCGCCAAAATTAGCTAAGGGTTAATTTTTTTGTGCACTTTTAGGAGTAAAAAAAACGGACCGATATGGATTCAAAACCTGACACAGCGAACTCCCACGAAAAAGTGAAAAGAGCAAAAGCAATTAATACGTTATTATTATTATTATTATTATTATTATTATTATTATTGTTGTGTTGTTGTTGTCGCCGTCGTCGTCGTCATTGTTGTTGTTATTTGTAATAGAGTTTCATGTGGAATCTATTAAAGCCAAATATATAATCCCAGAAAAGTTATTTGTATTAATGGATGGTAAAGTGAGCATCGGACAGTGCTTTGATGTATTGTAAAATATACGAAATTATATATATATATATATATATATATATATATATATATATATATATATGATATATATATATATATATATATATATATATATATATATATATATATATATATATAGTATTATATTATATATATATAGTATAGAGAGAGAGAGAGAGAGAGAGAGAGAGAGAGAGAGAGAGAGAGAGAGCCAAGAAAACAGTTTAAACTGATTACTATTTTGAAAAAAAAAAATACAGTGAATAAGCGGGGAATAATTGTATTACAATACGAAACCCCTTTGGAGTTCACGCAGAGTTCATCGAATTAATTTCCATTCCACCGTTGCATGTTCCGTTGCCTGGCAGAGATGTGCGGTTCTTTGTGATTTTTGCCTTCATCCTATCTTCCTTCAATCAAGATAATGTCTGGAATGGTCTAGGATTTGAATTTTTGTGAATGTGTATAATATTTACACCATTCCCAAAATATAGAACAAACCAGTTTGTTTTAAAACCCACTTTTTTAAAAACTACTTCAAACTGGTTTATTTTTTCGTTGTTGCAGCGATATTTTATTTGTACACTGTTCTGCTTTTATGTATAAACGCAGTATCTAAAATGCTTTGGTTTTAGATCAAGTTTTTATTTTAGGTTTTTAGATCGTTTAAAAAGTTCTCAGTGGTTGAGCAGATTTGTAGATTTCAAAAGGCGTTTAGAACGACCCCACCACCAACACCCCCCCAAAGTCATTTTTCTTCAAAGTAGTGACCTGGGCACAATTCAATATGAGCACGCAAACTGTGCATGCATTACTATAGAACTTGGGAGTGGGAGAGACCCAGAGAAGGGGTGAACTGCAGGTCAGCGCGTCTAACAAATATTAAAATGTACTGGGACTTGTGACACGCCTCGCTGTTTAACAAAGACTGCCAAAGTGCGAGATTAATACGAAAACCTGAGAGTCCACAACAAAATGCCTTAAAGCGTCCAATGATATTGTAGTATAACGCTCAGGACGGAGCACGTCTAACATGCATTTTATTTTTAGCACTTCTGAGAGACAGCAGGCTTCATCGTGCGTGGAAAGTCCCTTCTTCTCGCCAAGAAAGGTTAAAGAGACACCGGCAAACGATCTGGCGGGGCGTTTTAGCTAGGAACATAGAACAAATCTGTTTTATTTATATCATTTATTTTTGTGGTTCAAGATATTTTTGTGGTCCAAGATTTTCAGTTGTTTATAGTTTTTTTTTTTTCAATCGACTCGCGGAAATGAGAAGGAGTTGCACGGACGAAGGTATCACGGCGAGGTCACGGGCTAAACCTGTGGCGTTAGAAAAAAGAAGAAAGGAGGGCGGGGGTGGCGGTGGGATTCGCGGTACTGTCGTGACAGAAAGAAAGGCTACGGAATAGCGTCGGTGTCCCGTACCGTTTTCGTCTGGCTTATGAAGAAAACGACGGAACTGTACTGTGGAGAGCAAATTGTGGAGAAACGAGATACGACGCGTGAAACGAAAAGTAAGTAAAAAAAAATTGGCCCTTCATTTGCATATTGCCGCGCTCTCTCTTCTGCAGGTGTTTTGCCTGGGCGGACCACGTGCTTTAACGCACTGTGGCGAGTGTGCCCCCCCCCCCCCTCCTTTCATAACGGAGTTATGAGTTTGATTTTGAGTTCGACAGAGTCGGGTGGTTGAGCGTGTGTGTTTTTATATGTTGTACATTTATACCTTGGTTCAAGTCACCGGTCCTGCGTCTCGAACGTACGTGGGTGTACGCATTAACCCTGTTATGAGGCAGATGGCTGGAGGACCTAATGCCCTTTAAAAGGGGATCGAGATGGGGTGAAGGCGAGGTCGGGGACATGAGGTGACAGGGTTGGAGTGGACAGAAAGGACGAACTTTCTCCTTTATTTCCTATAAATAAATTCTAAAGTTACCCATATATCTCACTCTTATTATAGTTCATACTAACTGCGTCCGTAGGCTAAAAATACATATGCCCATAATAAGTATATATTTAAGAGAATAACCATACCATCGTCAATGTAAAAAAAACAAAACAACCGATACTAAGCAAGAAATTATTCGGATGTTTAGGAACAGAAGAGTCAACTAAAGGAGAAGCTGCATTTTACCAACCGAAACAATAATAGCTACAAGATAGGGATGCTGGGGAATAATTATGACACAGTTGCATTTTTTAATCAAACATACCATTTCATGTAGAGAAATGTAAATAGATTTTAGGTATCAATTTTTTAAAAATGTAATTTTTAAAAACTTGATTTTAATTTGGCAATTTGGCAAGCAAAATGTAACTTTTTAACGTGTACCAACATGGTAAACCACAAAATCCCGGTTATACAGAAAACAGAGCGTGCTTCTGCTGAGACAAATAAAAACTTAAAACTCCTAATTAAAATATGACTAATAACGAAAATTTAATACGTATATTTATTATTTATTGTTTTTAATGTATTTAATTAATTGAAAAAGTATTTTTGCTACACATTGTAGCAAACTGTCACACATACCTAAAACCATAATTTCTTATTATTACACATATAATCTATATACTTGTATGTGAGTGGTCACAGAAAATATCAGTCTGATAATTGTCATTTTTGTCATGTGCTGAATTCGCAGTTGTTTTGGATTAGACAATAAGTCAAATGTACGCGCCCTGTGTTTCACTGTAAGGGCTTCAAAGCCGGTAGGCTTCCTCAATGCTGACCTATAATTGTAAGAACACACTATTCATTTCAGGTCTTCGTTATTTTTTGACCTTTTCTTTCTGTTCTTGCCTCTCTTGCTGAACGATGTATTCTGGTTCAGAAAGACATCAGATATTTGGACATTTGTTTCTAAATTAATTGTATCAGCGAAGAATAAAAGTTTTGTTTGGTTGTTTCTGTGCGTAAAAAGGGCTAGCCTATTCTTTTAGTTGATCAATAAAGTCAGATTATTCCAGGTGTAACACTTTGACATGGAGCAGCAGCTGTCAAGGTGAGTGTACTCCGCTCGATATCTGTCAAGAGGACACCTGTCATCTATATATACCCTGTAGATCCGGATTTGTGTGAACAGACACACAGTCACAAATTCGTATCTAGGGGAGTATGTAGTTGATATATAGACCGCAATGCAACGTCAACGGAAAAAGAAGACAAAATAAAAGCTTTCGTTTTTTATATTTAAATAATACAAGCCTGTTCATAAATATGAATCCGCAACGAATATTAGCTGTAGTTTTACGTAGTCTTCATAATTTAAAACTATTTGTTTCGTTGCATACCAATGAGTATCACGCTAAACTGATTACCATTATCTTACCTGGAATCATAAGGCAACCGCAAAGTACAAGCAATGGTAACCGTTAATGGTCAATTATGCTTAGGGTGTAGATCAAAATGGAGAATAAATGTGCTCTTTGTATAGGGAATGACTGCAGAGTGTGCTTAAATGCAAAAGACCTTAGTTTTGATTTAGGAGGCTTTGTAACCTGAATTAGTTGATGAATTTTCTATCGATCCTAAACAAGCCCAGATTTATCTCTGACACACAGATCACGCTACCTCCATTTTATCACCATTATTAGAAAGAACATTTAAAAGCTTCGTCAGAGGGAGCGGTTTGTCCTTTCCCTTGTTATCGCTTTTCATAATTACTTCCCAAAATAAAGGAGTTCTTCCCAAAATAAAGGAGTTAAGAACACCTGAACCACATATTTGGAATCGAGTATGTATACGTTCTTATATAACTGGTGTACTCAAGACGAAAGAGAGGGGGAGACGCTTAGTCTCGGAGGTCTTTGCGTTTGTAAAAGTCCAGACTGGCTTTATCGGAACATTCGTTTCCGTTAATGAGGGTTTTATTTCAACTGCCAGTTAGTTAAATTCAAACCAACGAATTAAAATATGAAACGTGGTTATACTGTGACAAATTCTGCATCGATACTGAACACAATCTAAACTGCTTTTTCTCGTTTCCTAATCCGGGAATTGGAAGGAAGCACGTCATTGGCTCCTGCTGTCACGTGGACCCTTAACTTTGTTCACTTGACAGAAAGTAGGAGGGTTTTACGAAACAGGAAAACGAGTAAAGGGATAGATATAAATTTTAGTATATTTTGTGTGCAATTCAAAGAAATTAATGGCCATGAGTTCCTATTTGATCAACTCCAACTATGTGGACCCCAAGTTTCCACCGTGCGAGGAGTACTCCCAAAGCGATTACCTACCCAGTCACTCTCCGGACTATTATAGCGCCCAGAGGCAAGAGCCATCGTTCCAGCATGAGTCGATCTACCATCAGCGGTCGGGTTGCGCTGATCCTCCCTACTCGTCATGCCAGGGTCCTGGGCAGCCCGCTGTGGTAATGTCTCCTCGGGGTCACGTACTAAACCCGGCTGCACTCTCGACCCCTCTGCCAGAACCTAGCCATCCCTGCGACTCGGCAACTCCTAGCCCTCCGCCTGCTTGCGGTCAAACGCCTATTAACCAAAGCACTGCTTCGGCCACTTCTCGAAAGGATCCCGTGGTGTACCCATGGATGAAAAAGGTCCACGTAAATATCGGTAAGTGCAACTAAACTTCTTTTACTTGTGCGTCGCCGTGCGCAAACATTTCACACACTCTAGAACTCCTTATGTCGGGTGTTAAATCTATTGGTCCCCCGTATGAAGTAGCCCTTGGTTGAGATTTACGGTCGGCTGTTTGCAGGGCAATATAATTACATCCCCCATAAATTTTTATAGCACTTCTTCTCAAAGTACCTTTAAAGTCTGTGCGACCTGCTTGCTCTAATTTCATCCCGAGAAGGTTTTATGAGACCTCTAGTAACCCATAAGTTACGGTTTATGTTTTGGTAATTTGATTTTAAATGGCTTGATGTAAAAACACAGATTTTGTTCTGTCACCCAAATATTGTTCTTGATGTGACGTATATGATACTGGAAGTAAAAGCAAACCTAATGCACACATACTTTTCGGCCTGCACAATTATTGTTTTTTAATAAAGTTTCTGAAAGCTAATATGGATTGTACTGAGATAATAGCAAAGAGGGACTTAATGCATTTTTTTTTATCTAAAAAGCCAAATACGTTATATGTCAGAATGCTTATGTACTCTTGTTAATTTAGACGGTTGGCGTGAATTTTCATATGCTTCTTTAGATGGAAAATAAAATATTTAACAGATTGCATCTACAAATAATTATGTTATTTATTGACTTTGCCAACATTTATTTGGCGTTTCAAACAATTACTTTCTTTCATTCAATGGCATGATCGTTGTTTTAACTTTATATTTGATCTAACGATTTAGCTGCAAAAGGAGTGTAGTATATATGTGGGTAAAGTAAAATGTATATAACAAATGGGATTTTTTGTTGTAGGTACAGTTTTGTGTTACTTTTGCTAATGTGTGGCTTTGTTTTCCTGCAGTGAGCCCGAACTATTCGGGGGGAGAACCCAAGCGCTCACGCACAGCTTACACGCGACAGCAAGTTCTCGAGCTGGAAAAAGAGTTCCACTACAACCGCTATCTTACTCGTCGGCGCAGGGTGGAAATCGCACACACCCTATGCCTTTCTGAACGACAAATAAAGATTTGGTTTCAAAACCGGCGTATGAAGTGGAAGAAAGACCATAAGCTGCCCAACACAAAGATCCGCTCCAGCAGCTCGGCCAATTCCAGTTTAAACGGCGGCCCGTTGTGCAGTAATCAGAACCGTGTTAGCGGACCCCCACAGACTCTATAGCTTGCTTTCGCTCATTACAATGACGCACATATTAAGACCTCAGATTTAAGAGCTAAGCTCTAGAAATTCTTAACCCCATCGCTTGCAAACGACATGGATATAACCTGAGACTGGGTTATGCCAACGTGCACAGGGAAAATAAAACCACAAATGGGGAAGAGTCGAACTAAAATACTGCCACGTTTGTGCTCACTCCCAGTTCTGTTCTATCCCGTGCCCTTCTTGGTTCTTGCTCCCTCGACCCCTCCATAACAACAGAAGGCTGCAGACAGTTTTCAGATTTGGTGAAGATGGATCCCTGCTTCATCTTTAATCATGCCAAACTCGATCCCATTTGTCATGTTTACTCTGTGGCACAAAGGATGAACCGTGGGCCTTCCCATTACTTCGACGTCTAGAATTGTGCCTAATAAATGAGTCTCCTTGTTTTGTCAAGAGCCATTTTCAAAAACCCCTTTCTTTGCTGGCTTATAATCTACAAAAGTAACCGAACATTGTTCTCTTAACACGAAGCTCCAATTTCTCTCTAACGTTATTCTCACATTTAATATTTTGTGTTGTCAGTGAGGCTGATTAAGATTGTGTGAGATCTAATCACACAATATTAACTGTGGGGTCCATGTCGTTGGACACAAGCAAAACTTACTGGTCAAGTACCTGTGTCTGATTTAAAATTCAGAACAGGGAAATCGGTCGGCGTGTACGAAAATAATATCCTATTTAGGTATTATTCACATTCTAAGAACAGTGGACTCAAAGTGAACAAATAAATAACCAAAACCGTACAATGCAAAACTATTTAAGATGAGCACTGCTAAATAATATTTGAATTACCTCAGTTTTTATGTTTATGTTGTATAGTTTTATGAAGTGGTAAGTCTGAAGTAATTTGACCAGAATGCAATTTTCTGCAAAAAACAAACAAACCCAACATTTATTTGTAAGTTGCAATGTAATTTAAATATTCGTGTCGCCAGAGCTGTGTAGAGAAAATATTGCATGAATGAATGAGAATTATTTTTCGTTTTTATTTTCTCTTACCTCGTCTTTAAGTTCTGTTTTTATTCTGCTTCAAATAAACGTATGCACGTATGTCATCTTTCTTTCTTTCTTTCTTTCTTTCTTTCTTTCTTTCTTTCTTCAAATGTTCCAATATTTTATCGTTTATATTCTTGTTTTTACATTCCAAAGATTAGTCTTCTTGGTAATAATGTACTTTCCTTTTTTTCCCCACATTTCTGTCTTCTTTCTTTTTAAACCTTTCACTGTACACCTTTGTTAATTGTAAATAGCTATAGAAATTTAATAAATAAAAAATAATAATCATTGTATTTCATTTCGTGTCCTGTCCTCTTGTGGATTTGCTTGAAGATGGTGATTAACATTACTTGTAATATCAGCTGATAAGTAAAAAGAAATATGGGTCAATTACAGTCAATATTTGTAAAATCATTTCTAGTGTTCTGTCCTAAATATTATTGTATCATTTATATCGCTGGTCTACGAATAATCTTAGTATATTAGGGATTGTAATTTAGCACTAAATCACAAAACACGTTCCTTCAATTTTCTCATCAATTTATTGCTGCACACCCTTCTTCAATTCGAAGTAGAACAGATCCAGTGAAGTGTGCTCTTCTGTTTGAAAATAATGCACATAGGTTCTAAGGTATCTTAAGGAATTAATGAGTGTAATTTTTGCGCAGAGGTGTTCGGTGTTTTGCCAGCGCAAGCTGTGTTTTTATTGCAAAAGAGCAGACCAGTGCCATAGCTCAAACGCTGACAACCAAATAGATAATCAAGAAGACAAATGGCTTCTTTAGGATTGCACAGCCTTCGTATTAATTTTCATTTTCTTTTCTTACAGTCGGTATCGAAAAATAGAGCTGGAGAAAATAGCATTCCGTTTGCCGGAGTTGAGCAAAGTGTGGTCTTAAATTGGCCCGCGAGCATTCTGTGCCATCCAGAAAAAATTCTATTACTTGCCTGTTGACATCAGCATGTCCACTCTCCACATACCCCGCTTCAGTCGTTTGTCTGTTTTTTCGCCCTTTGTTTGTTAAATGCTCTCGCTAAATTACTAACGCAACAAACTTTTAGCTTGCCCAAATGAAAGCACTCAATGAAAAGCACAACATACATTTAATGGACACTCTATGCGCAGGTAATTTAATATAAAAATATTTTACCGTGCAAAAAAACACGATATGTAGACAGCAAAGCATCTTAAAAGAAACCCACACAACCTGCCGATTTAAAATCCTGATATATAAGAATATAATTTGCAGATTAAACTGGTTGCATTTACTTTGAGCACATTTAATCACAAACGAGTTTATTTACAAATGGGTATGGTCGTGTGTGGCATAGAATATAATGTCACCTTGGAATTCTATTCTCGTGCTCAAGTCTTCCATATTTTAGAGAAAGGGCTTCGGCCATGGAGGTCTGAAAAGGGTGAGCAGATTTCTTTTAAGGGTTTTAAAAGTTAATCGCCATTATTTGTAGACAGATGCCCGGAGAAAAATGTGAGAATTATACAAAAAAATCATTAATCACAGCTTCTCTTTAAACAAGTGCTCTCTCTATTGTTATTCAGCAGCACAACCGCACAGACCTTCTGCTAGGAGGCCAGTAAGATCTTGGAGGACACTTGAAGACACCCCCTCCTTTCTCCAACACCTATTTACCAAGTCATGCCACAAGAAAACTTTTTGGCAAAGAATGTCCCATGATCAAGAGTATGGAAGAAATAATTGCACACGTGAAAATCATCACAGGACAAGACGTGCGAGTACTTAAGGTAAAGGGCTTTGTTTTTGTTTGCGAATTTTATTTCCTTTAAGTCCCTGTCCTCGCAGTCGGTGAGCATCTATACAAATACTGTGGTGTCGTTTTTGGTTGCTTTGATAGAAAATATGATTTGTGGGAAGCATAAATTGCGAGTTTGTGGTTAGGTTGTGTTTTTATGTTTCATTGAAAAATGCTCCAATAGTTTTGTCTTGACACCTCTGTAATGACACCAGACTTGACTTTTATGTTACTCTCACCGAAAGAGTGAAAGGGTGAGATTTTTTTCATGAGAGCGGGGGTAGTTGGGGGTGGAGGTGTAGTGTGGATTAATATTCAAGAATTCAAATATCCGCGTGATAAAAGATTGGGTGATACTGGACATTCTAATTAGCTTTTTTTATTTCAAACTTTACGATTGTTCTTATAAGCCCCGGTTTAAGACTATTTATTTCTTTTGCAAGTCTTATTGCTTTTTTAGCACTACGGTACATTTCTCTTCCTTTAAATATTTGGGTAGCACACAGGTGCAAAAACGGCCGGCTTCTAGATTGAATTGTTCAATGCTCTATTGGCCAGAAGAGAATTAAAAGGCCGATGGGGAATGTTTCGAAAGCAGAAACAATTTGCCTAAAACAAACGGCATGTAGCAAATTGGTTCAATGCTTTTGCTTGTCGTTGTGTGCTTAGATGAGCACGACTGCATCTGATAACGCACTCACCGCCATTTAACCCCTGCGAATCAATTGCTAGCGTATACTGAAAAAGGTCGGCAGTTCTGGCTCAAGGCATTTACAACCCCTGTGGACCTGGGTGGCATGAAGCGTGGTCAACGGAAAGAAACTGTAAAAATATAGCAATTCGAATCGGGATAAAGGATTAGTGGAAAAATCAATTCTTGTGCCGAATGGCTGAGATGAGTTCAAACAGGGGACACGTATTTCTGACCGATTAGGTCTGTTGCGAAGACACAGACTGACCCTTTGAAACCCTTGACCCGGCACAAGCTGGACTACACTATATGTTCCAAAGCAAGCAAAGGCCCGGGGCGAGTTTGTCATAACAGCGCGGTCGGGGCACTGTAACCTGAGGGCAATACGCTATCTCTTTCCTCAGACAGTCGTGTAAACCAACGGGGCCCTTAAAACAACAGGAGTCGCGGCCCTGCCAAGACCTTTTCTTACACGTGTCTTTCTTGTTTAGTGTTTCAAACTTTACGGGCTCATTTTATATATATCATGATTTGCAGCACACACAAATACCTCCCAAATACTTCGTTAGGTCCTGGGTGAGCCGCGGAAATGGTTTATATTCAAGAGAATTCTAAACAAACTATAACGGTCCTTTTAATATTGTACCCCTACTTTTGGTTCCTCTGATTCTGGTCTATACCCCCATTCGAAAAGCCCTCCAAGATTTGTTGGAAGGTTGAGCCGTATGGCCACCTAACACTGTTATAGTGGTATGCTGCTTGTTTTAACTCACACCACTAATTGCGAAACAAATAGCCTTCGCGTATTGCTGAATTATTATTCTTAAAAAAACGCAGAGCGGAGGTCAGCACCGTGTAGTCAAAGAGATATATAGCACGCGCGCGCCAGCTTTGTGTCGTGTACATTTAGTCTCTCTCTCTCTCTCTCTCTCTCTCTCTCTCTCTCTCTCTCTCTCTCTCTCTCTCTCTCTCTCTCACACACATACTCTCTCTCTCCCTCGCTCTCGCATGTGTGTACTTGCGTATTAAAAGAGGTAAATGGCCATTGTTAACAATGTTTTTGTAATCTCAGATAGCAGCACCACTGCTGTAACATTCATCGTCTACTGACGTATAGCTTGCGAAAACTCTTTAGAAAATATGTATATTCTTTTATTTTCAGAGTCGCCGCTCAATACTTAATTATTTTTATTTAACCTCATATCTTCCCAACTGAGCGCTCTCCTTCAGATATTAATATTTAACTAACTCAATGGTTGCTGTGATAGAGATACCATTATGGCCAGAGACAGCCAAGAGTAATGAGTGTGCTCATTGAAGAGGAAAATTCTGAATTTCGAAGACATTTGAATTTAATGCATCTTTTCTTTAAAACATACAAACAAAGCTATACATTAAACCTATACAACCTATATAATTAGTTACCAATTAATCTTACAAATTGTTATGTTTAGCAAAAAAATATGAGTAAACTCTACACAAGGTAAAACAAAAACAACAGAAATAATAATAATAATAATAATAATAATAATAATAATAATAATAATAATAATAATAATATGCAAAAAGAAGAAAAAGAAACCAGCTATAGGTTTATGAATGGCGTGCTCGATGTGTGTTGTACAACAGTCCAGTTCGTTAAAAGAATTTTGTGCCTAACCTTCAAAATCCAATTTAGTCAGTTTTGTAAAAACACATTTGAAATAAAACAAGATTTCTGCCGTGACGTGCTGCTATCCCGCGGGGTTCGGCACAGAAGGGCGTTTCAGGGTTGAAAGATTTACGGTGCACAAAAGACAGTTAAGGCAGCGTCGTAAATCTGCTTTGTATAAGCTTTGTGTTGTTTTATAATTAATACTTTTATAAACATTTTCTGTTTACATACGAAGATTTCAGCCGAAATCTATATTTAAAAATTTAATATAATACTTCTACTACTACTACTACTACTACCACTACTGCTACTACTACTACTAATAATAATACTACTATAATAATATTAAAAATTAATAAGATACTACTACTACTACTACTACTACTACTACTAACTAATAATAATAATAGTAATAAATATCATAACAACAGCAGCAACAACAACAACAACAACAACAACAATAATAATAATAATAATAATAATAATAATAATTATTATTATTATTATTATTATTATTATTGTTATTATTGTTATTATTATTATAAAAATAAATTGTTGTTGTTGGCGGCTGTGGTGATGTGTTAGTGATGTTGTGATGCCTAGACATACATGTTAATTATTTTCTGTGATCTTTGTTATTTATATTTATACAATATAGAGAGCAGTATTTCCATGCAATTGTATTTTAAATATTTCTACGTTCACTGTCTTAGACAAGTGTCGCAAAAGATCAAATTTTTTGGCTCTTAGAAGAACACGTTTAAACGTAAAATATTTCAAGCGATATTTAAGGAACCATGGCCATTGAAAATAACAAAAAACCCATAGTTAATTCGTTTGATTATGTGATTTCTATATTTGTGAATTTTTTAACAAAAAAAAACATTTTTAACAAATGTTCAGTATCTCCACCGCAGATTCTGTTACACTAAACACATTCTTGTTGGATTTGCATTGCTTATCAAATTGTATTAGCTAATTGAGTGTGTAACTTTTCCTTCAAAGGATTACGCACCACACGTTCCGCAGTTTGCATTTCTTTTATCGACGCTCCGAGCTGTTTTGACTGCTGTTGTATTGAAAGGAAAAGTGCAACCGGTCCGATGGTAGATTTTTCGATGCATCCAGCAATTATTTCTATTGTTTGACCTTCAAGAGTCTCCGAAGGCCAATGCCTATTGTTTCAGCATAACTCTAAGGAGAATCAATGTCATTGTTTCCCAATGCTAAAGACAGCGCCTATTTAAATACAGGCTACCTGTCTTTAATTCCCATAAATATTATACAAAAATGACGAGTATTAAAAAATACATTTGGATATTAAATATGTCCCTACAAGCAAGAATTATACCTACTGACATCAGGGGTGGTACTCAACACTTATCAGTTATTACATTGCTATCTTAAATCTTAGTGCATGGTCGTAATGGTGAAACCTGTGATTGTGATATGTAATTTCAACAGTTATTCGTCACAGGGCTTGTTATCATACATGTATTCTTGGAAGACAAACTTACGATTGAATATATTTGATCATTTTAATTTATGTGTACAAAAACGGTTGTTCTATACAGAATTACAAGAAAAATACACTGTATTTTTACCTGTTTAAATTGAACAGAAATGCCCCTTGTAATCACAATCAAGTGGTGAATAGCAAGAATATTAATCTTTAATGTTATTAACAAGAAACACAATCTTAAAAGTAAAAACACTATAAATGCATAGTGATAAAATAGAGGACTATTATAGTATCAAGTTTCACATTATTTGCACTCATTATTTAGCATATCACATTTACTTACCGTCTAATCTTTAAAACATAAGACATGTGTATATAACATTTTTATTCTGTGCCAAAAACAAAAGCAACTTAGAGTATAGATGTGGATTGTTGGGTCATAGTGGTCCCGCAAGCGTGCAAGCCGAGGTACCCCATCCCCCCTCCTGGTCACGTGATTCATTAAATAATTAATGCAGTGGTTGCAGAATAGATATGTATTCCTCAGGAATATCGCAGACATGGTCTCCTAGTGTCTGACGTGAAATTCAACTGCCCTTTTAAAAACAAGCCCTATAGCAGAACGAAAAAAACCGAAGGCAGAGACCCTCACGGAGGCTGCAGTAAAACAAATTTGGACGGGGAGCATCTCACCGTCTGAAGCTTGTGAGTATACCATAAATCGGGGAACCACGCGAGTACCACCGCCGCCATTCTTCCAGGCTTGCCCATCTCCCTGCATTTATTTGATTTTTGTTGTTGTGGTAAATATCATCCAGAAATACTCATCCTCATCATTACTTGTCATCCTGCATGCCTCAAAAGCCCATTCCATCGTTCGAATTTCACTGACGACAAGACGTCACTGCATCCCACCATACTCAATTCATGTCAATGAAGCCAATTATATACAATATTTTTTATGGCTTCTTGTACTTCTTTAGCTCACTGTCACCTAACCCTTTCGCTAGATCTGCATGTCCATCTCTACTTCTGTTTCTCTCCCTCTCTCTCTCTTTCTCTCTCACTCTCTCACCCTCTCTACCTCTCCCATATTTTCAGCCAGCTACTTTGCTTGATTTATAGTGAGGTGTGTGTCAGCGGCAGCGGGGCTGCCATTGTGTATTTGTTAGAGAGTAGCGTTGTTTATGGCCGTCTTAGCAATAAATCATCTCTCTTGGAATATAATCGGCGAGACGTGATACGTAGAAGTGAAAACAAAAATCAAGGGTTCATGTTTAACTTAATATTTCGTTTTCAAATATCACCACATAGTTCTTGTTTTACCCGTATCACTCTGCTCATGTTAAGGTTATTATGGCAGGCGTCGTACGACAATGGATCAAGGGTAAAATGAAAGTTAAGTACCTTAGGTGCTGGGTTATTGCAAATTAGTTTACCAATTAAAGAAAGATCTATTTAAATTTGGCAGTGCAGGAACCACCTCGTTGGTATGTAAAGCTCGTAAACGCCTTCGCGACCGCCTGCAAATTTATAGCCATAGGTCTTACACTTGGTCTTCTGTCGGCAGCCGACAGAACATTAAAAAGCATAACCCGGATACGGCTAAATAAAAATGACCTAAAAGGGTTTAAGCCAAAAAATGATCAGGCCACAGAATTGTATGAGCTTAATGTCACACAAATAATTTACAATTACACGCGTTTTTGTGTATGCATAATGTTTACGGTTTTACAACAAAATTCAGATTGCTTCCACTTAATAATACTTCAATCTAGGTATGAAAATATGTCACTGAAGTATGCTTCTGTCATTACTAGCTCAGCCTGGTGAAGATAAAAGAATAGTCTTACACAGTGGTTACCACGCTGAAAGAAACAGATTGTCTCTATTTTACAAGTGAGCCTACACAAATGACGCGGTTTCTGTGCAATACATTTCTTTATTTCTTTGAGAGTGTAATATTTTGCATGTGAGGCATTTTTTTCAAGCAAAACCAATACATTTAGTTTTAACACTGTATATATATATATATATATATATATATATATAGAGCGAGAGAGAGAGAGAGAGAGAGAGAGAGAGTGAGTTTGACAACAGTCCACCAATAAATTCCATATAAACAATGTATTAATTTCTTCAGTAATCATCTTTATTATCCTGGTCAGCATAGATCCGGTGATTTGTTCTTGGGGATTTCCATTGTAGAACCATATGCATATTTCGAACATTTTGACAAAAAGAAAAAAAAACAGGGATAATAATGATAATAATAATAATAATAATAATGATAATAATAATGATGATGATAATAATAATAATAATAATAATAATAATAATAATAATAATAATAATAATAATAATAATAATAATAATAATAATAATCGCAACAATAATAATAATAATACTTATAATAATAATAATATCCTCAATTGATATATTTTTTAACTTTGCTTGTCTGTTTCTCCATTTCAATCTTGTTCTTAGAACCCGTTTTGTACCAAAACAGGGTGAGTATATGGCTGTTACCATATAAGTGTATAAGTGAGTAAGTGCAGTTTTGGTAAACACTTTCAAACATATTTGAAATTACATTATTTTAACAATTGAACAATATTTTGTTTCCGTGACGAGTGTCAATTCATTCAAGATTATGCTTATTAACACCCTTCGAATATCTTCGGAATGTGTTCTTTGCAACAGTTTAGGGAAGTTAGTTTCATAATAACGAGCAGCTTCATTCATACAAACATGCTTTCTTTTTACTATTACTGTTAATATAAATATATCATATTTTTATACTAATACTACAATGAGAACATACAAGCGGCTCTCATTTGTCTATTACTATAAAAATGTGATTCATAAATATTAGTAGGAGCAGTTGGAGCAGTATTGGTCTCAGTATGTTTAAATACGGAAGAAAGGTTAGAAACATGAATGGAAACAAAGTTTTATGTATTATGCCTATAAAAATCTAAGTTTAGACGAAATAAACGCGGTAATATCGGGGCCTTGTATTATGAGACCTAATTATCGAGATTAAGGAGAGAGAGAGAGAGAGAGAGAGAGAGAGAGAGAGAGAGAGAGAGAGAGAGAGAGAGAGAGAGAAAGAGAGAGAGAGAGACATTGATCAAAACAATAAAGGTTTGAAACCGAGGCATTAATGCGTTATGACATGAAACTACTTTCATTAAACCTAGTCCTAAAAAAACAGAGACCAGATTTTGACTTTCAAATATATTAAAAAATATTGTCCCTTTATTTCTACAAAATTATTATAAGGAATAACATTTACAAACAGCATTCATTTTCTCATAGTTAAACAATGACATTTTTTGCTAATTTTTTTTTGGCGTCCGTGTGATTTTATATCATATTTTTATGTAGGATAGGGGCAGCGAAGATTTTTTGTATTTGGGAGGAATTATATTATGCTAATCGTGTTGCAAATATTATACAGTCAAACTTTTTGAGCATGGACTCATTTGAGCTTATCCAGCTGTTTCCTGGGCTCGTTTGAAAATAAATCAATATCATATCTTGCCGCAATCCATAAAGCTCTATACATGGTTTCAGTTAAAAAGCATGGGAAGTGACATGAAGTGAAATTAAGAAAACATATCCAACTGCAAAGCAAACTGTTTCACTAAGTTCTTGATCGGGGTCACCGACAACGACACGTGGTGACCAGTTTTATGTGGCTCCTCAACATAATACGTTTACTATCCTACCACAGTTTACGAGGAGATAGGTGAGCTCTTCTCTTTGTTTCATTTCTCATGTTCGGTTTTGTGTTTGTGTGTATGTGTGTATGTGTGTGTGTGTGTGTGTGTGTGTGTGTGTGTGTGTGTGTGACAGAGAGAGGGAGAGAGAGAGAGAGAGAGAAAGAGCGAGTGTGTGTGTGAGAGAGAGAGAGAGAGACAGAGATTTTCATGTTTTTCTATCTCTAGTACGTACAACTTAGCTCAAAGAATTCAACGTACAAGTCCAAGTTCATTTGCTTACCTTTCTATTCTTTAAACAGATGATTTGTATATCACAATAATTGTAAAAATGCAAATTTTGAAAGCATACAAAACACAATAGAAGCTGTATGTTTAATGGGAGAATAACTTAAAAGACCGTTAGGACTCTGGTTCTATCAAAATTTCGGTTGACTCCGGAAAATCTTTCAGCTATTAGAAAGAGACCAGTTGTGCTCGCCTTGCGAAGCCTTGCATTGACCATATGTTCCATGTGTTGGCCCAGGAGCCGTGCAGTTCCCTATTGGGCAGAGGATGTCTTCTCCACCCTGTGTGTTCTGTCAGTCCACTGGTTCACTAGTTCACCGTGTCAATCCACGCTGCTACGTGCAGGCAGAGAGAAGCAGAAAGGCAGCTAGACGGTAGAGGTGGAATCGCATGCTGGTTACTGCTGTCTCTGACGAGATACACGCCGAGAATTGGAATCCGGAATTCTCCAGATAGTAAAAAGAAACCCGGTGCAATAAAACCATTCATAACGATACCCAAGTAGGCTAAGCGTTCATGCAACCGTCGTAAATATATACATTTTACACGCTTATTTTAAAATAATTCGTTTAAATTTTCGTTACAAAAAGAAGGCTAATCTTTCGTTTGCGTCGTTCTGAACTCTAAGAAAGTTTTGCGGAAAAATCCAATTGCATCTTGAACAAATATTCCAAAGCCAGGGCCATTTTCGTTGAAGAGACTGGAAGAATGCTGAAAGTCAGGTAAGGTTTGCAAGCTCCAACTGACACCACATGCTTGGATTCTTCCTAGTGTCCTGAGCTCCTCTGCCGACAACTCATTAATTATCCGTTGTATGTCTCAGGCTGAGCCATCCCTGGGTGTGCCTAGGCTCGAAAAACCTTTTGTTTTCAAACAGCTGACGAGAGATGCCTTTAAATAGGTAACTGATCAGGGCTTAAGGTTCTAAACGTGATCTTAGTTTTTTTTTTTTAACTTTCACTTGTGTATAGGCTTTAAACGAAGTTTTGCTAGGTTTTACACCACCTTTTAAAACTTTTGAAAAGGGGGCATGCGCTAGTGATTTATGACTCGGAGAAAGGATTGCTTACTCTTGCCGCTCCCTGTTTAAATTCATGCCCCCACCCCTTATTCATGCTACAGAGACCCCAAAATGTACACCTTATGGTCATTATTTTTGTTATTTGTTATTCGATAAAATAAATAATAGATCCCTGAAATTTATCGTATTTACCGAAATTCAAATGTGGCCTCCTGGTGGATGATTATATTGAAACCCAAGGCCTCAGTTTTGTTTTCTTATGCCAACTTGGTTCTTATGTCAAAAAAAAGACTATGTGCATTTGGGTTTTACTAAAGTAAAGTGTTCATTAATGGGATTTTTAAATCTGTATATGTAACCATAAAAATATTGGTCCCTCAAGAATACCAGACACATGTTGCTTCTACATATAAGTGAACACAATGAATAAGACACAAGGTTTTCTTTATACCATATTTATTATTGAACGGACGGAACATATTTATTCATGTATTTGTCACATTATAAGGCTTCAATCCAGCCTAAATCAATTTGTCAGCAAGACTGTAAAGCTTATGTTAAAGGTGTACCTTTCTGAACATAGTGAAAGTATTTATATAGTTTTACTAATCAGGCTCAAGGAACATCACGTCTTTGTATGTGATATGCCTTGTGCACACTCTCACTTTTGATATGCCTGTCTAATCCTTTCTCCTGTCAATATTTCTAAACATGCTAGTCGTTTGAGGTGAAAAAACATACATACATACATACATACATATCTCACGCATTTTTTTGCTTATCACAATTATCAAAAACATATTGCTGTCTAATGGGCTAAATTTTGTAATTAATGTGTTCAGAAGAAACCAAAAAATGGAATGTGACTATGATTTAATTGATTTTTCATAAATCTCTGACAGAATACAAGAACTGTGAGTGTTAGGCTATTTACAGTTTAACACAGGTACAGTACCTGTCATATTCTGAAACACTTTAGACTATACTATACTATACACTTTATACTCAGTATAGCAAAGATTTTCATATCATATATTGTAATTTTTTTCTATTCTAGTTTAAGCATATGCAAAACATTTTTGATTGCAGTGGCAAAAAAAACTTTTTAAATTAATGTTTTTCCCAATATCTAGGCGAGTTTATTTAACATGAAAAAATTATTTCAGTGACTTGCACATTGGTTAGTTTCCTTGGTATAATCTGATGATTGTGTTGAAGAAAGGCGAAGTGTCAATACAACAACTAGCACATGAAGTCGAGGCCTCCTGAGTCGTTTGTCATATTTCGTGGAACTGGCACTTTTCAAGCCCAGAGGCCATGAGACTCAGTTGACCCAGATTCCTCCATTCGTCCTCTTTGTGCTTTTCTATTGAGACCAAGTTAAATATTACCCACGTAGAGCCTGGTCGGTCTTTAAAAATTAACCCCTTCTTTAAAGAGCCATCGATTTTAGTTTTTAGTAGAGCAGACTGTGTAAAACACTTATACACGAGGTTATCATAGGCCATCTCTATAAAATGATATATGTAATACAAGTGAACGGTCTCTATGAAAAAGAATACTTTAATGAAAGTTAAAAAATCCCCGTACAAGAGTTATAGTTATGTTATAACATACGCGCATACTAATAATTATAGCTTACGTTTCTCGGAGATCTGTGAGGATCGAACAGACCATTTTGGAAGGTCGGTGGTCGAATGAAGGCTAATTACAATTCGGGCATGTATGCTATATGAGGCTAAATGTGTGGGTGTCAGAAACCAAACCCACTGCTCTTCCAGCACTTGCCGAGATCTCCATTAACGTTTTAGATTGGACACCTTCACGTTTGGTGTGTTGAAAGCTCCGTGTCATCCGTCAGAAAGCATTTGAAAAGAAGATATATAGCTCTCGTTTTTTCAGCTTAAACCAAAGTTGTCACATTTGGGGAAACGAAAGAGACAAATGTACTCGAGAGTATATAGTCTTTTCCGCTTTGCTTTATGTTAAAGTGTGTTGTAGGCAAGTCTAGGTAAGCCAAAGTCATTGCAAGTTAGGTAGAGAGAGAGAGAGAGAGAGAGAGAGATTGCCAATAAAGTTGGTCGTTTAAATGCTTACTATGTGAGCTGGTATGCTGCGAGTGTGCTATGTCTGTAATATGGCATTACAGCAAAGCATTGGCTTTATTGAAAGTCTGTGTCTGGTACAGAGACCTTAGCTCCCAAAAGCCTATGCATCCACTTAATATGCATTTTGATAAATTATGCAGGAGCCCTTTGTTACAAAGCCTGCAGAAATGAACCGAGGAGAGCCCCGCAGTTGTTACTGTCTGTTTTTCGATACCGTTCGCAATAATCGAAACCTTCTGGAAGATTTCATTCTGGAGATTTAAGTCTGGTTCTGTTTCGAGAAAAATATCGTTGATGTCTTGCTTCTTTCCTGGCCAATTCCCCCGCTAAAAATTGGCTCATCAGCTCTTCTGGCTGGAAGCTGCCTCCTCCCTTTGTTCTGAGCGCAGCAGCGTTCATGCTTGCGGGGGAAGGATCACCCTTCACTTTCTAGGTAACTTTAGGTTAGTCCAGCAAGACTGCGAGTTGTTGGCGTGTTAGCACGGACGAAAACCACCCAAAACTGCCCGTTTAGTGTTTGAAAGGGCGCCGGGGATGGACGCGAGCCAGCGGCGTGCGTGAGTGCGGGGATGCAATAAATAACTTTATAGCGCTATAGGCCGCAGAGTCGGGGAGGTCGGGGGAATCCTCGTTTTGATTTATGTGTTTGGGGTAGCTGTCAGGAGCCGGCGAACGGGAGCGTCCAACGTTTTTATTCCACTTTTAATAAGCGCTACTATGCAGACTACCAAGGCCATTTCATTCCATTTCTACTTAGGCCATTGCCTAATGTATTTCCAGTTTCGATTCTCTATGGCTCTCCTTTGGATTAGAAACTATTTTAAGGAAGGATTTTTGACCGGAATGGTGGGGCTCACGTTTTATGGTTGCCGAAAAAAACGCTTGATGCTTTTGTAAATATTTTCATTTTTATTATTTTTTCTTTCTTATTGTTATTGTTATTCTTTTCCTTATTCTTTTTTTGTATTATTAATAGAATGATCAGTAGTAGAGGTAGTAGTAGTAGTAGTAGAGGAAGTAGTAGTCGTAGTAGTGATATTCTTTCTTTGTTGTTGTATTTTGGAATCACAGAACAAACTGCCATATATTATACTGGTTGTTTGTTATTGAAAAAATATATTTGCTTTATGTTCATTTAAAAACAAATATGCAATCCAACATCTGTAATTAGTAGGAAACACTTTACTAATTTACTATCCGCAAATTAAAGTCTGCTTATCTTTGTTTTAATCCAATTAAAAACTCGTCTTTTTAATAATTCTTTTCAAGCTCTGAAACGAAATTATGATATAAGTAATAGTAAATATATTTATATAAAAAAACTCAGCTCTTTGTTGATGAATTTCTATATTTTTGTGTGCGGTGGCCTCGAAATTTACCGGTACGGTAACGGAGTCTATTCGTAAATGGATTCAAAGGTTTATAAATCTAAAATTTACTCCATGTTTTGAATGCATCTTTTGTGTTTTGTGTCTACATTTAGTCCCATCAAGTTATCGGGAAGCTGTATCCTTGCATAAAATCTAGACGTGAAAGACGTTATCTCGGTAAGTTTTTCTTTTTTTAACAGCAACGTATGAATGTAATTCATATCTTTCCGTTTACCTGTTTGACGAAACACGAGGCACTGCATTGATAATCTATTATGGAAATATTGATCTGAATTTTGTAACCAGTATTAACCGATTTTAAATAATAATGACTGGGAAGTAAAAAAAATATATACATGTTTTTACGTGTATGTATTTATTGTGTTCATTTTCGTTTTAGTTTCAATTAAAAAACAAAGAAATAAACAAAAGAAACCAAACCAAAACAAAAGAAAGGTGGACAGTTATTTATATAATCACATGCGACCTTTACAATATACATTAAAGCATTCTATTAAATTATATAATATTAAATGGAGGCACTCATAATGAAGTTGTTAATAAATCCCCTCAATCTTTATGATCTGTTTAGAACGATTAATCAATGTAAATCCTTTGTATGTGTGTCCTTAATGCTGCTGCAATGGCCATATGGCCAAAGACATTTACTTTTCTGGCATTACAATGATATTAAGGAAAGGCATTGAAACATTTTTTGATAGAAAGGCTATACATAAAAAACAGGCGAGAGTTATATCTCTGGAAGCTTTCGGAATTTGAGTATTTAAAAGGCAAATGTTCGCTCAGCAACTTGCAATAACAATCTTTGCTTGTTTTCTAACGTGTAAATAAACACACAAATACGACAATTCCAACCACAGCTCAGTAATCATTTTTCAGTTTGCCAGGGTTCCGATACATTGGAATTTACAACTCTGTAAAACAGATTAAACTATTTGATTTTTCTTATTATTATTTTATTCATGTCATACCGATTGTATGAATTCTTATATCTATGTATCCGTATGTGTATATCCGAAAAATATAGAATCATCTTTTAAAAATGTAGGGGAATATTTTATTACAATTTGAATCGCTTATAGACATATCGTTGCAAATAAATAAAACGTGCATTGAGCAAAACGACTGCATTCAAAAATAC
>JACRUU010000004.1:15866619-16001619 GCA_030449085.1 Kryptopterus vitreolus | reverse complement strand
AAGTCTACCATCTGAACACCACCAACCTCCCCAGGTTTCTCCTCCTCAAAATCCTGTGAACCCAACTGGATCTAGCGCTCCGCAGCAGCCGGGTGGTAGCAGTGGTGGAGCAGGAGGCGGAACTACTACTAAATCCTCCACCAAGTCGTCCACACTTGCTCAGAACCCGACCATCAGCAAACAGATCTTCCCCTGGATGAAAGAGTCACGTCAGAACACCAAGCAAAAAACCAGCTCTCCTAGCGCAAGTTCAGCTAATGGTGTGTGTGTGTGTGTGTGTGTGTGTGTGTGTGTGTGTGTGTGTGCCAACCGTTCGTTACACTTTAATAATTGCTCCCTTCCCAACCCTACCTGTTCTGTTGCTCTCAGGCAGATGTTAGTCAGCATATAGGTGTTATGTTATGTTACGTTTTGTTATGCTAAGTTAGGTTATGCTAGGTTAGGTTAGGTTACGCTTAGAAATTAACATTAGCATTTGTTTATAAATCAAATGCTGTATAAAGGTGAACGTATGTTTTAAGTCTGAAAAAAAATCTTTATTTCTCATATCTTATATTACACAATTTTTGGAATATGTGTTTTACTTTTCCCAAGTTCTTATATTACCTTTAAAGCAAACGTAACTCCATAACGGAAATCACCAGAAATATTCTAGCTTGCCGCACGGTACGACTGGCCGTGGGCTTTTGGTCATAATACAATTTACATACACGGGGTCAGTGTTAGGACACGCATCTATTAATAAATGCCATTTATGAAGTGTTGACAACCAGTATCAAGGGGTAAATTTTTTCGTGGCCTGTTTTATTAAGGGGAACGATGCATTCAATTGCCGCTTGTAGTAATTATGTTTTATTTCATTCCCAACCCAGCGGAGAGCAGTGGCGGCGAGAAAAGCCCTCCGGGTTCCGCGGCTTCCAAGAGAGCGCGCACAGCCTACACGAGCGCACAGCTTGTGGAACTTGAGAAGGAGTTCCATTTCAATCGGTACTTGTGTCGGCCTCGACGCGTGGAGATGGCCAATCTTCTCAATCTCAGTGAAAGGCAGATCAAAATCTGGTTCCAAAACCGGCGCATGAAGTACAAGAAGGATCAAAAGTCAAAAGGGATGGGCTCCTCCTCAGGGGGGCCATCTCCAACCGGAAGCCCACCCCTGCCAATGCAGTCCTCAGCCGGCTTTATGAACTCCATGCACTCAATGGGCAGCTATGACGCGCCTTCGCCGCCATCTTTCAACAAGCCTCATCAAAACGCGTATGCCATGTCATCATCCTATCAAAATTCGATTAAAGGTTGTCCATCCCAACAGAAGTATGGCAACACAGGACCAGAATATGACCCACATGGGCTACAGGGTACCAGTGGCAACTATGGGACTCCTAACATGCAGGGCAGCCCTGTGTACGTAGGGGGGAACTATGTGGATGCCATGCCTGCCACTGGGCCCTCTATGTACAGCCTCAACCACCTGCCACATCACCAATCTGCCAGCATGGACTACAACGGTGCCACGCAGATGTCGGCTAACCAGCACCACGGACCGTGCGATACACACCCGACATACACAGATCTGTCAGCGCACCATTCTTCTCAGGGTAGAATTCAAGAAGCACCCAAGTTGACGCATCTGTAACAGGTTTGGGAATAATAAGAATTAAAATAGAAGGATAAAACAAACACACGGGCAAACACGTACCCAGGGGACGATGCAATGGGGTTGAAAAGATGATCCAGTGGTTTCTTGTCGTTTCAGTCACAGCTGTTGGTGTTGATGTTCTTTCATTCGCCTGTGAGCACATTCATTTGTCCAGAAGACATCTTACAATCAGTTCTGTATGCATAGTTCTGAAAGCTCTACTAAAACAAAGATGATGAATAGAGGGTTAGTGTGGATAGTGTATATCAATTTATAGATTATTTTTCTCTATGACCTTGTGTGACTCCCTTTACGCCATCGTTGGCATGCGTGTATTTTGTCAGCCTATCGAGTTCTTTAATGTAAAAGTGCTTGAGGGTAGAGCGTAGCGAACACTTGAAACCGGCATTTGGAAACCACTGGATTGTTTTTGTTCACTTCCTTTTTTTCCACATACCTCTTTTTTAACAGATTTTCTAAAGTGTCATTGTCCACACCCCTTATCCACCTAAAACCATCAAAAACGAGTAAGAATTTTTATGTTTTATCAGACTGGTAAACTGAATAATGCGTAGAGCCTCCTCTCGTAAACAGACTACAATTGGATAATGCTTACTAAAATGATACAGGGTATAGAAGGCCATTTGAGAATTTTCTTCAGTACATAGTCGCCCCTATCTTTCTCAATGGTTGTGTCCCCTCCCTCGTTCTCGTCCTCGTCAATTCCTTGCCCCCCCCTCTCTCTCTCCATTTATTGAGTTTGCTTACATTGGTCTTCACTAATGAAAAAGGCAGACATTTTCTCATGTCTTGACTTAACGTGGAAACAGGGTATAAATGAACAAAATGCATGCCCGAGATGTCAAGCAATGGTGTAGACGTTTCGGTTTACACATAATGCTTTCTCGACTGGGCATCATTGTTGCACTTAGAGTTTACATTTTGATGGGTAAGGAAAAAGTAAATCTTATTTTGAAGCGAAAGACCTTCAATCAGCGTCTTTCGGTATGTGTTCAAACGAACATTCATAAATATATATTTATTTGTTATAGCCAGTTTAAAAACTTTTTTTTAATTATTTATCCCTCATGTATTTATATCGAGAAAGTGTACTTTTTTAGTATTTACCTGTTATAAGGAAAAGACATTGTGTTCTTGTCATTGTAACTAATTCTGTTTATTGTATTTCTAGAGAACCCTACGTTTGTTAGCCTTGTACATGAACGACTTGACTTGTACAGGGTGCGAAGCCTAGGAATCAACCCGTTTCAGCATAGTCGGAAATTAGACAGTATAGCGAAACATTTTTTTTCTTTTTTTCTTTTTTTTTTTAAAGATTTTTTGTTATTTGTAGTTACTTTGATTTCCTTGTTAAGAGTTGGCTGTTGAACAATTCTTTAATAAAATTTTATGTTAATCATTTTCATTCTAGTCCTGCAGTTCTTTAGTACAGTGGTCTATGCCCCCCCCCCATCCTCTACGATGCGCGGTAACCACACACACACACACACACACACACACACACACACACACACACACACACACACACACACACACACACACACACCGATGTTTGTCTTGTGCTTCTAAAAGTACCCGGCAGTTCGGTTTCGTCAGCAAAGGTCAACCCAGTCCATGCACTTGGTTTATTTTCGGAGCTTAAAAGGAAGAATTATTTCACAAAGAACATGAAAAGTCAAGAGATAAAAAAAAGTTGTAGGATTCCTAGAACCTAGAACATGGTACCTGGAATCGAAGATTTTATTTATTGAATACAACGGAGTTACAATTAGATTATGAGAATTTAAAGATTACACATTGTTCTTTGATGCATTTAATCATTCATTAAATAGGAAACCACTGTAAATAATTAGGTCTGGCTTATTGATGATAGTGATTAATTAAAAGTAAAATAATATTCACTGAATAATTCTCATGAAAGTGAGTAAACTATATAGGGTGATGGTATAAATATTTCTACATTAGCTGCCAGTATCAAAGATTTTGCAGTGCTTACCAAGCAGTTTATAGTTACTATTACTGCACATTGCAAAATAAAGGCGGAAGCTAAAAAATAATGCGGCCATAGATAGAGAGAGAGAGAGAGAGAGAGAGAGAGAGAGAGAGAGAGAGATGACAAAATAGCCTTTCAAACATTGCTCAAATCAACCTTTTGGAAGGAGGCTCACAAATAAGGTTATTAGATTATGTCTGATGCTAAAAAAAATAAAACCTAAAACATATTTTTATATAATCTGCAATTAAATCCATTCTGGTAGCAGACCTTACTATAAACCGCTGTATATTCACTGACCACAGCGTGCTTTGTATACCTTTTTAATACCCAAACACCCACAGACATATTATGTTTGAATTTGGTCCCTCCCAACACGAAAAACACAGGGGAAAAAATCAGACCTCGACACATTTTCAGACCTCTGGACATACAACCGAGCCTTCTGGGGTCCTTGATTTTATTGCCGGAAACCTTTCAATACGTAAGTCGTACATAAAAAATACGCCTTAAGTTCTAGGTGAATTAATTCAGACATAAAATTCGAAAGTCTACGCGGGAAATAGAAGCGCTTTCTTTGTTGTAGCAGTGGAGGAAAGAGGCGAATTCTTGAGGGTGGTTCCTGTCAAGCGCTTTGCCGGCGAAAAGATTGATCACCCCTGCTTCTTCACTACGGATTATAGCCCATGTGTTACTCTCTCTCTCTCTCTACCCCTCTCTCTCTATCTCGCTCTCTTTCTCTCTATCTGTCTATCTATCTGAAAACATCACCGTTTTAAATTGTATCAACCAAATTTTCTATCGAACCATTCATATTATTTGTAATTACTTATAGAATATATTAAGCATAGAATATATTCATATATGAATATATTAATTTCGTCATGCGCGATGGTTCGCCAACAAAAACAATAATAAAACATATAATTACCCTGAACATCTATCGATACATTTCTTAGCCTAAGAAGTAATGTAACCATTAAGAATACATTTAATAATTTTTTTAAAGAAAAATTGTAACACTAAAATTTGTGCAATCTTGCATCTTAAATTACCATTAAAAATTATTATATATATATATATATATATATATATATATATATATATATATATATATATATATATATATATATTATATATGTATATATATATATAAATATATATATAATTTGTAATAAATTAGCTGCAAACTTACATACACAACGGCTCCAAGTTTTGGAAAGCTGTAAATAAGGGAATCTACGCAACAACAGGCTCATTCGCGGTGTAATGATGTTCAAGCCCTAATATCTCTCCGAAATACCCATGTATGTTTAGACTACACAAGAGAAAAAGTATATATACACACAGACACATATATTGAACTCATAGAGTTACAGCTCTTGTCTGTTACCCTTGTCAAAACTTTTAAGATTAATGACCTTACTAAAATTTGCAGTTAGCCATATTGTAGATATGATTTTAACAGGCATTTAAGGCCTCAGGCTTACAGCCCTTTATTCATATGGCTATTGTCTAAATTACGACGTTACTTAAACACCCACACCTTTAGGCGCTCAAGCACATGGCAACCGTACGCATTTTGATTATATACACTGCTAACGTGGTAATTTTGTGATCGTGAACATTTGATCTATATAGAAAATAAGACTTTCTTTTACCACCAGGCCCCATATTTCCATTGGTTGAGACTAGTCATGTGACCAGGAATTGGCTGCAAATTCGCCCATAGTCCTCAGTTTAGTAGACCCTGGTCCCCATACGCTAGTAATATCACCAATTATTAAAGCCTGCAAAAACAGTCGTGGGGAGAGCGCTAAATGAAACCGCGCCTTTTGGATGTTATTTTTGCGTATTTTTTATGACGCTGGCCGCCCATTTTGCTTAGGCAAAGCGATGAATTTTGAATTTGAGAGGGAGATTGGATTTATCAACAGCCAGCCTTCCCTTGCTGAGTGCCTGACGTCTTTCCCCGCTGTCCTGGAGTCATTTCAAACTTCATCAATCAAGGACTCGACAGTAATTCCACCTCCTTTCGAACACACTATCCCCAGCCTGAGCCCTTGCACAGGCAACCAGGCGCGACCGAGGAGCCATAAGAGAACCGCCTCTAATGGCCTCCAGCTCCGGACGCAAACCACGCCACCAACGCAGCAGAAGCAGGGCCCGACTTCAGCCACGACCGGCGGCCCCCTTGCACACGAGTTCCCATGGATGAAGGAAAAGAAGTCGTCGAAGAAATGCCCCAAGCCTGGATCAACACCCACTGCACCCACTGCAGCTGCCTCTCCCTCCCAAGCATCATCTGGTTTCAATACCGCAGGACTCGAGTCCCCCACAGGTCAGTACACCATCTTATTTCTTTCTTTCACGTTTACATTTATTTTTTTTTTTGCTAATGTGCAATAATAATAATAATAATAATAATAATAATAATAACAACATTAATAATAATAATAGTTATGATGATGATGATTATTATCATTAATTTTTTTCATTAAAATTATATCAATAATAATATAATAATAATAATATAATTATAATAATAATAATAATAATAATAATTATTATTATTATTATTTAGTTGTATTATTATATTTTCATTATTATTTTGGCCTACGGCTGTTTGTAGAACGGCCATTCTGTTCGAAACAATTATATTACATGCTTATAATTTTCTATACGTTACTGTCCCTGAAAATATTTGTGCATTAAAGGCTTTACTAAGTAATGGCGCATATTAACACGCAGACTTGCTGAAGCCAAATGAATCCGAAATGTTGTTTTAAAATCTTAATGCTTATCTATTGCAAAGTCATGCAAATTACGTACTTGTTATATGGTGTTCTAAAAGCAGCTTGCTAGAAAAAAAAATAGATTATAATATGGCGCATATATATATATATATATATATATCTATTATATATATATATATATATATATAGATATATATATAGCATACATATATATATATATATATACACACGCACATTATAATCTATATATATATATATATACGCATATTATAATCTATATTTTTATAATTACATATATAAAATGTATAAAAATGTCTTTAAGAATTGTCCGCAGCGGCATTGTGTGCAGGTTAGCGCGATCTTTAAGACATTTATTCATAATCGTGTCTCGTGGTTTGGAGTAGCCATTTTGGCAACAGCTATCAATTTGTAAAGAGAAAGCACTCGCACAAATATCAGGAGCTTGCTTCCTTAACTCATGCACACTGGTACATCCAGTTGTCATTGTCAAACCAGACTGATGTTAAATGTTCGTACGATATTTAGGAATATTAAATGCATTAATTTCTCCCTTCCCAGAAATGCAAGTCGGGTTGGACAATGGCAGTGGTTCTCGGCGTCTGAGGACAGCATACACAAACACACAGCTACTCGAACTGGAGAAGGAGTTCCACTTCAACAAATATCTTTGTCGGCCAAGAAGGGTCGAAATTGCAGCCCTTTTGGATCTAACCGAGCGCCAGGTCAAAGTGTGGTTCCAAAATCGGCGCATGAAACACAAGAGACAAACCACGCACCATCGAGACGGACAAGAAGGCGAGTCTAGTGCTTTCGAGCAACTAGATGGCTCAGACGCAGCCTCGCCTTTTCCTAACCCGACACCAGAGACGTCAGGTCCGGCGGCGTCTAGTTCTAGTTCGACTAGCACATCCGAGAGTGAGCCGTCCCTTTCGGTTTCTTGCTTCAGTAACAGTGCCGACAATACCCACCCCACGCCTGATGAAAGCCAGCCAATACAGGTCGAGTCGGCAGATGGCCCTGACACAGCGGTTCACTCACCCACGTACCCGACACCCACAGCCGATAACCCCGGTACAATGGTGGAGTCGCGCGAGGAATTGCAAGAGAACGCCTTCACACAGCCGCAAGACGCCAACTCACTAGCGGACCTGAATTTCTTTTCCGCTGACTCCTGCCTACAGATTTCGGACGCTTTGTCGCCCAGTCTACAAAGCTCGTTGGATAGCCCCGTAGACTTTTCCGAAGAGGATTTTGACTTGTTTACAAGTACTCTTTGTACGATAGATTTACAACATTTACAGTTTTGACCGACTTAAAAACAACAATCGAAATGTATCTTGTCACACTAGTCTGTTATGAATTACGACTCCAAGAGAAGGAATAAAATATTTTTTAGGTTACACATACATACATATATACAAGATGGAGCTGTAGCGGAGGCAAATACATTACAGTATTACACTGATGACCCAAACTGGGATTGCTATTGCCCCGTTTCAGGTATCATCTCTTCTGTTTATATGGATTTTGCTTAATCCTGAATTATGAATAAATATGCGGGGATTTTTTTTTCAAGTTAAACCCAATCGTTGAATTCTCAGGAACGTCAAACATTATGTTAGCTGAACTGCTTTTAGATTTTTTTCCAGATGTGGAAAGCAGGCGATGTGCCTGCTGATGAATTTTAGAACTAGTTTATTTATTGAGATTCTTTAATAGTAAATTACAAATTATTTATTGTACATTATTTTCATAGTTGAAAATAAAACATTTATAAGTGTTATATGTGTGGATCATTTACTAAGGTTATAACTTAATTGCAACCAACATAATTACAGAATCATAAATTGCAATACTCGAATTTTTCAGAAATAAATAAACTAAACTATATATATATATATATATATATATATATATATATATATATATATATATATATAGATATATAAAGTAGATAAACATTACATTTTTTTATTTAATTAAAAAACTAAATAATAACAATAATTTGAATAATAATTAGAAAATATAAAATAGAGTGCATTGTTTTACTTGTTCATTCATGTTCTGGATTTTGTAGGTCTGCTGAGACACGCTGTGTTCTGGCAGTATTCTTTGAACAGAGCTGCTCAAAATGGCGTGGTGAGCACAATGAAGGATATGAACAATAAAGGGGCGGCCATTATTGAACTCTTTCCTTCAGGCAGAGAGAAAGAGAAAGAATTGTTTAATCCTCATTTGTGTGTCACAACTTTAAGTGAACATTTCAACAGAAACTTGTCAAATCATAATAATGTTTTTTACATTATAATCAATAGGTGACACCTTATGTAATAGCTGGACCATTACCAATTCAACATAGTGTTTCAAAAACGAGTAAGCTTGCCTGGCATCTTTACAGCAATAATGATACTAACAAATACACACATATATATGTGTGTGTGTGTGTGTGTGTGTGTGTGTGTGTGAGAGTGAGTGAGTGAGTGAATGAATGAAAAAACATCTCCATAAAGCAAATAAGCAAAAAAAAAAGTTTACTGAATAGGTCCATAAAATTGTGATGTTATTAACAAATATCTGGGTGTGCCGGGGTGTTCTGGAAAATGTTAGTCAAGAAAAATCAGGCCACCAGAAGTAATGTCAGTCTGCAATCAACTATTGGGAAAATCAGTGTGTTTGTGTGTGTGTGTGTGTGTGTGTGTGTGTGTGTGTCTGTGTGTGTGTGTGTGTGTGCGTGTGTGTATTTGTGCACGCACCTCTGTGACTGTCTGTCTATCAGACAATCCATCAATAAATATTTGCTAGTTTTGTCAAAGAAGGGATATCGTTAACATATTGGTATAATAAAAATGAAGAAGCATCTACTTTGTTTTAAAAGGCTTGAGGAAAAAGAGCAGACAGGCAGTATTTATTCATGAACAAAGGCAGACAGAGACAGATGTATCCACGAATATATAAATGATATATAAGGTAATATATTTCCTTATCAAGAAAAAAGTAGTTAGAACTGCTAAAATTTACAAATGATGATGCAATTTTCATATTTATCTACATATTGTTTATGACCAGTTGTTAAATATAAAAAAAGCATATCATAAATATGGATCAGGTATGATATATTCCATATGTTTAATCCATATGTGGATTAAACCTCGAAAGCTACATCATATTCAAACTCTAATGTAATCTGATTGAAGTTTGTTTACAATGGTTGGGAGAGACACCAGGAAAGGAAAACTAGCTTTGCCACTCCATAGCTCTGCCTCCACCCACCCACAAAACTGTTAAGATTACAATTAAGACAAGACAATGGCCACATCAACATAACATTATGACACTGTATAAATACAATATGTAAAAAACTAAATTGTAAAAAATTTCTTCTAAAATTGTAGACAAACATCCAACTGATTTTTAGTCAGTGCTGCATACACATCAATGAATGTGCTAGGTAAAATTATACTGGACAATATTTTGCTTATATCCACTTATCTGTCTGCCAATTCAGAATCTCAGACGGGAAGTAACAACAATTGGATTAAAGCAATATTCCATCCACTAAAAAAATATATATATAATCTAATTCGAGAGAGCCTATGTAATGCCCCTTTCCTGTAAAACAGCACCTGCATATGGTAAAATTGGTGTTAATGACTGACAGTCAATCATGTGACCCACTAAAAGGTTGCAACAATGGCAACATTGAAACCCAGTGTGTAAAAATATTCTGCACCTCTGATATGCAAACTTAAAAACCATGCAGTGCAGAGTGAGTTTTATACCTTTATTACTAGTGATTTTGGGTAATAAATATTGCATGTGTGTGTGGAATTTGCATGTTGTCCCTGTGCCTTGGGGTTGTTCTCCGGTTTCCCCAGTCCAAAAATGAGTTTCAAGTCAAGTCAAGTCAAGAGGTTTTTATTGTCATTTCAACCACATATAACTGACGCAGTACACAGTGAAATGAGGCAACGTTTCTACAGGACCCCGGTGCTTACACAAAACAACATATAACACAAACACAACAACACAATGCTGAGGACGAGACTAAGTTTGTCCTAGCTCAGGGGTGGGCAAACTACGGCCCGGGGGCCACATCCGGCCCCTTGGTCCTTTTAATCCAGCCCGCTGAACTGCTTCGGCTTCTTTGCCGCACGAGAAGAATGTATAACCACACAGCAACGCTGACGTTGTTGGAGTAAAAAAAAAAAATGAAGGAAAAATACAGTTTCTAAAGCATGAAAAAAATGTTTCTTTTCCTTAAATAGAATATCCTTATTCTTAAGGATAGTGGGTAGCCTAATGAACATGATGATATTTAACACTCTTTACAAGAGGAAAAAATTCATATTGAACATAAGTTACGCTCAACGTTATTGTTGGTTCGGCCCACGAACACACCTCAGGTTTCTCATGTGGCCCTTTGGAAAATATAATTACCCACCCCTGTCCTAGCTACATAAAGTGCATCGTGTGCAACCTGGTGCAAACAGCGCAAAGACACAACAAGACTGTGTTCACAACACAAGATAGTGCATAACAAACAACTAACACAATATAATAAAATACAAAAAACAACAACAACCCAGTGCAAAGTATTTCAAAGTGTTCCAGTTTGGCGAGTGTGCAAGGAACAATTAGAGCAGCAGTGATAAAAAGTAAATGTGCAAAATGTGCATGTAAACAGTAACACTGTCAGTGAGAGCAGTATATACAATACACATGTAAAGGCCAGTGATGAGGTAGATAACTAATATAGCAGTGGATGGTGTGTGAGTGTACGTGTGAGTCCAGTTCCAGTTCTATGTGTTGAGAAATCTGATGGCTTGAGGGAAAAAACTATTGCATAATCTGGTTGTGAGAGCCCGAATGCTTCGGAACCTCTTCCCTGATGGCAATAGTGTAAAGAGTGTATGAGTGTGTGAGTGTGTGTGCCCTGCGATGGGCTGGCATTCCATCCAGGGTGTATCCTGCCTTAATACCCATAGACACCTTAGATAGGCACAGGCTCTCCGTGACCCGAGGGAAGATCGGATATAGCGGTAGAAGATGAATGTATGAATGAATTTATCTGCTAACATATTTTCATATTGTCAACACAAACAAATCATGTCAAACGGTTAAACATTCTTATGTTAAAGTTTATTTACACAAATACTATTTAGCATACTGAACAATATGCAACAATGAGAAAAAAAAACATAGTTATTATTTTAACATGTTATTTTAACTTCAAGATACATTTGTACGTAATAAAACAACTTGCAAAGTTAAATAAAAGCAATGATTTTAGCCCAAAAATGCATAATGTAAACGTTTAAAATGTCACAGTAAGATCTTCTTAAAGTTCACAATGAAAATACCTCTACCAACAAGAAAGCAGTAAACAAAAGTTGATAACCAATAAATTGCAGAACAAAGATCTTTGAAAATAAAAATTAAGATGTGACATAATCGCTGGGCCCAATATCTGAATAGCACAAAAAATATACAGAAAAAAGGAAGCAACAGAAAGCTAGCAAATGTTAGCAATCTAGTTATTCTAAAATCAACAGATGATTTTCTTGTTATATATAAAATAGTTTAAAGAAATTACTTTATCTATGCTTTTTTGTTCAAAACGGAAAATAAATAACAGTGGAAGAAATGTAATAATTGTATTAGTAGTAGTAGTAGTAGTAGTAGTAACAACAGACATGTTAACAAAATGTTTTTATAAGTGTTATAACAATAAAGTGTTAGTGCACTATTCTCTGCACAGTTAATGCTTCCAGCAGGTGATTACAAGAAATATTATTTGTAAATAAATTATATTCACTTTTTCATGAATGAGTATAAACCGTACAATCTAGGCAAGTGATATTTATTGTATAGCACTAGCCTTGAGCTAGATAAGCAAGAACATGAAATGAAAACTTGAGGATGTGCCACATGATTTGCATGCCCTTTTAACAATTAAACTTTGATTTAAATCTATTTAAAAAGCAAAACCAAACACATTCTTTATGGAGGTGTTTCTGCGCAAGAGCTCAACACCTTTCCTGAAACATAGCTGATAAAAATATGTAAACTTTCCATTCTAGTAGCACTAAGTAGTAAGGCCAATGCAAGGCATTCTTCGCTTCCAAATATGGCAGAAAAGTTTTGCAGCTCCCTGCTGACTAGGGTTGTCATAAAAAAACAACTCTGCTTGTATGGAAATGTTGGTGTCCATATATAGATAAAGCACTCGACATTCAGTCACGCATGGCCCACCACCACTTCGCTGCTCACCCACCTGAAACGATAACACTTATGTACAGTGTTTGCATCTCATTTGTATATAATTAAACAAAGGATTTGAATCCCTACAGGTAAAAAGATAAGTTGAGGGCAAGACTGAGGGTAGAAATCACGTTATTCAACAATCACGTTATTATTATTATTGTTATTATTATTGTTGTTATTATTTTTTTTTATTATTATTATTAATATTATTATTATTCATTCATCTTCTACTGTTTTATCCGACTTCTCTCTCAGGTTTCAGGGAACCTGTGCCTATCTCAGATATCTTCAGGCACCAAGGCAGGACACACCCTGTATGGAATCCCATTCACACTCATTATTATTATTATTATTATTACAATAAGAATTTACAGCCCAAATCGTTTAAACACACATACACACACACACACACACACACACACACACAAACACAAACACATTAGGACATTTTTTTATTTTGATGGCTGCGACAGCTCAACAATTTTAAACAGTGCAACAAAAGCCTGGAAAAGTAAATATTGCTACAAAGAAACAGGTGATGGAATATTTGCCAACTAATTAAAGTAATCGGCAGCAGGTTAGTGTGTGATTGGGTATTACAAGGCTATCTTATAGATGCTCAGTCTCTCAGAAGTAAAAATGAGGTTCAACAAATCACCGAAAAACTTACCTATAACTTGTAGAACAACAATTTTAATGCTTCTCATCATTAAATGGGTGTAGGGGTAGCTCAGTGATTTAAGGTGCTGGGCTACTGATCAGAACGTCTGGTATTCAAGCCCCGGAATAACCAAGCTATCACCCTTTGGTCCTTGAGCAAGGCCCTTAACCCTCTGTGATCCATGGGCGCCATATCATGGCTGACCCTGAGTTCTGACACCAACGTCTAAACATGTTAGGCTATGTGAAGGCTAAAAAGACTATTCTATTATATTCTAAATTCTTAAGAATTTTGAATATTTAATCATCTACAGTATAAAATATATATATATAAAAAAAGAAAACCTGGAGAAATATCTGTGTTCAATCAAGAGGGACAAAAATCAACAATAGATTCCTGTGTTCAAGGGACCCTCAGTTGACAGTACATTGAAAACAACCTCCATGGGCTGGTTTTAAAAGTCTAATTAAAATCACTGCATGGGCAACGAAACAGAATCAGAGATCATTGTCTTTGAACACAGTTCACCATGCCACCCGTAAATGCAGGTCAAACTTCTATCATGCAAAGAAGGAGCCATATGTGAACATCATCCAATAATGCCACCATCTTCTCTGGGCCAAAGATAATTTAAAATGGAATCAGGCAAAGTGGAAAACTTTGCAAACGATGACATTTGCAAACCATGAATACCTTATTATGTTCAGTTCAAAAACCTGCCCCCAACCTGTAATGAGAGAGCATTAAAGACTATGGAATATGCAACTTTCACATCTGTTAAAGATACCGTTAATCCTGCAAAGTACATTCCAGTTCTATGCCAACACATTATTGTAACTGGCTGAAGTCATTTTTATGGAAGGCATGGAATATTTTATTTTCACAAATTAAATAATAAGCACATTTTTCTTAAAAAAACAACATACTATTACGACAGCATGACTTTCCCAGTAGAATAGTTTGGGTGCTGAATACCTGCATTCCAGACCTTTAGCCATCTGAAAAAATTTGGAAAATTCTGTCACATAAATATGACACAGAAGACGCAGAATTGGTAAGCAGCTAGAATCCTGTAACAGACACAAATAGTGAAACATTCCTCTCCCAAGCAACCAGTGTACTCTGTTTCCAGACATTTTTTGACTGTTGTTAAAAGAAGAGGGATATTATACAGTAGTCCACTTGGGCTGGTTTCTGCAGCCATAAAATTCGAAAATAACTTATATTTTGGTAAAATTATATATTTCCGAAGTTTACACATATAAGTCTAAACAGATATGTTTTTATAAATTCTTGTATGAATAACGTATTTGTATATGGGTTTTGCAAATAACTGCAATGTGTTTTTATTTACAACTTATCCAGCATCCAAACATTTCTGTTTTTCATTTTACAATTTAACATTTTACATATATTTTTAAATATGTAATAATTGGGGTTGTATTATTATTATTATTATTGTGTGGATTGAATTATATTATATTATATAAACAATATGTTATATATTGCTATTATAATGGCAAAACTAGTCAGAGATATTTAATTTAGCATTTAAAATACAGATAAAGCAATATGATTCACAACCGGAACATATATATCTGCTGCTTTTCTAATGTGACGTTAATATTGAAAAAGATTTAGTTTTATCCTTTTATCCTTTTAATCGCCATAGCAATGTCTATATAATTTAGTCCATTTGTCTACTCTGAATTGAAAAGCATTACCAAGCTCAATGAATATCCCTAAAACTTGATGACAGCAAACAATTACTTTAGTCTAAGGAAATTATCTTTTTTATCAACAGTTTTCTCAAACTAGCAGCCAGCAATTAAATAAAAGCTTTTAAATGAGGATTGTAAAAAGTGAAATGAAGTTAGTCAACTGCATACAGTAGAATACTGCTGCACATACTGTGTCACAGGACACACTTCAAACATTTATTATAGCCTAATAAAAAGGAATTTGGAATTTTATCATTTAACAGTTTGATAGTAAAAATGGCAACAAGAAAAGAGAAAATGCATCATCAATAATCTTAGAGAAGAAATTGCTGCCTCCCATTAATATAGGATGGCGTATATCACCCCTTGTTCAGACCGCATAAGTAAAAAAACAAACTCTCAAACTCTACAGGCATTGCTAAGCATGTTAAATGGACCCTCACAAAAGTACAATTAGAAAATTGGATTGTTTGTAAGGGTTGCCAACAAGGGAGAGACTTTTCTCTCAATAGTATATGACAGAATTTCTTAGGTTTGAAATGCTGCTTCAGAATAAACCATAGCACTTCTGTAACGATGTGCTTTGTGCAGATGAGATCAAAATAGAGATGTTTGGCCACAGCACACAGTGCAACATTTGCAAAATGTTGAAAAACACCTCAAACCAACTGTCAAGTGTGTTGGTGAAGGGGTTATTATTTGTGCTTGTTTTGCTGCCATGCAGAATCTGGTTAACTTGCAGTCATTGAATTGACCATGAAAGCTTATTTATACTAGAATTACTCTAGAGTCAAATGTGAAGCTATATCCCTGACAGCTAAAAGACTGGCGAAAATCTTTCAACGAGACAATGATCCCAAGCAAACCAAAACTACAATATTAGTACATCAATTATAGCTGATAATACAAGCTATTGCATCATACGAAGTACTCATGCATGTTACCCCATAATACCTAGTTAAAGTACAGGCAATTTTGGTACCATATTTGATGATGGTACCATATTTAAGATTTGAACATGCAATCCCCCCAAATCAAGACAAAATCTTTACTGATGTGCCCACAAAAATGATCACATTGTGGACACAAAATCATGAATAAAATATGATGTTAGGAAACTATTTTCATTGATATCACTGTTGAGCATGTTCCCAAACCTATACATCTGTCAGTAGCCAAATGTCAAATAGCAAATGAGATATTTTTCACCCTGTTGAAATGGGCTTCTCATTAGATCCTTGTTTGATGGGGACAAACTCAATTAAAAATAATCATACATAGTTTTCTGAGAAGCTACACTACTGCTAGATAAGTATTAACTGATAACAGATGGAATTGGGTGTTCGTCTCTAACTTATTCTGAGTGACACAAGTGTGTGTAAGTAACTAGCAGAATGTGCAAAACATGCTTGAAAAATAATAATAAAAAAGAAAACTAGTCTACAGAGCAGGGCAAGCAATGCTTCAAGAGCTGTTTCTATGATAAGTCACTAATAAGCCATGCGACAAAATTCAGGAACAAATTATAATATGCCATTCAGATCAGAACAGTTTTGGTTTAGTAAACATAAAAATTGCAATCCAAAAGTGCCATAAAAGAGATAATTCATTTAATGTACTTGTTTGAGAGAACAGAGGGGGTATATAAACAAAACATGGTAAGAAGTAGCATCAATATATTAAATACTAGTAGGCTTTTTTAAAACAATGATTAACATGTATGCAAATTCTAATTCTAAAGTATTTTAGACTAAATACTGGTTGATAAAACTGATAATTTCATTTCATTTATTTATGCTAAGTACATTCTTGGGGCATTCTAGGAAGTTATAATAGAAACTTTTCACTCTTAATGTTTCTAAGGTGAAAGTGCACTTTTGTGTGCATCATAAAGTGCTTTATTCTCCCACTGTGGCCTGAAAAATACAATTCCTTAGGATTTATATTACATACTCATTAGTTTGGCACTTTGAATTTAAATACTAATTCAGTTATACTATTGGATCTTTACATATATTTCTACTTTAAAACAAAAGTCAAAAAAGTAGCATTAATTCACAGGGGATCTAGATTAATATTTCCATTGTATAGCTGATTACATTTCTTACATTAAAGGCAAAAAAGCAGTTTCTGCAGTGGTAAATGGGGTGGGATGGGCAATAAAAACTGATAGTCACTGCCTTTAATTTAAAAATAAAATCGCACAAGGAACAAATTGATTTTCATGCAGAAATGTCACAGGTTCTTTTAATTTGATCATTTAAATAACTCTTAACAATGAATGTCTGATGTTTTTGTTCTTGTCTGTGGGGCTTGAGTAGAGTCCATAAAAATTTAATGTGTCTCAGAAGTGTCTTCAAGGATTTTGAAGGTTTCAGTATAAGATTCCTCACTGATTTGTTAATAGAATAATGAACAAAGCAGTACTCTTATCTCCTTAATGGATATATGTACAGGTTGGTGCAAATGTTTCCTTTTATTAAGACCACTAACTCCATTAAGACCAGGCAGGTTACAGATAATCACAGAATGTAACTAATTATACATACTATATATATATATATATATATATATATATATATATATATATATATATAGATATATATATATATATATATATATATATATATGCTCAAGCCCTACAGACAAGAACAACATCAGACATTCACTGTTAAGAGTTAATTAATTATATTGTAGACAAGTTTAGCAAGTCTATATATCAATAACTCAGATTCTCTTTAAATAAAATGCAATGAAAAGCAACATATTCATATATTCTTATTGCTCTTAATGCTTGATCTTAACCTTATTGCTTTTCCTTTCTCTTATTGTCCTACTAAGTGAGCACAAAGGCCTTGTTGTAAAAGCCTTATAGCTGAATTGTTTTTCTTGTTTTACGCCACTAGGTGGATCAGAATGTGTAGCCTGGACATTATAGCTAGCCAGCAGAGGCAGGTCTTTAGATTTGTGTCTTTAGATAAAAATAAAGAAATTAAAGACTCATATTAAAAAATATACTACAAATGAGTTTCTGATCATTATTAAATATACTGGATCATAACGAAAAGTTCTGAGTATTGTTTACGTTATCTTCAAATTAAATACTGGTGATGAAAGGCACTCAACCAATACAAACAGATAAATACATATAATTTACTTACATTAAAAAGTCAAATATATTAAATGTTTCGATTGAAAGAATTGTTATTAAGAGACATTAAGAGCATTTTCGCAATTGCAGAGAGTAGGAGACATAAGGGTGTGCGCTGTTTTGGGGGAGGGGCTAAACTTATTAGCACATAAGTAGTCACACTGCGTTTGCAGTGACGTTGTTCTGAGCTATGACGATGTTCATACACGGTCAACAAAGTCCTGATGATTCCATATTTGACTATAACAAACGTCAGTTGAACTCCTGTTCAAATGCGATTTGTTTAATCACATTTTTATCTTGTGTCATACAGAGCAACAACATAGTCAATTGTCTATCCATTTTCATCGTTAATGTATAAAAAATGATCTCCACCTAAATATCTCTAGCCACACGTTTAAAAAAAAGAAGAGTCCATCTGCTTTTAAAATATAAGAGGTAATTTCACACCTTTTATGTGCATGTCATTGTAATTATTTTCCTTGGAAACACCATTGATGCAAGTTATACATGTGTCTATTACAGTGCAATGAAAATTATAAGATCGGGTGATAGTAGAACATGCATTAAATATTTTAATATAATTTTTGAATGACATTACCGTTTCTGGTCTAACATTTACCCAATTTGTATTATTAATTATTTGAAAAAAATTCCTGACTACGTTGCTCATTCATTTGAATAGGTAATTGCTGAACACTTAGCCAAGACCTAACTAGATGTGGAAGAAAACATTAGAAAACTATTGCGCATCTAAAATACCAAACTGAGCTAAATGTAATTGGTGAACCAAATGATTAAAACAACTATTCAAATATTTGTCATACGATAAAATCTATAGAGCTGAACAAAAGGTATAAACAAAATGTCCAGTAAGAGAAAGAAAGAAAAAAGAGATGTATTGTCACTTCTTTTAGATCTTGCAAGATTACATATATAGAAATGTGGTCAAATAAATAAAATACAAATAAGTAAATTAAAAAAATATATAGTTATATATAAAGTCTGATATATATAACACAAGGGCTTCCATAGCATTCGATGTAAAGGTCAATTTATAATGCAAAATATTATACATATGGAAGTCCTTTATTTATTTGCTTATTTGAAAAAGACCTGTATACCTGTATCTATGCATACAACTGAAAGAAGGTGAAGGACACATTTAAAATAGCTGACAACAAGCTTTTTGAACTTTTGCCCGCTTGGCTATCCCTCCTCTAGAAAGGCGACACCATAGTAAACATACTGACAAGTAACAAATTACTGTGGGCGTCATATTGTTAGTTGCTCTTGTCTTTCCATGTAGCAGTGAATGAACTCCCAATATTCGTGATCTTTCTCCTACCTCCTTTGTGCGTGGGTTTTTTTTTTTATGAAGAGGGGCTTTGCTAAACTATTGTGACTCATTAATGATTAGCTGCAGCTTTTCGTTCCCCGCCAACGCTTGTCATGTTTTCTAAGTGTCGACCTAATCAGCGATTTGTAACAGATTCAGAGGTAAATGAGCAAAAATGTCTGTAGCAAAATATGGACCAGAGCCTATAATAAGAGATAATGGCTGGGTAATGTAGCAGACAGTACATGTATACAGATGTAAAAGTACAGATGATCATTTCACACAAATTGCATCTGCTTCACGTGAGACTACGTAGATTTTGCTTCTTTGGTCTGAGCCTAAGGCTTACTGTTGGCCTAACTGGTCCTCCCAGTCATACATTTACACCTACCAAAATCTCGACTAAACTGAAAATTATCTTCCAATTCGAGCGCTAAACGAATCCGAGTAGAGATGTCGAAGTCTTCTTAAAACTAATGCGAGGTTTAGTTTTCTAGAGCAAAGTTAAGAGTATAATTCCGTAAAATAACGATTATAACATCATAATGATCCTGTAAAATAGTACTTTTGCAGTGATCTGAATGCCTATGTGGAAAGAGAGGAAGACGGGTTAAAAATCTCAAAAGAACATTTGTCCCTTTCTTCGTTTCTCTTTCTCGCTTTTCGGGAGAGCCTTTCACGCGGGGTTTGACATATTCGTGCTGTTATCAGATTGATGGGCCAGTTTGATTGAAGTGGCTTTGTCATGCAAATGTCAAGCGCGTGATGGATGGTCATCGTGCGCTGACAAACTTCTGGAGGTCCCCACACCATTGGCGCCGTGACGTCTCACGTGACCAGCAGCTGAGGTATAGATGTGTTATAGGGAAGCAGGAGCAAATACTCTGGAGGTATCGTTTTCTTTTTTATTCCCCTCATGACATACTGCTGCGAGGGTGTAGCACAGGAAACTCGTGATTTTTTTTCTTTTCTTGTCAGCATCGGATGCGCATGGACAATTCGAGAATGAACTCATTTTTGGAGTACACAATTTGCAACCGGGGAACGAGCACTTACCCAACAAAGTCTGGATACCATCATTTGGATCAGGCTTACTCAGGCCCCTTTCAGTCCGGTGACAGCTATAACGCTGATGGACGACTTTACGTAGGGGGCAGTGCGCCGGCACCCGCTGCACAACATCAGCACCAGAGTGGAGGCTATGCGCATCACCAGCAGCCAAATCAAACCAGTGGTATGGGCCTTACAGCGTACAGTAGCACAGACTATGGAGCGCACGTCTCTGCCACTCCGGACTACAGCCCTCAGCAGTATTTAATAAATCACGAACAGGATGGAATGTATTATCAAACTTCTGGCTTTGTTTCTCCAAGTTTCGGTCCTAATTATGGCTCCTTGGCTGGAGCCTATTGTAGCACGCAGGGAGCAGTTCCGGCGGCACCATATCAACACCTGAATGGTTGTGAAGGCCAGGACCACCAACTCCTCTATGGTCAGGGTACATACGCCGACTTATCATCCTGCCAACAGAAAGAGACAGGCTCGGAGCAAATGCCAGGAAAGACCTTTGATTGGATGAAAGTTAAAAGGAACCCTCCTAAAACTGGTGGGTTATTATTTTACTTTATTCAACGACATGGAAAATCAAACATCACTCATTAAAATGAATAATATTGAGTTTTGGTCTCGATTATTTACTACTTAAAAGTAGTCCTTTGTTCTCATTATTTTTAATACTAAGTCTGTCTGGGTGTAAAAAGTCAGACTTCCTTTTTACTTGTTTTTATGTTCGGGCTAGTGTGTCGAACAAATATGCTTTCTTATTCATTAAATGGGCATGGCTTTGTTGCTTTTAGGGCGTACATGTCCTCTGCATTAGTTGTCGATGGCCTTTAATTAATTTCCTTCATTACGCTATCTGTCAATTATCTAAAAGTCCACCCATACGAAAAGACACATTTGACTTATTGTACAAACAGAAAGCCATAAATCATTTTGGGGAAAATAATTATTGCCTGCAAACAGACATGAAGTGCTGTAAAGTACTGTGAATTAATATTATGATATTTTAACATTGGCAATGTAGGATTTTAATGTGAAAACGATTATTTTAACTATTCTAAAATTCTTTTCACACAGCGAAACTGACCGAGTACGGCCTGGGTCCACAAAACACAATCCGTACAAACTTCACCACAAAACAACTCACAGAGCTAGAAAAAGAGTTTCACTTTAGCAAATACCTCACTCGAGCTCGCCGGGTGGAAATCGCAGCCACGCTTGAACTGAACGAGACACAGGTGAAGATTTGGTTCCAGAATCGACGAATGAAGCAGAAGAAACGTGAAAAGGAAGGTCTTGCCCCTGTATCATCTGCAAACAAGGACTTTGATGAACACTCGGATCATTCAACAACAACATCTCCAGGAACGTCCCCAAGTCCCGAGACATAACGAAATAAGTTTAATTTAAAGTCCTAATATGAACTAATGGCCTTTATAATAATAAAAAAAAACATTCCATATTTGGTCAAAAAGACCTCCAAATTGAAATGGGACACAGGTTGCGTATTTACTTTGCCTTTGACCTAAAGAGAAGCTAACGTTTTGTATTACTGCAATTGTATAAGATGGACTTCCTTTAATAATGTCTAGGATAATTCAGGGTACGATAATCCCGGCTTCATCCCCAAAGTCGGTAATGCACTTTTAGCATGTTTACAAGTCTCTACATAGAATTTTAAAATTAAAGGGAGTCTACAAGGGCAACCTGGTAACTTTCATAATGGCGTTTCTTTTTTGCGAGTAAGTAATAGCTATATATTAGTGAGATGTTGGCTGAAACTAGACTATGTCCTACATTTTAATTGGACAGTTTGTATTATGCGGTTACAGGGTAGGCCTTCACGCCACGGATGCACCTCAAATTGTTATTATTGTAATCCCCAATGAATGAATTATATTATTTGTACTATTTGGTGCGTAATTTTTGCCACCTAAACATGAACACAAAATGCTGTGTATTTAACTATTTTACATTTTTTGTTGTTGTTTCAAGGGATATATAGAATGTATTCATTATATCCGTATTTCAATTTTATATCTCGGAAAAATGTTTTTGAAACTTGTAGAATGCAGTTGTTTAGGATAAATTCAGGGTTTTACATGCTTTTTGTTATCCAAAAACCTTTGATATATATATATATATATATATATATATATATATATATATATATATATATATATATATATATATATCGGTATTTATGTGTTTGTTGTAAACATAGACTGGCTGAGTTTTATTAGTTAGTCTGGATATTTCAACGAACGTCTTATTTTAAATATGGCTCTACCTCAAATATTCAAAATTGATAATAAATTTTTTTACCGATTTACGGGTAACACATTTTTTTTTACAACTTTTTGACAACTTTTTTTTTCAAACCTGACACCTTTAAGGAACAACTTGATGTTGCTCACCGGTCGCGACCGAACGGTAGCTAATCGCGAAACCATGAAGAGCTGTGCGAAGGATGACGAAATGAAAACCTTTCCTTCAAACACGCGACAACTGAGCGTCATTCACACACGCACACGCACACGCACACACACACGCGCACACACACACACACACACACACACACACACACACACACACACACACACACACACACACACACACACACGTTGCCTAGACAGTGATGAAGTGAAAAGTAGTGATAAAAGTCGTTCTGCAGAGTCGAGGTGACCTTTTTACCTTAGCGCGCCCCTGGGAGCTCTAAACAAGTAAATAAACTCGAAATCAGCCTGTTTTCATGCACCATCCATTGGTTCCCCCAAGAAGTCTTAAAAAAGTAAACGCAAACTATTCCACAGTTATTAAGCAAAATTGTTTAAACGATAGAAAAACTCTTTACAATAGTTTTATTTTATTTACAAAAAGTCACACAAAAAAGTAAATTTTTATTTTATGCCAATGACATTTTTGTTGTTACAAATAAACAAATTTAGTGCCGAATTTTCTTAGTGTCATATCATTTGTTGCACGTAAAAAAACGTTTACTTTAATCCTAATATTCTGGTTATGAGCAAATACTGCAGAGATGTTTGTTTTACTGGAAAAAAAAAAATAAATAAAAATAAAAAAAAAAAAAATATATATATATATATATATATATATATATATATATACATCGTGTAAACTATCGAGTACAATATTTCTAAGGGTGTTTTTCATGTTTTTCATGTTTTTCAATTAACATATAGGCTAAAGATTATAGCAGTATAACAAGAAGGTACAGTAGCCCCCAAAAAGGGATAACCAAAAGGTATTTTACGGCCATCTGCTTGCACAGTTGGTGTGGATTTCAGTCACGCTGTTCGGGGTGGTTGTCCTGCATCACCAGTCCCCCACACACACCGTCAGAAGAGCTTTGATCACATTGCCGTTCCCTGTGGTCAACATCCCAAGTCTGCATTGAAACGCAAAGAGGCCAAATCAAACGAAGCAGGGTTTACTCAGAGGTCACCGTTAAAACCGGACCTTTCAAAATCTAACTCTAACATACAGTAGAAAGTCGAAGCAATTGTTTAGATTTATCTTTGGTATTCATTTAAATAGGCTTTATAGCACGAAGAGTTTATTACGTGTAAGAAATCATTGGTCCTTATACAACAACCCCATAACCAAAAGACGAAATAGTAAAACATTTTTTATTACAAAAATTGTGCAACAATTATTTAGTATACACGAAATAAACACTGAATAAAGTATATATATATATATATATATATATATATATATATATATATATATATATATATATATATATTCAGAAAAAAAGGATAACGTAATTCATATTTTACCTCAAACGATTATTACAATTATAATTAACATTTCTGAATCTCTTGATGTAGTTTTATGTAATAAATATATTGGCCAGTAAATGTACTCTCACTGCTTTTTTTGAGATATTTTTTTAGAATACGATAAGATTGCCTTAGGGCAAAAATGCCGAGACAAGCTAAACGACTTTTAGCTGTTATGAAAAAGTATTGATTTCTACTATTATTTCCATAAAACCCATGTTTGTTAGTTAAAACGCAAACTTTATAAAAGGGGAAAACCTCATTGTGTTTACAAATCTTACCAGATCACATAGTTTATATGTCTATTACATTCTGACCGCAATTACAGAATATTGTAAAATGATATATATATTTTTAATTATACTCCAAACATACTTTATTGTCGCTTGAATTATATGGGAAACTATATAGAAGACATGCGTAAAACAGGTTATAAGTCATAAATACCTACAAATATCACTCTGCAATACTTATATTTAAAAGTTTGAGCAATTAAGCACAGTAAACTAGGTTTATGGCATTAATATAAATACAGAAACATGTGTATTTTGTTAACTAACCTATATGGAAATATCTCGCATTTTATTTTTGAACAGTGTAGACAGATACGATGTTTATGACGAGCTACTAGTTGACTGATACAAGCAACTCATTCGAGTACAGAATACTTCATAAACGTTCGCACAACTTCAGATAGAACTTGAGTGAATTTTACAATGGAAAAACTGCAGTGTAGTTGTTTCCCGGTGAATTCAGCCTTAGAGTATCTCACGCAGTGAACACACCAGCCTATATTCGCATTTACACTCTGGAGAAATCCTTGAAATTAGACGTCAAATTCAAGCGTCACCGCCTGTTGCTTCACGTCACATCCGAAACATATGCGGTGCGAGATTCTTGCAAAGAGTTCAGAGGGTGCTGACAAGAGGTGCTGGAGAAAGGCCGCAGAGGGGTCAGAAACGTTTTGGGATCGTATATAAGTTTTCCACGATCATTCGAGGAAATGGGTTTAAACAATTCTTTCCCTTTTCACTCCCGTGGCCTCTAATCTTCACCTCAAAGTTTACGCGCGCTTGACAGTTCGAATTCATCCTCGCGTCCCTCTGACGGACTGCCTCAATATTTACACAGGCGGATCGGTTTGCCCTGAGCCTTTCCTAAAACAGCTGAGACCTGCCAGCTCTCCTCCGGATTTGGTTCACGGAGAGTTCAGGCCAGAATGAATTCTCGCGAGCTGTGGGTCATCATGTCAGGAGCTTCACAGCTTCTATCTCGCAGGGGTCAAACGTAGGTTTTTGCCATCAGCTCTCGCCCCGGAGCACCACTCCGGGGCCTTCAGTTCGTCTTGCTCACCCTCGGAGGCCACTCACCTTTGTTATCTTTCCATGTTGCCCTCGCTGTGCCCTCTGAGTTCCTTTTTTCTTGAAATCGTTTTGTAAATATCAATGTTTTAGGCATTCAATAGCATTGTGGAAAGACACAAGTAAACAATATCCACATAAAAAATACGGTTTACCTTTTTGTGTTGTCTTGTCCACAAATTATACTACTGTACACCTGAAAAAGTAAAAATATCTCTAAAAAATCTCTCCTTTAATTACCCGTGTATAAATCCTAAAAAGAAAATTAAAAAATGTTTCAATTGCTATACTATATATTGTCATACGTAAAAAATAATCAATTGGTATATACTTTAGAGATTTAAACCTATTAATGTTTAAAAAGAAAGATTGCCATATCAACCGTATACGCTAATATTAACCAAAGCGCACGGAAACTCGGACTCATCAGTTTAGTCTAGCAAAACAGTGGGTTGGTTGAGTAAGAGTAAAACATATTGCAAAATCTGAATTCTTGTCATACATTCATACATCATTGTATACATTCATACATACATGTAACTCAAAAACAAAAAACTACAGTTTTCATATCATTTATATTAGTCCATTCCTTGTCAATATATATATATATATATATATATATATATATATATATATATATATATATATATATATACATACATACATACATAACTCTAGAATAAAGTAGAATAAAGAAAATTAATTTGGTTTGAGATATGCATGTTCCAATACAGTACAGAAATAAAAGTTAGTGTGGCTAAATAATGCTAGAATTAAAAGAAGTAAAATGCATTATTATTGTTGTTAATGTTATTATAGTTGATATGATAATAACAACAACAACAATAATAATAGATAAACAAGAATTTGAGAGAGATTCATAATCTAAGCTAAACTGGAAATATAACAGCAGTACTACCCAAATAACCCTTCAAAAAACCACGTTTACATGTACACGTCACACACACACACACACACACACACACACACACACACACACACACACACACACACACACACACACACACACTATAATTTTAGATGCTTTTCCTGATTTTATCACTTTTATCTGTTCTATGCACTTCTGCATTTTCTCACATTCTTGGGAGATCCTAGAGCAAAAGGTTATCTACTAAAAACATTCCTTCGTTCTTTATGGCATGAGGGACAAAAACCACTGACAGAATAAGAAATAAGTAATTTGTTTAATTAATTGTATATCTTTTACTACAGCCAACTTTCTTAATTTGTATGCAAAATGTATTTTTTTGTTCTTCCCAATTCTTACTACATTTTTAAATGAATGCTACCTTGAGTTATTTTTAATATGAAATTAGTTTGAATACCATACCAAAGCTGTTTTCTTGGGCCACTTTAATTACAACTACTCCATCAAACTTAGATCCCCAAGGCAAAGCAACTGATTATAGTTACTAATTGCAGCATATCCTTTTCAGCTTGCTTTCCATGTATCTGTCTCTTTTATAGGCAGTTCCATAACCATCTTGTAAATTAATCAGTCTCACTGTAAAATCTAATAAGTTGGATTTACTTAAAAACTACCCAAACTCTTTGTATCAAAATAAAAAAGTAAGGCGAATAAAGATTTGTATTAAATATTTTTATTCTTATCGTCCAAAAATCACAGAAATTAATCAAAGACCAGTTTGCCAAAGTTTCTACAAACTAAAACATTCAAATCAAATTTGAATTCTATTTAAATCATATAAGTATTTAACTTAGTTAACAAGATTTGATTCTGAAATTTCAAATGACTTATGTGGTTCCATGAAATTTCATGAATTAACATCTTACAGCATTTTCCACTGAATAAGTTGATCAGAACAATTCACTTCCTACAACTAGCATATTATTTAAATTATTATCACAAAAAGGGACTTGTTTCCCCATCCAAGCATATCTGTTTGGGTGAATCTTCATGCAATGGATGCATGAAATCTGCCTAGTACGTCAGAATCAATAGATAAAAATGCAATGTGTGTAAAAAAAAACACTTCTGATCTTTTAGTTTAATGTGTGATACAATTGGTGTATTTTCCTTAAAAAAATAGAAAATCTCTTAATATTGCCCATGACAATACCATCCTCAATTATAATACCATATATGATGATGAGTTATTAGTGGCACTGAACTTAGACCTTGGGCCCATTTGAAGACTCCACCATCTTCTCCACCATCTTCATTAAGCAAAGTCCGTCTGTAATGCCTGCTAGGTGCTTAATCTCTCATTGAATCCTGAAAACAAGAAATATGTTATTCTCATATTTTAACAATTTAAACAATGTACACAAATGTATTCACAGAATTATTCATACATGTGTTATACATACAGACGTGGACAAAATTGTTGGTACCCTTTGGTCAATGAAAGAAAAAGTCACAATGGTCACAGAAATAACTTTAATCTGACAAAAGTAATAATAAATAAAAATTCTATAAATGTTAACCAATGAAAGTCAGACATTGTTTTTCAACCATGCTTCAACAGAATTATGTAAAAAAATAAACTCATGAAACAGGCATGGACAAAAATGATGGTACCCCTAGAAAACACAGAAAATAATGTGACCAAAGGGACATGTTAATTGAAGGTGTCTCCACTAATTAGCATCACAGGTGTCTACAACCTTGTAATCAGCCATTGGGCCTATATATATGGCTCCAGGTAATCACTGTGTTGTTTGGTGATATGGTGTGTACCACACTCGACATGGACCAGAGGAAGCAAAGGAAAGAGCTGTCTCAAGAGATCAGAAAGAAAATTATAGACAAGCATGTTAAAGGTAAAGGCTATAAGACCATCTCCAAGCAACTAGATGTTCCTGTGAGTACAGTTGCACATATTATTCAGAAGTTTAAGATCCATGGGACTGTAGCCAACCTCCCTGGACGTGGCCGCAGGAGGAAAATTGATGACAAATCTAAGAGACGGATAATCCGAATGGTAACAAAAGAGCCTAGAAAGACTTCTAAAGAGATTCAAGGTGAACTTCATGCTCAAGGAACATCAGTGTCAGATCGCACCATCCGTCGTTGTTTGAGCCAAAGTGGACTACATGGGAGACGACCAAGGAGGACACCATTGTTGAAAACGAATCATAAAAAAGCAAGACTGGAATATGCCAAACTACATGTTGACAAGCCACAAAGCTTCTGGGAGAATGTCCTGTGGACAGATGAGACAAAAATCGAAGTTTTTGCCAAGGCACATCAGCTGTATGTTCACAGACGAAAAAATGAAGCATATCAAGAAAAGAACACTGTCCCTACTGTGAAACATGGAGGAGGCTCTGTTATGTTCTGGGGCTGCTTTGCTGCGTCTGGCACAGGGTGTCTTGAATCTGTGCAGGGTACAATGAAATCTCAAGACTATCAAGGAATTCTAGAGAGAAATGTACTAGCCAGTGTCAGAAAGCTTGGTCTCAGTCGCAGGTCATGGGTCTTGCAACAGGACAATGACCCAAAACACACAGCTAAAAACACCCAAGAATGGCTAAGAGGAAAAAATTGGACTATTCTAAAGTGGCCGTCTATGAGCCCTGACCTCAATCCTATTGAGCATCTTTGGAAGGAGCTGAAACATGCAGTCTGGAAAAGGCACCCTTCAAACCGGACACAACTGGAGCAGTTTGCTCATGAGGAGTGGGCCAAAATACCTGCTGAGAGGTGCAGATGTCTCATTGACAGTTACAGGAAGCGTTTGATTGCAGTGATTGCCTCAAAAGGTTGCGCAACAAAATATTAAGTTAGGGGTACCATCATTTTTGTCCATGCCTGTTTCATGAGTTTATTTTTTTACATAATTCTGTTGAAGCATGGTTGAAAAACAATGTCTGACTTTCATTGGTTAACATTTATAGAATTTTTATTTATTATTACTTTTGTCAGATTAAAGTTATTTCTGTGACCATTGTGACTTTTTCTTTCATTGACCAAAGGGTACCAACAATTTTGTCCACGTCTGTACATACCAATGTACTCACTGTATGGGAGCACTGACCCCTCCAACTCAGGACCAAAAAGTTCTTGTTTCTATGCAAGTACTTCAAAAAGATGTCTGGTTGAATTCACTGTGGTCATCACCAAGTAAAATGGGAATGACTTTGAGAACAAAAGAGCACCAGGAAGCCACATCATGCAAATTATGATAGAAAATCTCAGAGACATGTGGAGGTGAGCGAAAATGATTGGTTTTTGTTATTGGAATAAGAAATGCTGTATTAGCTATGAAAATGTGCAGTACATACAGGTCCACTGCAATGTATGCATGAAATATGCCTACTAAATCAGCATCAACAGAGAAAAATACAATTTGTATTATAAAAAAAAACACTTTTCTTTTGATGTTTTGGATTAATGTACGATTGATGTATTGAAAATGTCAAATACATTTTAAATACAATGTAAACTAAATACCGTTAGTTGCAAGAATGTGTGGACTCATCACCATCAGCTTGAGCCTGAATTTGGGACAGAACAAAGGTAATGCAAAAAATATACTTTAAAATGTTTATGGTTTATGATTGGTTTATGATAAAACAAACCTTAAACACTAGAGTCTAGCTAAATGTAATACAAAACAAATTTACACTGACAATACACTAATTTACCATATTATTATACATTATGCTTCCAAAGTGATACCTAGCACTAAATAAACTACAATCCAAATACAGGAAATGTCAAAGTGAATATTTTATTCACAATAGAACATGCTATAGGTCTCAAAAAAGTTAGCACCCGGCACTTTTCATAACAGTTTGAAGATGCCTGGGCATTGAGTTTCTGGAGTCTGGTGTTGGGATTTGGTCCCATTCTTGCCTGATTTAGGTTTCAAGCTGTTGAAGAGTTTGTGGTTGTATTTAAAAGTAATAAAAAATATTTAAAAGTATTTGTAATAAAAGTATTTCTTATTTAATAATGCACTAAATCTATTCTACATGCTGGACTGCAGGCAGACCAGTTATGCACCCAGATTCCTGTTTTATACTGGAGGTGGTCGCACAGTGGTTAAGGGGTTGGGTTCTGGACCGGAAGATCAGAGGTTCAAATCCCATCACCAGCAAGCTGCCAATAGTGGGCCCTTGAGCAAGGCCTCAATTGTTCACTCTGTAAGTCACTCTGGATTAGGGTACCTGCCAAATGCAATAAATATAAATGAATGTTGCTTCCCAAAGCCATGTTGTTGTAATACCTGCAGTATGGGGTTTTGCATTATCCTTTAGAAATGCTCAAGTTTTTCCCAGAAATAGACATCAAATGGAGGGGAGCACATGTTTCTCTAATACCTTTATATACATTACAGGATTCATAGTGCATTTCAAAACATGCATGCTGCCCATACCATATGCACTTATACACTGTCACTTAAAGACCACGTGCATCCAACTTATGCACCAAGATTTCTCCAGTCTCTATGAATCTGTTGATGATGTTATGTGCTGTAGGTGATGAGATTTTCAAAGCCTTTATTAGTCTGACATTAAGAAACAGTGTTTTGCATTTTTATTTCACCGTCATTTTATGCACTCTTTCACAGATAGGAGAACATTTGAACATCGTTACTTCTGAGAGACTCAAAAACATCCCTTTTAGAGCTACGCTTGTTACAGACCCAATGTCAGTTAGTTGCTACATGTTCTTCCAGATGAATATTGTCACAATGTCTTGCTTTTTCATCTCTTTGTTGCCACCGGACCTGTAGAGACCTGTAGAGACCTGTAGAATGAACTCTTTTTGTGCATTTTCACAATTTATGCACATGTTCTATATGTTCAATTCTGAATAGAAAATTGGCTCAAGTGAGTTTTCTCTCTTGAATTCTTTTAGTTTTCATTTTATTCAAATGTAAAAATGTCCCAACATTTACAGAAATCGTATTGTAGAACAGAAATTGTGGTAAAAAAAAAGAGAGCAAACTTAACTTGTTGACCCATGTTGAGTTCACCAATTCTTTTTTTTTAATTTCATTTAATACAGTGTTAGTATTCACAGTTTATGGACCAACAGACATAATTACTGCTACACATATAATCCATTCAACTACAGACAATAGATTTTCAACTCATCTGTTATTTCAAATATCACAATAACAACAGGTTGACCAAAGATTTACCATTGCAATTGTTTTATACTTTTATTTAATTTATTTAAATGGAAGAAAAAACAACCAGCTATAAGATGTATAAATGTTATATAGCTTCAAATGTTACATTATAGAGTTTATGTTGTGCTGGTATCTGATACGGATTCTTACTGCTATTCTTAATATGTGAATATTAAGAAAATACAATTATTAGATCACGTTTTCATCTTCACCACGCTCTAATCTGAAAAAATAAAACAAAGCCAATTATATATAAAGCAGATTATATTTTGCTTTAGACCAACCTTTTTTTTTATAGCCAACCATGTTATTTTCACTAAATACTTTTGAACAGTTAGTCTTTCCATACAGCTCTCCTTAACCAGTCAAAAAAAGTTTGCAACTATGCTACTTTACTAGTGGTTGTCCTTTTACCAGGTCCCTAGTAATATTTACTAGATATTTACTTTATATATATATATATATATATATATATATATATATATATATACATACTACTATAATTTGTATCTATAAATTGACTGCAACACTTCTAATTGACCTCTAATTAATGTACTTCTAAGATGTGCTTTGCCATTAAATGAGCAGAATTTACAGATCTCGGGTATGAGTTTTCTTATAGATTCTAGATATCGAAAGCATTTTGTTTTTCTTTACACTTCAGCTACAAGTCACAAAGTACTTACTTGCAATTGTATGATGTCTGCGAATTACGAATCTAATCTAAATTTCAATTGTCTGTCCAGAAGGATCATATTACATAATGATTGACAGTAATGTCTCGCTGGAAAAACAACTCGCCAGTGCTATAGTAAAGTGCCAGTGCGAAAAGAAAAAAAAAGTGTGTAGGAATGACTGCTGTTTTTGGTCAGGTCTTAAGAATGTTGTATGGTGTGTCTGTATATTTTGTACATACTTCCATTGACATGGTGTTTGCAGATGCATGCCTCCACTCTTCCATCTGCGTTTAAATCTACACTGATCAACAGATTATGGCAGTGTATTATGCAGAAGCACCGTTCTTATCGCATACAGTTTAACATATCGGATTAAAAGGAGGTGTCATTTCCTATCCCAATTAATTGCTAAACATCACATATCAGCTTGTCAATTGTGTATATTTGAAAATGGTGATTTGCTGTGAATATATAGAAAAAATAATGAATGGATAAAACTTTACATGAAAACAGGCAATGAGAAAGAATACAACACATGATGTACTACAGGTATATTAACTTTCTTTCTGTAAGATCAATCTACACTGCAGAATAGAATGATTTTTTTCCGCAGAAAGACAAAAAGAGTAAAAGAATAGAAGAAGAACAGCCTTTCTTTGTCACATATATATTACAAGATGGTGAAATTCTTTCTTCTTGTATCCCAGATAGCTTTTTGGAAGCTGAGGTCAGAGAGCAGGGTCATCGAGGGTATGGCGCCCCTGGAACACGAAGGGTTAAGGGCCTTGCTCAAGGACCCAAGAGCGGCAGCTTGTGTTTGAACCCCCGACCTTCTGATCAGTAGCCCAGAGCCTTAGACCACTAAGCCACACCCCTCCCTTGTTACTTAAATGTAGCAAGCCTAATTTAGCAAGTCCATATTTAGTCTTTCAGCAATACACATTACAGAAATACACTTCATTTTGGCAATACAAAATGCAAGACATCTCAAGCACTATGCATAATTTTATGACAGCATATAGTCATAAACTGATGAGGTGCTGGAGATTTTTATTTTCGAGATGCAGCTTGAAACTTAAGCAGATTTTAACTTTTTGTTTTAGACTTGGCTAGTGGTGGGAAGATGGATTTGAAGTCATTAAACCTGTCTCATATAGCTCTACCAAATTATTCCCCTTACATATAAATGTATTCAGTGTAGTAATATGAGTTTTTTTTCTGAGCAATAGCATGTTTACATTTTTGGCAATGCCATTCATAGCACTGATCACACTCTTAATGTAGAGAAACCTACTTCGAAAGTAACATTCATCAGCACATCACATTATACATTCTAAGACTGGAAATGTCAATTTCTGAAGATTCGGATAAGATGAATTCTTGTATGGTGTTTAGTTTGACAATGATTGCCAGTGCCTTCTGATGTAGCACCTTGGTCCCTGTGAAATGTTATTTCATTTTACAGTGTACTGCACTGTATATAGTTGAAATGACAATAAAACCTACTTGACTTGACTTGCCTTTAGGGCTGCCTGCATAAAAAAAAAACCCATCCCCCCTTACACACATCCCCACCCCACACACGTGCACATTGGATTGGAAGCAGTTGTGATGTCAAGCTTTGTTTATAGAACTTGGAAACTACACAACTGCCAAAAATGATGGCCTGATCATGAAAGCTGACTCCTTACAAAACAAACAATTCAGGTAATGAGGCACTGATCAAAGAATCACATGCACTAAATTAATAGGGACTGTCATTTCTGCTGTTAAATTTGATATTGCTCAGTTTTTTATGCCATAAATTAAAGGTTTTACCATGTGAATGAAAGCATGTGTAGTTGACCATAGGCTGGTTCTCAAATGTTCCCTGCTTTGAGAAAAAATACGCATGTGTACCAATTGGAGATGAACCAGACCTGCCACTTAACTCCAGCTGTACAGAGGGATTCGATAAAAAGAGAAGAGAGACAGAGAGAGAAAGAGAGGGGTTGGGGGGTGGCGTTTGTTAAAAAAAAAAAAACGATGCTTAGGAAAATTTTGCATTCTTGAGATCTTTGTCTGATTATGTGGGGGAACAAAGGATGCAGATTTTCAGATTTTTCAGTTTGAAAGTAAATGTTTTGTGATTTATTTTAATGAATTTTATTAATGCAATGGTCAGAATTAGATGCATTCTAGAACCACATGTGGGGACAGGTCGCACCATCGAGAACAGGTCTTGCTTTAGAGCATAGAAGCCTGTTAAAAGAATAATTTCATTGATAAAGCCTGATTCAATCTTTATTTACCCTCTGGATTTCTCCAGCAGTTAAAAAAGCACTGTTCTCCATATTTATCCAAGTTATTTTGAGCATTTGTAAGTATTGTTAAAATTCAGGGAGGGCGGGTGTTATGTTAAAGCACTGAAGCCTCTCACATCTTACTATGACTTCCTGTAATATGTCACCATACTACTAATATTAGTACTAATATTGTGGAAATTTAGATGCTATCATTATGGAACAATGAAACAAGCTAATAATAACAAAGTGATTATATTTGTGTCACAGATTAACAAACATTTTGAATGTAATAGTAACCCAAATAATGACATGAATATGTATTTTTATCTAATGTCCTCAATAATTTTTTAATGCCCCTGCAAATGGTTACAAAAATCAAACTTTTTGGTTTGGTGTAGTGGGGGTTTAGGACTTGTCACAGGGAACAGGCCTGCTGTGTATATGTCAGTGTACAGTCCTCTGCTTCCCCCTCTGGACCAATCTGTTGTCAGATTGAGGTTATTGATGGGACAGGCAGGCATTGGAGAGCCCCTCAATTTCTAAACCAATGAATGCAACACAGCTGGATGGATTGTCCAGTGGATTTGGCAAAGAGCAAATGTTGTATATGTGCCAGAATATGGTGTTTGTGTGTGTGTGAGATACAGCCCCATTCTAGTTGTAAGAGGTGTGACAAGACATGTGGGATATGTGGTATTTTATATATCTGTTTAAGAAGGCAGAATTTCCAAGACTTCTTCGTTTTTCTGATATTATTTGGTCATTTGGAAATCCCTATTAATTACTATAAGCTTATTAGGAAATAATCACACTTGAAAACATGGCAAATGGAAAGTTTGAGGCTAAGAATATGTTGCAGCAAAAATATCCTCTTTGATTATTAACATTATTTAATTAGGAGGAAAAAAATAATAGTAACATTTCAAACTTTATATCCTACCTATATAAAAACTAACGCATAAACTGTAAAGAGGGGGGTGGGGGGTATTCCAGGGCACTATACACAGACAATGCTTTGTACCAACATGGAGTAAAGATGTTCCTTAAAGTTTTTTCAAAAAGACTGAAGGATTTACCGTTTCTCTTTAAAATGACAACTAGCATTTTTCATTTATTCATCTTCAGTAACCGCCTTATCCTGCTCAGGGACAAGGGGAATTTGGAGTCTATCCTGGGAACACTGAGTGCGAGGTGGCTGTACAACCCCGGGGGGAAGGGGAGAGTCTTTGGTGTATCATATTGTACAAACACACAAATCACAGGCTGTACTTTTTTTGTCTTATATTCTTCAAGACAGATAAAAAAAGGCTGGAGAGAGAAGGACTGTTTATAGGTTCAGTAGCATTGTAGATTCAACACTATGTATTATTTTCTAGTAAGTAAAATTACACTCAGCAAAATGACTTGCTATACTTATTTAAAATCTACCATATAAAGAGTGTCATATGGCACAAAAAAGCAGTGACAATGACAAAACTTCAACATATATGTTCAGCAGACAGAATGCTGCTACCTGCAATTTTATGCCATATGAATGTTTTATCTTGTTTAGTCATAGAAGTGTTTGACCTCTATGTTGCCTTGTTGTAAATATAACAGCACATCAGGTAGCACCTTGCATCCTTCTATCCCATCTTTCCTTAACTTCTGTCTCACTGTCTGGGCCACCAGGATTTCAACATAAGCCTGTGATCATGCTGATGTGATCTGACAGAATTGTCAGAAACCAGGTGGCATCCCCACCCTTGTCCTTATACCAAATTTGAGGAGGATACGCAGAGAATCTCTCCATCTTTGTCTCATGTTTTTTTTCGCCACTCTCTTCCCTTGTTCTTCCTTCACTGCAAGGGAGTGTTGCAGAGTGTCTTAATTTCCCTGTGCGCTTTTGCTCACTGTTCGCAGCATGACAGTGAAAAATGGTTCGTCAGCTTGCATCTCTTTGCTGGGCGACACAAGGCCAAACGACACAACATCTGGCGGCAAAGCACTGTCTCCAGGGTTTCTTGGAGTGTGCTCCTGGCTGCTGTCTCTGCTCTGCCTCTCATTTTATCTCCGCCCCTCCCCCTCATCCTTTTGCTTGCTCGCTTCACTCATTCCCCCCAGAGGTGCTGGGAAGCAACTACAGGTCTAGGATGGGCCTTTTTTGGCTGTCCCATTCTTTGGTGATGTTTCCTTGGCAACCTAAATAGAATGTCACTGTCCTTTAGGTCTGTGCCTTTACATGAACATATACACACACACACACACACACACACACACACACATACACACACACACACACACACACATATATATATATATATATATATATATATATATATATATATATATATATATATATATATATATATACATATAGTGAGTACATGCACAAGCATTCAAACAAGCATTTAATATTTAAGTAATTCAATTATAATGCATAAATTGTCTATCTCCTATATCAGAGAACAAAACAGCTATCATAGGGAAAGTGCCCATTGCCTCTCTTGTATTGATTATTCAGAACACCTTTTATAATTCATTAAACAATTCCTAATATCCACTTTTCTCCAGTGCTGAACATTAGATCTGGTCTACATTATTGTATGACACATTTTGGCTCTATGCCTGGTTTGGGTGCAGTGGGTTCATCTTCTCCACTTCATTATATGCAGAATCTGTGAAGAGCTGTGAGGATTTGTTTCTGCTCCTGTGCCTGGAAGTTTTTCCCCCCTACATAATATACAGTACAATACCCTGTGTTTCCTGTAACAGTATTTCCTGTTTAACCCAAATAGCCCTAATGTGATTCTTAAGCAAGCTGATAATTTATGAAGAAACACAGGAAAGGGTGGGACAAAGATAACCATGTCCAGCCTGTTAAAGAGAAAGATTTCAACAATGTAGGCTATATGATCAGAAAAACTACATACTTTAGGGTGGTTATGTGTCAGCTTTCTCACTATTCATTTTGAATGCTGCTATATATATATTAAATATAAAAATGGCTTCTAATGTACTACAACAGGGGGCAGGGTTTCCAGCATTTTATCAGCCAGTGCTGGGTGGATGTGATTGTTCCGGTGAGACGCTATTCTCAAGCTGTATACTCTGGCAGCATAGTATACAGATTCAGAGCACTATAGTACATGTTACATCCACACATCATATACATTATCTCACACACTCATATTCAGGAAACCGAGAGTAGTATGAACACATGAACACATGTAGGCACACACTCTTACATAGTTACCACACAAGCATACAGAAGAATAAACATCGTAATATACACACACACACACACACACACACACACACACACACCACAACACATGAATTACAGTAGCTAGAAAGACGCTGAGACAGCACAAAGAGTCAAGTGGGGAAAGATAGGACATTTTAAACACAATAGACTCCATGCTGGGTGCAGTTGTCACACAGCCATTTATCAAATACACTCTTTGGGTTTACTTCCTGGGCCTAATGTTGGTCAAACACTTTAAAAGACATTACTGTGGCTGGAAATTGGCAACTTTAATTTAAAGTACACATAGTATTGGTTTCAGTGCTCCTAACAGAGGTATGCAACAACAGATGCGACATTATGCCATATTTGATCTTTTTATAGCCATTTGTACAGATCAATATAAAATAATACATAAAAGACAGCTTTGCAGCTCTGAATAAGGTATAGAAAAAATACAGTGGAATCTCCAATTATTCACAGTGATGAAAACAAAACAAATCAGCATCAGGGGCTTTATTCAAGAAAGAAATTCAGGTATATATTTTCTGGCAACAAATGAACCAACTGGAAGTCGGCAAATAAGCACATTGCAAAAATAAAATACAATTACAGCGATACGAACAAAAATTAATTGTGTTAGCAAACAATTTGCCACTCATAATAGCATAAGCCGAGTTTAAACATTTTGTATTAAAGTTGCACGGGTTGTTTTAAGGTGTTAAATTGCCTTTGAAATTAGAGTGGAAACAGATTAGGCAATAAAGAAGCCTACAAAATGGTAATAGAATAAATATACTTTGCCCTACTACAGTACAAAGGCTGCGTTTCATGGTGGATAAAAGAAGGTGAACAGCACAATCCCTGTGAAAACTAAAAGTTGCCATTATGAAGACATACCGTAGAAACAATGCTACTAACATAGTAGCATCTAATTTCACATAATAATATATCACATTGGTCTGTGACTAAAGACTAAAAATGGATAATGGATATATATATATTGTGTATATATATTGTGTTGTGTTAAAGTGTATTTAAAGGGATGGATTTTACATAATTATAAAAGACTTAAAGTTTCTTAAATTACTTTTTACGTTTTAAAAGTAGGTAGTCATAGGACCCTGACCCGGAAGGTCGCAGGTTCAAACACCACCAAGCCGCCACTAGTGGGCCCATGAGAAAGGCCCTGAACACACCATTAAGTCCCAGCCATTAGAGTTGCACAAGACAATTGTATACCCAGTGCTGTTCCCAAACCCAGATATATTGGGAGGGTTGCGTGTGCCAAACAAAAAATGCATATCAATAAAATATGGTGATCTGCTGTGGCAACCCCCTTTGTGTAAATTTTGCCCATTTTTCTAACATGTGCCAATAACTCTATTTACATTGTCTACAAAATGGACTAATTATCTAAATTAATCACAATCTTCTTCCAAAATATAAAAAATCCATTCCAGTACAAAAGCAAACGTGTAGGTTCGTAGTCTCAACAGAATGAAATGTATTCTAGCACGACTACAGACATGGCAACATCCCCTCCCCCTTTTAGGTATAAAGAAATGCATAGTGAAACACTGACTATGAGACTGGTGGGAGAATATGCCTGTGTGTGTTGATGTGTGTGCGTACACATGCGAAAGAACGAGACAGCGGAACTCAATCAGGGCTGGGTCGTGCAGGTTCAGGGTGGCAATACAGCAGCGGTGCAATGCTGAAAAATCTGAGGTGACAGTTCATTTTCGCTGCTGACAGTATTTGTCGCTCTCACTCGCCTGTTCCCTCGTTGCTCACCCTGCCAACAGTAACTGCACCGGCAACCATTACTGTGACAGCAGAGTGGAGGCGGGACCTTATCTCATGACAGCACTCTTCAGGGACCAATTGCTTGAGCCATATTCCTATGTTAGACAGAATTTAGGATTTTGCAGCGATGCCAAAATATATTTAATTGTTTGTAAAAGGTTAAGTTGACTTGTCTTTGCTAAGGCTTAATATTTTATATATAGGACACATATTTTTTCCTTTTTATTATCTAAAGAACATATTCAGACAGTTCTAGAATTCTTAACACCCTTGGGAAATATGGGCCGTTAACTGGCTTAGTCTCACACTAAACTATAAAAGAATTTATTTCAGTAAATTTGCTCTAAGGAAGTTAATAATGTATTAGGTAGGAACTCTTAGAAAACACACCACAGGGTGGGACATTATGTAGGTCAACTGTAGGCCAATAAGGTCAAATCACATATTAGAATGGGAAGCCATGTGGTCTAATGACTGGGTTTGTGGCATTGTTGTTGACAAGCCAGTTTGATTATTTCAAAAAAAGTCCTGACCACAAGATGGTGTGAAAAACAAAGCAAAACGAAAGAAAATGTCAAGTGCTTTTAGATTTGCTCAAACTAATTGAGAAGTATCCCAGGACCAGGGATACCCAGGGTTGGGGAGTGACTAGTTACATGTAAGGGCGTTACATAATTAAATTACAGAATAAAAGTAACAGTGATTTGTTACAGTTACTGAGGAAAAAAAATGTAATTAAGTTACAGTTTCTATTAAAAATGTTAAAGATTACAACCCCCTCCTCCCCACGAACTGCCACCTAGAAGTAATCAATGTAATCACTTACTTTACTTTTATAAAGTAAATAAAAAGTTACACCACTTGTTACATTTTGAATAGGGTCATGTGTGTCTGTAATCTCTTACATTTCCAAAGTAACTTTCCCAACACTGCCCAGGACTGACAATACACCAAACCATTAACAGCACAAACCCATATAAGGGTCCAATCTCACCAGCCCAGAAGTCAAATCTGAGAATAAAGTGGGCACATGTTCATCAAAACAGAAAATATTACTGAAAAAACATTTTGTAGTGTAATGTAAATCTCAAGGAATGTTGCCATAGGCATCCATCGACTATCTGCATTGTGTCAACAATTCAGGCTGGCACTGGTGGTGTATTGGTTTTAGGATTTTTTACCCACACAGTACACAGTAACCCTTTTAACACCAGTCAAACATATTTGATATGCCACAGATGCTGATATGCTGCTGACCATATAAGTCCTTTTATGAACACGATTTAACCATTATATAAGAGATATATGTATAATAAATGCACCATATCATAAAAACAGAATCAGTATCAGGAAATGTTTTTTTTGACCACACTTATATGCACTCAGGCATAATAATAATCAGAGTATATACACACATACACATACACTCACAGGTAACATAGAAGTTACTAGGTATTTGTTAACATCTAAGTAAACAAATGTACATGTGGTAAGTAGTGCATAAAAATGACAATAATGTATGTCACATATTAAATGATAAATAATAATGGAATATAATGCACCATTATCATGACAACGATCTCATTGAACTTCTCTCTAATCACCAGCTCTGAATCCATTAGTTAATGAATTAGGGATTCATAGCATGAATGCACACTTTATGATGCAACCTTGAAAATGTGGTCCAGAAACCCATGAAGAAAATAATTAAGGTTGTTTTGAGAAAAATATATTGTATATAGTATTAGTGTGTTTTCTATTAATGTATGTGTATACAGGCAGTTTTATATTCTTCTATGAGTTAATCTTTAGTAGGATATTTGTGACAACAGCCCATTTGGGTTACATTCTTTTGGATCACTTATAAATTTCAGCATCAGGATTATGAATAACAATAAAAAAAAATACGACACAGAATGGAGATTGCTTGCTCTCCCTCTAATACATTCTCTATTTTTATTTCCCTCTCACTGGCTGCGAGGCCGGTCCACTGAAGTGACACTTCGGTAAACAAGAGTGGACTGGCTTCAGCATGGCAACGAATGACCCTTAATTTGCATACTAATTGTGCGATCTGAGGTGGATGATTGTTTTGGGTTGGATCAATGCTAAGAACCTTAGGATTGCAACCAATTATATGAAACGTACTCCCACAGAAACCTGGGCCAAAATGGTTGATTATTTGGATGTGTATCAAAAATATATCCGAACATGCACAGGGTTTGCCATCCAAATGAGCATAAATATGATAAGAAGTTGCACATCATAAAAGCATCGATTTCAATCATGCCAATTTATGAGTTCCTGCACAGTAATGGAAAATCATGCAAATCTGAAGTGTTTCTCTCCAGTAAGAAGCCATTTTCAATTCCCTTTTCTACAGATATCGTTTTGTAATCGCATGACAGAGAGTGTGGATCTTAAATTGATCTGCCTTTGCTCTGAGTCTGATGTCAGACACGGAGGTCCGTACTTGCCTAGGGTCTTATGCATGAATACATTTTCTTCCATGCACTGGTACATGTATTGGAGATGCATGGTCAGTCCTGAGACCATCAAGCTGTGTCTCACTAAGGAATCCTATTCATTTGTAAAGGGGTTCAATAGCCAGACCATCCATCCATATTGGTCAATTCCTCATTAGCCGTGTCCTCTAAAGCAGGGAGAGAACTCCGAAGAAAACCAGAGCATGATCATACTTCTTAATATCGTGGCTGATCAATTATTAGTGTTTTTAATAACGCTCGGATCCTATACCTACAAGTAAAGGTAAAACAAAAAAAACGATAAATTATCTAGATGTCTATAGGTGTTTTATAATATATAGGTTAATACTGCATGGTTCTCAATCTCACATCACATTCCTCTTTATGCATCCTGCTATCTGCCCCCCCCCCCCCCACTTCAGGAATTGATTTTCAACTGAAACAATTCTGGCGTGGTCTTAGATGCAAAAGGTATCTGCCTGCTTATGTAGAGGTGTAGGTGAAAGCGATGAGTGGATTTACTGTATGATAGTTGTAAAAAAAAAATCTATAAGAAGCTGTCTATATGAAAAAAAATCTATATGAATCTATATTACATGAAGGCGAATATTTTAACCTTGTTTCTATTTTTTCCTTTGGTATGTCCTTTCTTCTAAAACACAGCCCCCCCCCACACACACACTTATTTTTCAGGTCAGGCCCGGCTGTATTGTTGCCATGGAAACCCCTGTAATGTGGAGAAAGAGCCTTTTCAAAGTCCCTTCACCCTGTCTCCTTCATTTCCTCTTCTTACTCTTCATCTCTTCATCTCTGACTCCCATTTTATTTTTCTTCTACTCTCACATTATAGATACAGATCTGGCGTATAAATATTACACAGTACTTGTATAACACAGTACTTGTTTCCCTGTTCATAAACCTCAGTGCGATAGTATATCATTGGATTATATGCACATTCATTTGCGCTAATATGGTACATGTTCTCGTAAATACCTGTGTTACGGAATGTACAAACCTAAGATGTGTCACAGTTACTTTCGTTCTGTATTTGTTTTATGTATTTTAAAATGCAGTATGAAGTCAGAAGTTTCAATTCATCAAGCATAAAAAGTAAGAAAATGGCATTGTAATTTAGCATCTCAATCCATTCTATAAACTTTCTATGAAAATAAATAAAATAAACAGATATTAAAGATGTAAAAGCTGATAATGCATACAGATACAAAATATCTAGCGACAGTTACTTATTTCTCTATAAATCGATGGTGTGTTTTACATCATACCATTATTTACATTTTTTTATTTATAATAGTTGTATGGTTATGTAAGTTACATAAGTTGTCCCTGTACAGTGAAATATCTATAAACTAGGTGATGAACAGCATTACATTTGACTTTCACAAGTGCCTGTTGGTCTATAAATATCAATTTGTAGAAGGATACCACATTTAAAATGGTTGCTGATTAGAACCGCTTTGGCTGCATTTTATATCAAATTGCCAAATTTGTTCACCATTGATCCAAAGGCCATCATTTCTGGCTTATCAATAGACAAAGATCACTCTGTATTTCATACACAATGTCCAGAATGTTCTCTTTACCATACCTCAAGCTAAATCATATTTCCAAGTTCCTTCATGGAAACAGTGATACGCTCTTCTTCACTGTAACAGAAGCAATTAACCATTTTGGCTCCTGCCTGTCCTCAATTGGCTGTAGTTATCACTCCACAATCTTGGCTCAGCACCTCCCACTTCCCAGTCACTTACACAGCCCCTGTCCCCACATGATGTCAAAGTCAGTGACAGCAGTCCACAGCTAAACTTGCTGAACTGAGACTGACAACTGAGCGATAGGGAGCAAAAGAGAGAGAGAGAGAGAGAGAGAGAGAGAGAGAGAGAGAGAGAGAGATCATGTATATATAGGAGGAGAGAAACCAAAGACAAGCAGTGTGGTCCAGGCAGGCTTTGAGACGTCACAGTTACTCAGTACTTTAGTCTTGCTGCCTCTACCAGCTGATTTAGAGTTAGTTCTCATCATCCTACATCCAAGCCTACAATCTAGCTATCATCAGCCCTGCGCTGACGGCTCTCAACACAAAGCCATTTCAGTCTACATTATAGTGAAGTTGATTGGTCAGTAGAAGCTCTCACAGCATGAAAACTCGGAATGACAGCATTCCAGTTTAAACATGTTGCAGTTGATTCTGGGTCACTGCTACACTGTTAGACATGTAATGAAAGAATTGAAACAATTAAATGTAATAATAAATAGGCTTTCATATAAGATTACTAGAGTTAGTAGAGGACTGTTTATTGTTTTTAAGCAAGCTAAATTATTTTGCTCATTTAAGGAAGATTAGAGATTCTGCATTAATCTCTAATTAGCTCAGCAGGCTATGTCTATCATGACAAAAATACAAATCTGGTTGGTATAGAGACAGGAAGAGACCAAATGAGAGATGTATTTGTGAAAAGACAGAGAGTCTAAATTATAAAGGAATATTGGAGCAAGAAGGCTGGGCACTTAAATTTACCAAGTACCAAGAAAGTAAAAGCAAGAATCAAATAGAAGAAGAAGGAAAAAAAATAAGAGAGAGAGAGAGAGAGAGAGAATGAAAGAGCCAGAGTGGCTGGCTTGTAATGTCTTGCATCTCTTCGCAATCGAATTCTTGCTGCTCTGTTGCACAGGGAGTGCTAATTGACAGGCAACCACTTAAGTCTTAATTTTCTTTTAAGATTGCTGGGTGAAAAGAAAGAGAGAGGGAAAAGATAGAAGCTACAGACAGGGAATTCTAATGAGAGATGCATCGCGACTGAGCAGGCACATTACGTGTGATCTCAATTCCGTTCTCTTCTGCAGATACCAGAGGCATTGCGTTTTAATGGCTTAGCCACTGGATAGCAAGACCGTGTCACAGCTAACTGCCCTGACTAGGGATGACTTGGTTGAAAAGAAGACTAGAACCAATAGGTCAGGCTTACAACAGGTCTCATCAGAACCCCGGAAGAGTCAAATGCAGTTTGCTCATAAAATGCAACAAAGGGCTTGGAATGAAACAGACATCTGTAGCAGGTTCACCATATGGGTTCACAATTAACGATCTACAGTCAGGTACGCAAAGAGGTAAACATATGTTAAACAGTTTAATATAACTGAGGCTGAAAACAAAAATCTTGTTCAGAAACATTCAGTAAATATACAGTATTAAAATTACTGCGCATGTGTTGATTTAATATGCTTTTTTCGGATGAGATGTTAAACCGAGGTCCTGACTCTCTGTGGTCATTAAAAATCCCAAAATGTCTATGGAAAAAGAGTAGAGGCGTGTCCTCGGCATCCTGGCCAAATTCCCCCCATTGGCATCTAACCGTCATAGCCTCTTAACTATCCCCATATCTACTGATTGGCTTAATCTCCTCTCCACCAGTAAGCTGGTATATGGTGGGCGTTCTGGAGCACTATGGCTGCCGTGGCATCATTCGGGATGTGGATGCTGCACAGCGGTGGTGGATGAGGAAATCCCTCTCTCATAATGTAATACGCTTTCAGTGTTCAGAAAAACTCTACATGTATATGTAATGAATTATTATTATTATTAGTATTATTATTTTCTTTAAAAAGAATCCTGTTTATTTTGCTCCAAAAGGGAACAAACCATACCGTCCCCTTATCCAAATTAGCCCACATCTAGGAATGAATACATTCCAGCTATAAGTTTACAATAAAGAAAACAGATGTATTGCTGTAGTTTCCATTATAATATTATGCAACGAAAATGAACAACAACTACAAAGTAAGCTTAAAATGTTCGTGTCTGAGCATGCCAGTTTCAAGTGTTTCCTCGAAAATGCCTCTTCTAATGCCAAAAGCAATCACATAAAAATGTGCCATAATGTATCTGACTATTTTTTTTATGGACTTATGGACAAAATTTGGACAAGTCCAAAGTGCGTACAATGCAGAGCATATGACCATTTGCGTTAAACAGTGTATGTGTTACATATTCTGATCAGTAGCTGGAGCATTGCAACGCAAGGAGAAATATTGCAAAGCTCTCAGCAATGACGCGCTTCAGTGGTTGAGTGTTGGCTGAATTATTGCTATGTCCCCTTTAAATTGGATTTCTCTCTCTCTCTCTCTCTCTCTCACACACACACACACACACACACACACACACACACACACAATGGAAGGAAACCTTGACAGCAGCCTACATATTTTTTTCCTTTCAAGCACATCCTTGGACAGTACCTTTTGCCCCCTAGAGGTAACGACCTGAATTTCACACTTCAAATAGGAAACATACACTAAGCAAGCATTTTAAAAACTTGAAGGAAAAAAAAGTTAAATATTCTCAACAATGATTCATTAATCCAACAAACACATTTTTTTGGTGTGAAAACACATCAATATCCGATTATTTTAAAGTTTTTCTTTCAAAAATTCCAGAATGTTGCTGATGCAAGGGCAACTCAATTTGAGTACCGGTACATTAGTAAATAGAAGTGTCCCTAACTTGCATCATGCGCAGTAGCTTTCGATGCAGCTAAATCTAAATCAGTCTAATGAACTGCATTGAGACTTCTGTTTGAAATCATGTCAGGATTAGAATATTTTTAATTTGTTCAACAAGGAAAGGCAAGCTTTCTATTTTTGGTTGAATCTATCCTGTCCAGTGTTGTGGTGTGCGAGATATTGGGTATGACTTGAAGGAGTATTTGCTCTCATATCTTATCAGAGATGCCTCTAAAGAGCCAAGCGGTTGGCTTGTCTTTCCATTATCTCTCCTGTTCCACTTCTGCTCCCTCGTCACCAGATATCATAATATTATACAGCTCTCTTTCTCTCTCTCTCTCTCTCTCTCTCTCTCTCTGTGTGTTTCTCCCTCACACACATGCACACACATACACACAGAGAGAGAGAGAGAGAGAGAGAGAGAGAGGGAAACACTTCATGATCCTCCTACTGTTATGACAGTCTTGAGGTGCAGAGGCAGAGAATTTCAAGTCAAAAGGTTATCAGCTTCACCTTTGGCCCTGGGTTTCCTAAAGTCCATCCCCTTGGTTACCATGGAGATATTTTCCCTTATCAGGAAAGGTTTGTACGAAATACTAGCACGAAATACTAAACATTAGAGGTTGAAAGAAAAATTCTAAGCTGTTTTAGCCCAGTTTCATTTTTTTCAGTTTGGATTCCGATTACCAATAAACAACACATCTCTCTCTGTGGGCAGAGGAGATATTTATCAAGTCTCCTTTGCACGCAAATAAATTACACATCCCACTATGTGTAACACGACATAATTAACAGTGTAAATCTGAGGTAAGGGTGTTCACTTACAGACTAGTTGTTTTTTTTTACAACAAAGCAGCTTCATATGAAATTAGAATAATCAAGATGACACATGATATTTCTGGTGAAATATGATTTGTAGTGAATTAGAGAAAATAAATAAATAAAAGGAAAGGTTCCATTTCTCTTTCATTCTGCATAGAATTCAAAATGCATTTGTCAGCTATTTATTTGCCAATCTATCCATTTCAACAAACCAAACATAACTATCACCAGAATAAACTGGATCAATGGTGTTATCGCTCAGTGAGCTCTGGGCTATCTTTGTGTAAATAAAAGTCAATTTGCAAACTGTTCATCTCCTAGCGCTTTTATCAGAATGTTAAGGCTGAATGTTATAGAGCAGCAATAAAGTGTGATAATCATGTTTGCTCATAAATATTAAGGAGCTCATAATCCTTGCTTAAGCAAATTTGATCAAAGGCAAAGCAATTTACCCACTGATAGGAAGCCTATAGCTGATTCTACAAACACATTTTACTTTAAGAGCCCTGTATTGTCAGCAACCGTACGGTTTTGGCAGAGACAGCAAAAAAAATTCATAATGAAGGGCTGTGGATAACAAAAAAAAAGATTCATACAAGTATATGTGATAACCGTATACAGTATGAATACTGTGAATGTTTTTGACCGGGACAACAGAAAAATGACTATTCCATGTTCAAACAGAGTTGCTGTTATCGAGACTAAGAAATTTCAATGAAGCGCTTCAACACGGGTTCCAAAAAAACAGTCATCAGCCTTGACACTAACTGCAACAGTCATTTGAATGTCTAAAGAGGTTCCGTTTCCTCTGCGTTCATCTATCTGCTCGCTGCAGTAGTAATGTGCAGAAGAAAACGAGTGCAGAGTGAGCACTCATTTACAATGGCGTTAGCCTAAGGCGAAGGATAGAGGGCATTAGCTACTGTTATACACTTCCTGTCCACTTTGGCCCATCTAAAGTCTCAATATCACAGTGCCAAATTCGGAAGGAGTCTACACTTCGAACCATGGACGGAGTGCTCAAGGAGATGTTTTCAACAATTATATAATGGTATTCTGTGCCTTGGTTGTTCTCTCATGTGTCAGTCAGCGCTCATCAAATCAGCATCAAGTTAGAATGTTATCTATCCTCGTGCTGAGTGACAGCTCCTTGGAGCGATGCCTCAGACGCTGTCGGCTGTCTGTGACGAGTGTTTATGTGTGGGTGGTTGCTGTCAGGGCAGAACTTTGGTCACTCGAATGAAATCCAATGATTAGTGGGAATTTATAGGTTTAAATGGTTGCATGAAATTTTACAGAGATTTTCCATTATGCAGCGAAGACATGTATAAAAGGGTGCGTATATTTGTGTGAGTGTGTGTGTTTACAAGTCCACAGGTTTCTTTCAGCTCCTGCTCATTAGACCCCCACCTCTTTCCACCCACCAGACTCCTTCTCTTAATGTAGCCAGAAGGGCAGAGCTGATTACATTACAATTGTTTTCTCAGTGTCTGGACTTGTAGTTGATCCAGGCCAAGTCCAAAATGAAAGTACAAACCCCCCCCACCCCCCCCCCCCCCCCCCCCCCCCCCCCCCCCCCCCCCCCCCCCCCCCCCCCCCCCCCCCCCCCCCCCCCCCCCCCCCCCCCCCCCCCCCCCACCCCCCCCCCCCCCCCCCACCCCCCCCCCCCCCCCCCCCCCCCCCCCCCCCCCCCCCCCCCCCCCCCCCCCCCCCCCCCCCGTTTACACACACACACAAAATGGTATATGAAAAAAAATCTCAACCAAACACACTTTATAAAACAACACGTATTAAACAGAATTATCTGTTACATATCGTTGATTTTATGTTGAACCGTTCAAAACACAGGCAGAGGGAAAATAAAAAAAAGGCTGTTTGTTAAATACGTTCAAACGTTAGCCGCGTCAACTACTTCTAAGTTAACCTGTCACCAACTGTCGACAGCTCAGCACCCGGCACGTTTTTTCCCTCAAGCCAAAAAGTATGAGAAATGTCCAGTTTTATCATAGCCTACTCCTCTGTTTTCGAGGCTAACTGAAAACAGGGGAAATGGTAATCATCAGAAGACATGTGGAGCGATGTGCAAGTGAACTTTTCCACCGGATTGCACCACGATGTGAAGGCCAGGCGGCCCCCCTTTGTCCTGGCAGGGAATGATGGAGTGAGTGTGGCCCTAATGGAAGGGTCATTGAGAGTTCAGAGAGGGAATGATGGCTGATGCGGAGCATGCGCACCAGCCCGGCTGTCCGCTACAAACTTGCCCAGCTGCCACAGCTTGAGTGATGAGCCTAGTAGAGTACTCATCCACTCTTCACACTGATCCCACTGGCTTGGCTAAGGCCCTCTGGCTGATAGCCAAGAGTGTGAGAACCTTTCTCCAAAATGGCCTCTGCTTGACAACTCAGACTAAAAAAAAAAGGATGCCCTGAAATTCGGGTTCAGTGTTGTTACAAGCACATTCTCAATTTTTCACTTTGGATCTTCAATATTGGTGTAGTTTAACTACTTACTGTGGACTATATAAACCTTTACATATGGACATACATTTTAAAAGGGAAATGTAATGCTTAAAAAAGTATTTTTAGAGGTTTTAAATTCAAACACATGGTATATATATATATATATATATATATATATATATATATATATATATATATATATATATATATATATATATATATATATATATATATACAAACCCCAACAGAACCCTGATCTCAACATCATCGAGTGTGTGTGGGATTACATGAAGAGACAGAAGGATGGGAGAATAACTACATCCACCATCTTACCTCTCCAAGTTGGAACAATCTACCAGCAGAGTTCCTTTCATAAAAACTGTGTGCAAGTGTACCTAGAAGAATTGCTGCTGTTTTGAAGACAAAGGGAGGTCACACCAAATATTGATTTGATTTCGATTTCTCTTTTGTTCATTCACTGCATTTCGTTCATTGATGAAAATAAATGATTAACACTTCCATTTTTGAAAGCATTTGTTGTTTACAGCATTTTTTCACACCTGCCTAAAACCTTTGCACAATACTGTATATGCTGTGTGAGTGTGTGTCTGTGTGAATTTCTCTTTTAATATAAATTTTTTTAGATAATCCTATAACTAATCCGACACAAAAGAATCAGATACAATTTCTCTTTTTCTTACACATTTTAACTGCACATGCACTGTTCTTATATTAGTCCCTGGTCTTCTGTGTTCATTCATACGCTGGAGGATTTACTGGACAAACTTATGCAGATGCCTCGTGTAGTTTAATGATGACTTAAATTAATGGTTTAGGGAAAGAATAAACGTACAGAAATTTTCAACTCAAATGTTCTCAATCAGCCAAGACATGTTTGCCGACCACATTTGCTCCTCCATGTTGCTCTGCAGCTCAACGTTGGTTATGGGACTAACATTGCTCCGAACTAATGAAAGCTCCATGCAAACCGGATGCAAAAACCTTGGCGCTTCAGTGCAAAACCAAAGAAGCTGAAGAAAATTTGGACACAAAACATTTCTTGGCTGATGGACAGCGTTTGAGGAAAAGGGAGAATTTGTCTACATTTGATTTGCCCTGAACCATTCCTTTAAAGCTCTATTACTGAGCAACCACATTTCATTGGCATTTAAGTTGTAATTTGAATGAGTTCGGCCTGACGCACCACTTCTTTCTTGTGTCGTTTGGCTACGTGCCAGGTGATGTCAATTTGCAGGAAACCTGAGGGGATGTAGCAGCAGAGGGAGCACAAGCTTCTAAAATTACAGCTTTAGAGTTTGATTCACATTCACAAGAAAGTGAACTGGTTGTACGTGAAAACAAGAGATGAAGATTACTTGTGTGAGGGACGGCGCTGTGTGTTTAAGTGTTCAAATAGTTTATAGGAATGATACCATAATCTGTATAAGCAAAATAATGTTGTGGGTCATGCAATCTTCCATAAAAATGAGGACTCAGGACCTGTGAGTGTATACATTTGCATGTGTGAGTGTGTGTGTTCTTTAGCCAACCTGAAGGGAGGCCTCCAACTGTTTTATGGAACACTATTCATCACTTACACACGCCTCTCTCAGACTCCAAAGCTCACAGCACTGAGCAGTTACTGAAGTATGGTTTATTATATGAGTGTTAATGTGCTACATTTATGAGCTGGTCAGGCCCCGAACAGTAAATCTAGCACATTTTACTACCTGGATCACATAATAGGATATAATCACTGTGAGAATATCACCAATAATAGCTAGGATAATGTTTGTCGCGTTAGTAATATCAATATCAATAAAATATGTCATTAAAATAGTGTAATAAACTGAAAACGATACAGAACTCAAACCACGAACACTGATGTGGACACTATGATGTCTAACGCAAATGTAAGTGGCTCACCAAGGAGTGTTTGTACAATAGGCAAGTGACACATTAATGGCACAGTCTTTGCCCCCCGTTTTTTTTCCATTAATCATCGCAATCAATTTGACATGAATTATAATCCGTTACATCTCCCTCTACCTTCTTCCCATATTACCCTCCTGTTAGGCAAGTGAAACATGAGGAAAAAAGAAGAACGAGTGCTAATCGAGAGAGAATTCATTGGGGAGTGTCAAGTCTTAAACAAATGATGAATATCATCTTTTTTTTTAGATGCCAACAAAAGGAATGTCAGGTACAATGTAACACTGTCAAACACTAATAAAGGTTTCAGCCAAAATGAACCCAGGCAGGCTTCAGACACATTGGCACTTTGGACAGCCTACACCTGTCCAGGCATGACCAAGAGTAGATGGAATATTTTGGGATGATCACAGGATTGGTTGGGTTTAAAGCTCAATTTGACAGGGCAAACCGTAATATCTTTAGCGGGCAGTATTTATCCAGGAATTTTGCATTTCAAACCCATACTCTAAAGAATAAACCAAAAAAGGAGAACTGTAGATATTAGTACTGCCCATCTAGAGCTGTGTCTCAAATAGTATTGGGTGATATTGCCATTAACATTCCAAGAAATGCCAAGAGACTGAATTAAAAAAGCAACAGGTTCAGGTTCAGGAGAATGCGATTGATTCAATAAGAGCTGCTCCTGTTCAGTTGTAATAAACTGACACTCATTCATCATTTCAATGACATTATATAAACTACACAAATAGAGGCTTTTTTTTAAGGTATAGGACTTTCCCTAAGGGGTCACACGTGAATGCTACTCTATAAGCATTTTTACTTACATTTCCGTACTTGTCAAGTGAGTTAGTTTTGCATGGCAGGTGAGCGTTTTGCATGAGCGAATGTTTGATATACGACAGATTGCAAATGATAATGTGCATTAATGTATTGTTGGTGTCTGTCTGTTATTATCACATTGAATGTTTAAATTTCCTCTTGTCAAGTGTCTGCAGCTGTGTCCATCATTTTATGTGATCGCATGTAAATGTCAGTGTTTTTCTTGTGCCTGCTCTGCATGCATATTATTCATGTATACCATTCACTAGCTAGTACACACACACACACACACACACACACACACACAAACATTTGTGCACATTTATACACAGTCACCAATCGTGTATCTGGTGTTTGTTGATTAGAGTCAGTGCTATTTTACATCACGCTAATTTTAGCTCAACTAGGTCAGTGGAGTCATTCCTCCTCCCAGCTTCTTTGCTCCACTCCTACAGAGAGAGAGAGAGAGAGAGAGAGAGAGATTTTGCAACTTCTCATCTGGGGCCATTTTGTGAAATAGGTTTTTACACCAAATCATGCATTTTTGCACCATCCATAACAAAGTCTACCATTGCACTATTGTATCTGCCATTCATATTTATTCAATATAGTCTGTATAAATACACCCTTATTTATATACACATTATCATATTACCTACGACACCTTCCGGACCTTATTCACTCACACCTCTGTAATCATGTACCCCATACCCTTATTTATTATACTGCTATTGATTGTAAACAAGCCACTTAAGCACTTCTGATTAAATGCTGTGTACATGTACCCTGCGCAATTTCAATAAAGCCGAATCTAATTGAATACAGGCTGCATATGACAATCTTTAAATCCAGAAGAGCCATCCTAATTTTATCTGTTCCCTCCTAGAAGGACGTTTTTCCTTCACATGCAGTTCTCACTCCTCACTCCTTCCCTATATTTTTGCATCCCTGATGTTTCTCATTCTCCTCTCCCTCTCAGCAATCATTTTCACAATGATCTTTAACCTCTAGCCCTCAAGAGCCAGACACGAGGAGTACTTTGTCATTCTTTCTCTTCGTTTACATTTCTTCATCTTCTGCCATTTATCTCTCTCTGACTCTGCAATTCATCTCTCTTGCTCCTTCCTCCGCCTCTCTTTCTCTCTGTTGCTCGTTAATACTACAGCAAGTCCACGGTAAGCTGTTTTTCCTCAGCCGAGCAGCGTTCACTATCAGTATCTATTTCCCGTACATCGTACACATTAACCCTTATTATAAATAAGTAAAAAGAAAAAAGAAAGCAACCCATTTACTGATTCTTATCACTAAATCGGACCTTCATATTCACTGTGGGCTCATTAAGTAACCGTTACAGCTTCAGTGTGTAGGTCAAACTGGTATAAACTTAGTCCTGAAAAACTTTTGTTTCATTTTGTTTTTTAATAGCAGGTGTATGTCAGCTGAACAATTCTTCGCTAAATTCTAACACAATTATTTAAGAATGCCTTGCTAAATACTTGTCAAGCATCCTGGCTTATTAAAGAAACTGCTGATCCAAAAACTGGAATTGTAACACTGCCACTTTAAAAACAAAAACAGCCAATCAACCCATAGGAACATTTTAAAAGAAAAGTGCTGCACTTTTTCTTTCTAAACCTGAAAATAAGCCAAGCTTACAGCTACCATAGCTCAAACTGCGTCTAACCTAAAAAAGAATGGCTTATCGGTTTTCTTATGCTTCATGACACACTGATGTTTGCAATAATGGACACATGTATGGTGCATAGTTACAAGCAAAAGCAGCAACCATTTTGAAGTTGGTTTCAACTTCTCATTTAGCATATCGTTTAGATTTACACAGGAAGTGTAGCCTAATATATAATGTTTGTCATACGACAGATGGTGAATGTTGATGTTCACTAATGCATTTTTGGTGTCTGTAACATATTTTCACCCCCACCACCATTTTACCCGCGGACTGTCTACTGTTTGCATCTACGCCTGTCATTTTAGCAGCGCACATTTACATGTGGGTGTTCCTGTGCACATAGTCTGCATGCTATCAAATGGTCTAGTTCAAGCAACTAGCAGCTGACATCCACCTATACTGCTCTCTTTCTCAATTATTTATGGACTAAAATTGTTCAGCCAAAATACATCCTATAACAAAAGTCCAACTAAGTTCTACTGTTTGCTGATGAGGAAAGCTGTACATGTTGTATGTGACGTATACCTTTAAGAACTGAAATGCAATTGTTCATGGAGCATGTGGGGAAATTGTGTACCCTTTTAGAGCAAGGAAATGCTTCTGGAGACTTCCTGTGAAGGCTTCGTGTTACATAAATTCCTTACAAGAAAAAAAAGAGGATCTAATGGAAACCTATGAAGTAAGAAGTCTGTGCTCTTCCATTTGTGACAGATACAAGTTACCCTTTTAAGAAACTAATTAGAGGCTGAGTGCTATAATGTTACAAGGGGAAAAAAAATACACAACAAATAAAACAGAGCGTGTACCTATTTACTGGAAAGTTTATTGTCACACCCCATACAGTCAGGTTAATTAGCAAAACTGAAAACCTGCTATGGCTATTACTAAAAGATAACTGACAACAAAACAAAAACAGTGTACATTATATGTATTTACTATTATGTTACTTGCTATACTTTCGGATATACTATGATTGTTGAAATCGTTGGTTTATTTCACTATTGATTGGGTCTCAAATTACATTCTCACTTCCCTTTACTCATAGTCTGCCCCATTTTTACCTTTCTAACCTGTAGCCTAAACAGTAGCACTACATGCTTACAATAACAGTGCTTATTAACGCAATGCTACAGGCTGATTAAATTGATCAGTATAATGACGTCCTCGCTTACAGATGGACCACAAAATCATGACCGACGATCACTGCTCTACAAATATCAGGGTTCATAGGAACAGAACTCTTGGAACACACTTATTTAGTTACTGATTTTAATCCATAGGAACACAAAGATTGTTATCATTTGTGAAGAAACCCAGATGCCTTATACTATATGTGGTGGAATGCTACCTAATGAATTGGACGCAAGGAACCCAGAAAACTAAACTGCACATACAGGCAATAACTGACCTGATGCATCAGTAAATTAATATATTGCCTCAAAGGCATGTATTGCCTTGTTTTCCTCCCAAAAATATGTATAAATGTCACCAAGCTTTCACTTTTTTTTCACTATAGTGCAGTATAGGATGTACAGAACAAACAGTAGCGATATGCCAATCATACTCTCAGCATGAGAGCAATGACAATGTTAGCAAAGTGCACCCTTCACTCCACACCTCACTCTTCTCCTCGAACACACAAAACAGAGTCTGACAGATTTATTCATATCCTGTATGGCACTTAATCAGATGAGATACTGACACAATGCAAATAATCACAAATAAGCTCAGGGCAGATATCAACTCTATTATTTGTTATTCACTACATTCAGTCATACTGGGGGGGAACAGATTGTGTATTCTGACTTACACTAGACGTTCTCTTATTACAGTCTGTCGATGCAGAACACTTTAGCGACCGAAGCTGTGTCTGAGTGGATTTCATTGCTCTCGTTTATGTGATCACCACAATAATGTAACTAAACCTTCGCAAAAAAAGATTGCTATTACAGCAAAAGTCATTTCACTCCAGAGAGGTTTTTAAGTCCAGCCAGTAAATAAAGCTAAGCTAAATGTTCTACATTAAACACAGATATAAAGCAGGAAAAAAATGTAAAAAAAAATAACCCGGAAGAGCGTTTCCTTCCGCTTCCCAACCCACTGCGGGAAAATCATGAGGCTTACAGCAGCCTTTTGACTGATGAAGCCAAGCTAAATCACACCACTTCCTGTCATGGCCCTGGCTGCGATGCTGGGGTTGTGAATTATTATGATGCATTATTAAACTCTAGCTCTACATGACATCAAGTTGTCTGCCAAATTATGCCTGAGTGATTGTTTTATCTCGTTAATTAATCTTGGTAATTCATATGTCGGGACTCTGTTTTTGAACCATGCTGAAACTGTAAGTGTTGTTACACACAGATGCTGGCTTCTCCAGACTTTTGCATTTGGGTGCTGCAGCCGGTTTGATGAATTACAGGGTCTTGTGTTTTACAGTTCCCAAGTTTAAGATCTATTATTTTACTCCACCAGTTAAAGGCAACAGATGGGTTGTCTTGAGTGCGAGTATTGTTATAACTGTGTGTGATGTGTATATATGTGTGTTTGTGCGTGTGTCAAACTCTCCATCAGGAGTCATATTTGGGCTTTGCTTTCATGGAGCTGTTATTGTAATCTGATATGACTGAGGATTCATTGCCAGTTCATGGCCTTGGCTAAAGAAACTTTAGCGCACTGCACTGTCCCCTAATGGACTGTAAGCGTAACAGCAACGTACAGCTCCCATCCCCCGCTTCTACCTTCCTAAGAGCTAGCAAGAGCTTTCAATATTCCTGCATGTTTATAATAATGTATAATGAACAAAAAGCCACGCTGTTTCTTTAGCAGTCACACATAATGTTACACAGTCTACCTCATGCAAAAATACATTTCATTCAAAACTTTTGTTCACTTTTCTTTTTTTTTTTTTACAGCCTTATGCATTCTGCTGTTATTTTTGCTCTGTCTAATATACATCCCAATGTCTGTAACTACAAAAATGTATAATCTCAACCCATACTGTATTTTCTTATTTGTCCATCACATTTCCAATCCCTAATAAAGTAATTTTCTTACAGTTCAAAGAGTAATGCTCTTGTCAAATCTCTTCTACGCAGAACATGGAATTGGGCTGCATTTGCATAGCACAGCTGTTTTGCATGCCAGATTCATTAATCCTCATGTGTAAATGAATAAGGGACAAACACTTTTCACCCAGGGTACGTTCGGTTGCACGTAGTACTTTAGTTGTGGTAGATGCACAAAACTCTTTAAGAATCGTACTTATCACAGTTTTATGCCATCCATGTGTCATATTTCTCCCTCCATTGTAAAATACAGTAGTTGTAAAGCAGATTCCAGCGTAACTGGGTCATCTGTGATTAGGCCATGTGTGCTGGAGAAGTAATATGCAATAAGTTTGTTCAAATATATTGAACTATAATAATTTATGCCACTGGAAGCATGTTTGTGAATAAGTAATAAAATATATAAATTATCTTGTGAAATGGCTAATGATTGCACAGCAAGAGTTTTAAGTCATTCTTGCAAATATTAAGATAATAAAATTAACAGATGGACTGTGAAAATACACTTCACTCTTGTATGTTTTAAACTGCATAATACTGTGTCATCTACTGTCACAGGATTAATTTATGCAAATGTATATATGTATAAAAAATGTATGCAAATATATATATTATATATATATATATACACACACACTTCAGCATAAATTAATCCAGTGACAGTAGATGAGACAGTAGTAACTGATGAGTTATTGTTATTACATGGCAGCACTATGTGTTTAATCCATTACTTAATACTTCAGTACTGAATTTGAGATTTGAGTACTGAAATTGTGCAGTACAACCTAATTTCACAACATTTAGCAGTGATGCTAATACTTATCTCTCTGTATCTTTTCTGAAGATTAATTCGGTTAATTCAGATTTTCTTCAGGTTTTTTTTGTACCTGTAAAGACAATAGTAAAGTCCCAGGAATGATTGAATTTATTCATTTCGGTTTATTAGTGTGATCTGGGACTTCAAAATGAGTGTATAGTTTAAACGGTCACAAAATACATAAGTTATGAATTGTCCTGCTCTGTTCGTTGACAATTTTAGCCTAAGCTACAAAGCTAGCATAAAATCAGTTACTAATTATGGAAATATTCCCCAAATATAAGACCTGTGCTAAGTAATATTGTGAATAAATTAAGATTTAAGTTCAGATGTTAAATGGAAAATATATCTTAGACTCTACACTACTTAAAATCTATACGTACACAGTACTGTTTAAGTCCATCCAAGCCTGAGAGAGAGAGAGAGAGAGAGAGAGAGAGCAAGGAACTCTGTCTTAAATATACAGTACATACATAAAGTTTGCTTCAGAATCATCCTTTATGCCAATGCCATGACTGAGTAAACAGTAAATCTCTTGTTTGGGAAACAGCTTCAGTTTACACTTGTATTTATTCCACAGGCATTGCCATACAGTACGCCATTGTTTGCTTTGATAATGTATAAAAATGTATATTGTACTGTGACATTCCATTTTCTTTCCCTATCTGTAACACAAAAATCTTGTTTCCTGCCTTTTGATTGGCTAGTCGTTCTAATTGGAAAAAAAATGCCTATATTACATATTTGCTACCGCATGCTGTAGCGAATATCTAAGTCTAATGTAACGCCGGACCACAGAATCACATATCGCATGCTTGTTTTATGCTACAATGCCTCATTAAACATGAAAGTACCCTGGAGCAAGAACACAATCAGCAATTAATAACTCATGAGAATGACAGAATGACTCATTTGAAGTCGAGGTTATTTAAGGTAGTCATTAGCAACACTTCCATCTTTCTCTGTAAATATTTGCACCCCTCCCCCGAAACGTACAAATCTTATTTTAAATCAGACATTTTAGGCAACAAAACACCACTCAAATATTAGCAATAATGTGGTCTTAACGTGCATTTGGAATGGATTAATTTCACAGAGCGAAAAAAACTATTTAGCATAAGATTTTAAAAATCAAATGTCATCCTAGCACTACTGCAACCTTTAGTCAACACCAGCTCTGTATGGGAAAACTTTGACAACTGACCTCTACACAATGGGCATGCAAAAAATGGCTGCAAGCTTGTCACTCAAAAAAAAGCGAAAAACACATACAGCTTTGACAACTTGCCCAAGCGAGTTCTACAAGCAACCCTCCTTTAAACAGGCCCTCGGCCAGTTTTGAGCCTCTCCTGTCATGCCTACAGATTGCTGTTGACTTTTCTCCAAACCCCAATCTGTGTATTTATCCAGGGCGTCTCATTCATTTTCAGAAATCTGTCTTTTGTTTTCATCATTCTTCTTTAATGAGAGGGTACAAGTGCTTGTTGACCTCGCTGAATGAGTAATGCCAAACCACATAGCCCTACAAAAACTGTCTGAATATAACTACAATGCCTATCGTCCACTGCATGGTGTTGGATTAACTACCACTCATAAGCAAGTTTAACTCTTCACAGAATAGCTCAGGTTCACTTGTAGCTACTACAGGTTTCCACATGAAAAAAAGTGCAGATCAAAAGATATGTGTGTCATCTCAAGTTTTCCCCTCCCAGGCATGGTGAAAAATGTCGAAACCCTTTTTTTCCCTCATTAGTTATCTATATCATTCATCAATCACATGCTTCCATAAATCTTTCAAGACTTTCAAGGTGTACAAATGTATTATTAACCTAATAGGCATTCACAGTTTGTGGTCATTAAACACAGGAAAACAGTATTTTACAAATAAAGATATGAGCCTAAATATAGACCTGCTGTCAATCAGTGAAACTGTAAACCTTGGAAACCTTGGTGCTTCACTTTAAAAAATTACAGCAAGAACTGCCACAGTATATGTTCTTTCTCAGTCAGAACAGCATATATATATATATATATATATATATATATATATATATATATATATATATATATGAGACAAATGATAAAATACCCATGCATTACTTGTCCCACCACAAAAATTTTGTTCCATTTTTCTAAAACGTCCTAGTTTCTCAGAACTTATAGAAGCATATTTCTGTTTTTAATTATAAAACCCAAGCACATCTTTAGCAGAAATCTTCTGCCCCTAGTGGAAAGCCAGCATGACCAAAAAGACAAAAGCCTGTACGAGTAAATAAAATTCTGTAAATATTTTAAACATACACAACTTGAACAGACAAAATTGACTTCATTATTTAATGCAGATGAAACATTGCCCTTTTGAATGTTTGTCTTATATGAAAGGCGAAACAAGTGTAGAAGAATGTTCATTCTATTTTACATCCGATTGGGTAATATATCATACCTGCTCAGCTGCCTTTGATCAAACCAAACACCTCATCTTCTCTGTAACTTCTAACAAAGCTCTGAGGACATCCTGCTGGACCACCCAACCATCTGTCCATAGCTTGGACACGACTGAATAAGGTTTTCTCTTTCACTGCCTCTTCTTCTATTCCTTTCATTTTGCTTCTCTTTTTCAAATCGTAACATCCCCTATGATGGTTACATGAGCATGCCTTGGTGAAATGTGGAGAAAGCCTTGATGTTTTCATTTAAGTTTTTATTTGAGAGCTTTCAGTGGGATCATCCCCCAGGGAGGATGCAAGATTCCAACTTAGCATGCGTGTGAGCCGCATCATTAATCATTAATATTGGAGCATGCTCATCCTTACTTCAGCTTTGCACACAGTAGTCACTTTTTAATTCCCCAGGAAAGGTGACCCGAATTTATCTACCAGAGGGACGGACTACCTCGGTGGAGAAATAAAAGCAGCAGGGAAGTGTGTGTGGGGGGAGAGGGATTTTCTCCAAAAAAAAAAGAAAACATGGGAAAGTCCTATTCTGGTCACAAAGCTAAATATAACCTGTAGTTGGAAGTTTCTGGTCTGCTTTTATCCTCGTCATGAGTTTTAGTGGAACTTTGGGGCCGTAACTTTTCACTAGGCTGACATGTATACGGCCAGGTTGTAAGATATTCAAGTCAGTCATTCCCTCTCACCACACACATCAAAACAGATTTAGTCCATGGACTATGGCAACGAAGTGGAAAAAAAAAGGTGAATCTGATCAGTGGTCAGTTCTAAGCACCCACAGAGTCTCTGAAGTATTGTTACTATGTACTCTGTCTGTCTCACACTGCCCCTGCAGGTCATTATGCACACTTCATCACACTTCATACAGTGCATACTACAGATGCCAATCCAGGATGAAAAGTTTTCCTTTTTGCTGATATTATTCAAACAATATGGCTTACAAATAGAAAAAAAAAGAAGCTTATCTTTGATTTTAACCTTTAATAACAAAATGGCTCCAGCTCCCAAGATATAAGAATGCTGACTGGTCTAACACATACTACAAACACAGCTACAGGCCTGGATATTATCCAAGCCAAAAGACAGATTTACTGTATATTGCTATAGACATTTGGTCCAAGGCAAGTTTTAGCTCCATTTTATTCATAGCTATTAGGTTTACTGAAGTGATTCTAAATCACAAACCTGGCTGCACTATCCATGCTTAATGCTAGATCTGCCGTGCTGTTCAGCGAGATCATAAAATTCTTTATAGTGGCGTACTATTATATAGACCTGTCTTGGGTTATGACTGATTTATTTATGGCTTTATGAGTTAAAATTAAAAGGCAAATAAAATGCAAAACTAACAAACGACTTCATAAAATCGCAATAGACGTACACAGCAGACAATTATCTTTACATTCTGCACTCATGTACATCAAGCAAATGTTTGCAAAGCAAGTGATGACATGCTGCTTACATAAATACATGTAGACTAATTATGTTACATTTGAAATATTTACCAAGAGAGAGATTTTCTGGTGTAATTTCTGGTGTAAAGAGGCATGACTGAATATCTTTCATTGCTTATTACAGTAACTATTTACTCCTTCGTATTTAAATACATATATAATGAAAAAAAATGTCTTTTTAATCTGAGTCTTTAATGCTATTATATAAATATCAGGCATTGAAAACGCAAAACTCCATTAAAAACGCAAGTATTTTTACACTATTATTCTTAATCTTGTGACTTACTTCTGGAGACCAAAGAGGACTGACCAAAGTGAGGAATATGTAGAAACTTGTTGATTCAAGAAACTCAGAATCAATATCTCAGTCAATCATGAATTAACAACAGGCGGATAATATGCTGTTTTAAAATGTTTGTTTTATAAACAAACAAACAAACAAATAATCGGAAATGAAACGGGGGAGTCCGAATTCCGCATATCGGTTTGTGACCCCGGTGTAACAAATACAAAATAAGCACTGAAGAGGCTATTAGTGCATTACTGTAAATGGATATATAAGAAATGCCTAAATGCCTAAAATCTCACTCTGCAGGTACACATGTGGTCCAAGAATGCATGCTGTAATAAATGGTTCAATTTGGTACCACTCCAAACTTGAAAGGGAACAGTTTTAAATGTCTGAAATTTGAAATTTGTTTTCATAAAGAATAAAAAGGCCATTATCCACTTAAAATGATGAGTATTTACCCAACATCCAGTCGAATAAGATATTTGCATCATAAGCAGTCAGGCTGACAAATACTCAGACAGACACACACACACACACACACACACATACATACACACACACACAAGCACATGCATACTTATCTCACCTCTGCCAGACTGCTGCTCAAAAACCCCATAATACCATTAAAATTCAACATGCCCTTCTGTCCCCTGGCACACATTCCCATTTAAGATTAAAAGAAGCTGTACCCAAAGCTCTTAATTAATGACAGCCATTACTTTAGTCCACTAGAAAAATGCTCTAATTTAAGGAAGGGGAGGGGGGGTTGAATATATATCTTTAACACTGAATGACAAGGCAGATCCAGCCACATAAATAATGACAGCAATTATGAATAATAAAGTATCATACATACACACACATACTCTTTTGCTGCAAATAAAAATGGGCTAAAAAAAGGCAAAACATCTTGGTTTTATGTTATAGAGCAATATAAGGGGCAATGCACATAAATGATGCATAAGCAGTGCAAATGAGCAGTTAATTCTCTGAGCTTTGTTCTGTTGTAGGGCACTTAAGATAACGTGACGTAACAGTAGTAGACCAAGGCTTTGATTGTTTAAGAATGAGGATTAAGTCGAGATTAACCAGCTTCTGGTTTCTGACCTTAGGAATTCTTACATCTCTGTGGTCAAGTGCTCCTCTCACGCATCTGACAACTTATGACAGTCTGATAAGGTTTCTGTCAAATAGGCGTTCTCACTTCCTATGACTACCGTCTAAGCGAATTGTAATTACAAGTTAACAGTTGTGTTTTTTACAATGTTGAAACGTAAACTTTGTTTTATTCCTTTAAGAAACTTGACCTGCTCCAATGAATGTACTGATTTGATCCCTGTAGGCACTGAGTTCATTCAAATCATTTACAAGACTTGTTTGCTGCACTGCCCCCCACTGGTTTCCTACAAGAACCTCAAGTTCTTTCGGCCACACTAAAGGCACTCTGGGTGATAAATGGCCTCTACAAGGTCTAATGAGCGGTGCTCTAGTTAGCAATGTAATGACACGTTCACGGATGCCTTTTAAATGAGTGAAGAATTTTTCCTTTGTGCCCACATGCTTACGCAGAACTGAAGCAAATAAAAAAGTGCACATGTATGCACACCTATTATGTTGATGCAAACATGCACAATGCAAACACACATTTGCCACACAAATTTGGAGTTTTGTTTGTTTGCTCTACAGCTCTGTCCTCAAGGAAATCAGAGTTTACTCATTTATCGTCACAGAACAATCCAAATCTGTTGGCAAAAGCTGTTCACAGAGCAGAGGCAGGTTAGTGGATGTTATCCTGCCAATGTTTAAAAGTACTGCTCACATGCACAAGGGTCAAATCAACTAATAGGATATACAGGAATCCAGATCAGTAATAAAGAAATGATATACATCAGTATGTGCTATAGAGTGTGTGTGTGTGTGTGTGTGTGTGTGTGTGTGTGTGTGTGTGTGTGTGTGTGTGTGCGCGCAACCTGATGACTCAGAGCTCTGGAGCTGGGTAGAATGGAGGAGTTTGAATAACCCTCGTGCTCTCCACTCAGTGTCACTCCCTTATTTGCTTTCCTCTTTCTCTCTCTCTCCATCCTCTGTGTGGATCCTACTGAGCAAACATGCAAAACACACACACAATCAACACACACAAATTCTAAGTGCATTGCACACAGGTGTGTACATACTGCCGAGTAAAGGAAGCGTCCACGTTTGCGCGCGCTCACACACACACACACACACACACACACACACCACACACACACACACACACACACACACACACACACACACACACACACACACACACACACACACACACACACACACACAGGTGTATGGCCACAAATGAGAACAAAAGCAAGTGCACCAACAAAGGTGGTTTGACCGTTCCCAGGTAAACAGTTAGCACAATGACCAGTAGTGTGTATGTATAATTTCGGGCCGCATGAAGTGTTACAATCTATAGCAAGGTCATACCGAAACTTCCTCTCTACCCGCACGTAACGACTATGGTGTTGCCTGTAACAAATCTTCCCATTTAGAAGCCACCACAAGAATTATATCTATCAAGAGGTTAATTATCTTTTTAAATAAGACACATGGGTAAAATTCAGAGAGGCCAGGATAGAGGAGAGTGTGTATCTGCTCTGTATATATGAATGTCAGCACACATGAAAGTAAATCTAAGAAGGAGTCTCTCGGCCCTGATAGAAGCCTCTTAAATCACTCTGAGCTGAATATAAACCAAACTTTAAACCTGGCTTTGCAGTGAGAGGCCTATGAAAGGATGTCATTGTCCTTGTTTCAGCTTCGGCATGCTTTCTCCATTTCAACATGTTCTTGATCAGTTACGTTTAATAAAACGCTATGTTCATGAGTGCCTGGGATTGATGTTTATGGATTGGAAGCAAAGTTGCGTCTCTCAGAAACGGGCCCTTATGCTTCAAAAACACACTCTGGTGCTTCCAGTAGCCAAAACTCTTGAATGGTGTCATTGAAATGCTGGATGAAGAGATCAACTGGGCCTGCTCGCACTCACGACACAAGGCTCGTTTATTCCTACGATTAATTTTAATTGCATAGTTAATGCTGTTTACAACATGGATGAGTAGGGTAGAAAAGAAATACAGCCTGGAGATGTTAACGAGCAGGCTGAAAATCCTGAGCTGAAACCTTTGATGGATGTTGACTACCACAACATACTCCAGTCCACACAAAAAAATGTAAATAAAGAAATAAAACAATAAACAAAAGAATGGTAAACTGGGGTCATAGATATTATAAATGTGTGTAAAAAACAAAAACGTGTGAATATGTAATTTCATTTGGAAACCAAATCACTTTTTCCAAATTACCCCATGCATTTATACTCCCATTTATGCGTGCATAGTTTCTATTTATTTATTTTTTTGTAGGCAGAAAAACACATAGGAATCAGTGTTGACTCTGACAGGAGAAAATAGCTCCCACAAGCTGCTGTCAGTTGCAGTTGAAGCTCAAATCCTTTCACGGACCTCACAAATGTCAACTGTATGAAAACGGGAAAGCAGCTGATTCTATCTTGGTCAGCGCAGGTCGAGAAACAACATGCATTAGACCTCATGTTTATAATACTCCACTGTTTTGCTGGCACACGGTTACGTTTTTGTCTTATTTGATCTGCAGATTCAGAAATCATTTCCTTGTTTGTTTAGCTGACTGCTGGGGGAACAAAAAAAGGAATTTGAGGATCTGCTGCCCCTAGAGGCCAGCTTTGGTAAAATCACCCTCAACCATTTTGAAAATCTTTTTTTTTTTTTGTTAATAAATGTGTTACACAGAAATGAACATTTTTCTTTACAGATTATTTTACAAGCTTTGTTTTTTTTCTCTTTACACACACGCACAGAAATTATAACCACATACAGACGCTTATGTCTAGACGACAATAAGCATATCTTCCATGTACAATCTGAAGGCAGACAAGCGTGAATGGCTGCAAAGCTGCAAATATCAGCACAATAATGCAAAACTTTCTTCCCACCAAGTGTTCCAAGTCAACGAATCCACAACTCTTTTTGGCTTATTCAGCATCTCCAATAAAACTCACATAATAAACATAAAACTTCCCAATTCGTTGATTCACCAAATTGTGACAAACAACCTTCAAGATTCAACCTTCAAGATGTCCAAATATAAATAAAGCTAGCTCCAATGAGGTCTCGATCTATCACATCAAATTAAAAGTTGCTGCGTGTAACTTATTTATAGTGTACAAAACTGCTAGCCATGTGGTATGCCAGATGGTAGTCCTATGAGGAATCCATGCGCTCTGTGCATATCTTTTGAGGATCTCAACCTAATCCATCTACAGTGGAGAAGATTTGGTTTCTGTTTCCAGTGTCAGAAGTGAAATCAGCTCTCCTTTCTCCTGATCTTAAAGCCCTCAAGCTGTCAGAACGCCCATTCACGCATGCACATTCAGAGACACACACCTGGTTATACTTGTGTCTTGACTGATCCAGGGAGTAGTTCAGGTAACATTCCCACACCCTGGCTTTGTAGTATACACACACATGCACGCGCGCGCGCCCACACACACACACACACACACACACACACACACACACACACACACACACACACACACACACAGTGCTTTTTCTTTTTTTTTTTCAAATCAAAAAATTCTTACGGTGTCTTAATTTGTTGTTGTTTGTATATTCCTTACATTGTATGTTGTTGCATATATGTATGTTTATGTAGATAAATATTTGTTATGCATTTATTTAAAAATATATATTTTAATATTTATTTATTTATCTCATAGTTATATTGTGGCTGTAAAGAAGCATCTTGAATCCTTTTCTTGAGAGTGAGAGAGATTGATAGAGAGAGAGAGAGAGAGAGAGAGAGAGAGAGTATTCCTGTTTAGTAGAGCTCTCTCTAGTGGTTCAAGAAATTCGGAGCAACATCTCATCTGTCTGTGTGTACATATTCCGTGACTACACAATCTCTGCCACAAATAATTGACTAATTACATAGTCATTGTTATATGACAATCTCATGTACATTTATTTTACATAAAACACACTATAAGCCAATCAATGGCTTATTAAGAAGCACCTATATTTACAGCATTTGGCAAACAGACAGCGATACTTACAACTGAGCAATTGAGGGTTAAGGGCCTTGCTCAAGGGCCCACTAATGGCAGCTTGGTGGTGGTGGGATTTGAACCTTTGATCTTCCGAGTTTCTGGTCCAAAGGCCAATGCCTTAACCACTGAGCTACCAACCTCCCTGGCAAGTACACTGGGTTTCAGAAATGCAGACATTTTGACAGCACTGACCCCTGCACTTATCACTCACATGTCCACTCTGTGCTCATGGTTTAGGGATCGCATGTCAGGAGAGAGCACATTAGTAGCGTTCTGCTGCGATCTGAACCCTCAATTAAGATTTATTAGAGGCTAATCTAAGTAAACTTAGCTAGAACATGAGCTAAGGTTCTGAGATGCAAAGCTGGCAGCCTGAGTGTCATCAGAGCTGAGAATGCTCTGTCACCGAAGTACGTATACCAATAAACATACTGAAGCGTTTATTCATTTGAATCATTTTTATGAAATGGTAAAATGAAAGATCTATCTATCTATCTATCTATCTATCTATCTATCTATCTATCTATCTATCTATCTATCTATCTATCTATCTATCTATCTATCTATCTATATCTGTCTATTTGTCTGTCTGTATTCATTTATTTGTTTGTTTATTTATTTATGTGTGTTTACTTTAAGTAGGAGCACACATCCAGTTTAAAACCAGCTTAAAACCACTGTTTATGTTATTAGTTTATATAAGCACAAATATACCCTGTTTAGTATTTCTCTGTTATTTGACCAAACACAATGTTAATTATTTATTGATTTGTTTGTTTATTTTTTATTTCTCCCTTTTCTTTCTTTTTCATCACATTATACTGTAGCCAGTATTAACTGGCAGAATGACTAAAACACACACATACACACACACACATACACACACACACGCAAATAGAAAAACACCTTGTGTGACACTGACCCAAAACACTATTTACAGAAATGAAGTTTGATCTTGAAACCTGGCAGATTCAAGGCAAACAAAACAAAACAAACAATATCGGCTGTAAAAGCAGGGTGTTAAAGTACAGACAAAAAGCTATGAGTGTGTAATTAAATGAGCAGTTTATGCAGAACTAAACACTAGCCAGATCAGCGAGTGCTCAACTCGTGGGACAGATGAAAGTCAGCACTATTTGCAAGGAGAGTGACACGTCGGCATGACGACGTGATTCACTCTATTACGATCTGCTGTATTTTGTCTTTTCTGGTCAAAGGCAAGCGTGTATCTTAACATAGCTTGTTTCGAGCTACAATATCAATACCTCACTACAACAAACACACCCATTATCATCTGGCAACATGTTGATTCATCACGATGTGGTAACTCTGCTCTAGGAACACGCCGTTTGGGCGTTTTTGACCAGTTGAACCAGAAAGTACTCACAGATGTCCCAATGTTCAGGTGCGCCCTCACAGGATAGGTGTGTCCACCTGCCTCTGCTATTCATTATAGGTGACACTAGAATTTTCACATTCTTCGGACAGTTCGCATCTGAACCTGGCACATGGCACAGCGCCGAAACTTCTCTAAACACACATAGTTGTATAATAAACCTTCTTATATTCTTATTTGATTTACATGGATAGTTAAAACAAAGCAAAAACAATATGTTAAGAGTGTCGAACTAGAGGGAAAGAGCGATAAAATCTATTATTTCATATTATTCCATATCTTCAATGGTGCTAATCAAAACATGACAGGAAGAATTCACAACACAGCAAGATTTATTTTGGCACTGAATATCCCCTGCTTTTAAAATCTTGTCTCGGCTTTCTTTGTAAAAGATGTTTTAAAGTGTGTGGAACCTCTTTACTTGAATAATTTACATAGAAAGATGCAAGTAGTGATGCTTTACTCTTAAAGGTAATCCAACAATGTATATAAAAGTTACACTATTCCCAAACCTAATATGAATGATACATTGTAAATGTGGAATCTTATATAGTTATAAGACACAATGTGGACAAAAACAAAGATTCCACAATTAAAGAGGTCAATGCCCAAATTGAGGGTGGTGTGAATATACTGGCTGATTCAACCTGAAAACCTGATAGCAAATAAAGCCACCAGTACTCAGCACCTCCACCTTAAAAGGTCTATTTGTGCAGGGCGCTTGAAAACAAAGGCGTTTTGTGCTCCGGCGCTTAACCTGTGTACACGGCTTGTATGAATGAGTTTGTACGTGCTTGATGCACGTTCAACAAACGGAGGAAAGAAAGGTAGGCGGATTGATGCGTGTGCACACGCATGTGATTTTTAACGCTAGTTCAAAAGGAGTTCATGTTCTTCAAGTTGCTATTGGCCCACCAGACTTGCCTGCCAGAGTGCAAGGGAGGTCATCAGCCAATCGTGTGGCTCATCACATTTACGTCTGTTGCAAAGCTAGAGATGTGGCAACCCCCCACCACCCCCTAAAACAAATGCACAGACGCACAGGTTTGTTTTCTGCACTGGAAGGCCAACACCCAAACCATCCTTATGCTGCCACCTCACGTCCGAGTCATGCAACGTATCATCCAAGCTCCTTTTCTCTCTTCCTCTCTCTCTCTCTCTCTCTCTCTCTCTCTCTTCCATCTTTCTCATTTCCCTCCTCCAAGCAAATCCAATCCAATTCAGACACAAAAAAGAAAAAAAAAAGCATGCAGGAAAGATAGCATCATTAGGACGCCTACCGCCCCCAATCAAACACACTCCCTTCCATAGAGGGCAAACAAAGTTCAGAGTTCATTTGTTGTTCACCACCCTCAGCAAATGACTGATCCACTATGTTTAACCCCCCAACCCAAGGTGTCTCATTACAGCCTATAGACGAGCAGCCACAGGAAGGGGTTGAGGAGGGAAAAAAACCTTTATTAATCAGAAAACAACAGATAAACCTTGCAAGGATATGAATCCAACAACAAAATGTTTATAATGACTCCATCCTTGGATCTCTTCTATTCTGTTTCTCCCAATACAACAATCCCGTACAATACTAAGGGCTCAAACATTGTCAAAATGTTGTGCAAATGTTAGAAGATTGATAAGCTCGAGAGCGTATGAGCCAGAGGGAATGGCAAAGAGTTATATAGAGGTGAGGATGGTATGGTAGTGTGTGTACATGTATAAATGGGAATGTTATTGACCTAGCTTTGATAGCCGAATGGGGACGGCCTGGTTCAAGTTCATTTCGTAAGTTCCTGCCATGCTAATAAAAACCATAAACAAAGTGATTAACCAAAAAGTACTACTCAACCATCACTTATAGGACTATATATGTCAAAGTATTACCTAATATGTCAAAGTAGTATTTGTACATCGCTACTTATTTTCTGGAAATTAAATACACATAACATGGAACTCATAATACAGCAAAATCGTACATAACTGCTCATACACATCTATTATTTAAGCTCATAGAAAATGTTCTCACAGCAACTATTGTCTTATTATATAATCCACAAGTTCTTAGTACTCGTTGTTGTTTTTTTTTTTGTTCAACGATTCATTCTGGGATTACACATAACAGAACACAAAATTAATCATTCAAAGAAGTGTCATTTGTCGCACCACTGATAGCATGGTGAAAGATCAACGGATTTGACAAATTGGTGATGGAGGGGAAAACGGGTTAACCGCATCACATGACCGGTCCATAGATACCTGATTATGTGGACGGTTACATTTCTTCATTGCAGTGAGGCTGCTATAATTAATGACAGTCATAGGTACACCACACCTCACATCCAGCTGCTGTGTGCTGTCAATCCAAAGAAGCAGTTGCTATTTTATCATCCATACTAATGGTGCCGTAGCATCAGCTCCATCCAGTCGGGTGACACCAGATTTGTAACCGGCGACTGGAACAGATCGAGCCGCCATTGTGGCTCAGAAGAGAGGCCTGTAGTGCACAGCGCCGTATGCTAATGTGAACTCCGCTTCACCTGCACCCCGCCATCTCTGACCTGACCATCACACTCACACTGGGATTTTAGACTACATGCTTCCGTATGAAAGCGCACACATGTGTGTGTGTTCATATATGAAACCGCTTGTGTAAGCTTACGGTAATGAACTGATTCCTAGTGTGTATGAGGGAAATATTTCCACATATTCCTGTGTAAAAAATAAGCAAGGACTTGGAAACACAGACACACCTTTTCATAAGCCAATGGAATTAAAAGGAGGCAGTGGGATTAGAAAAAAGTGCACTAGAGAAAAGAGATGGGTTGAAAAAAGAGAGGCAAATGAAAAATGGGGCAGAATAGCAGGGGGGTACCTTTGCACACTCCCTCACGAACATTACACATGTCAAAGGTAAACTATAGACATGCCAAATGCACAATGGGTTTGAAGTGTACAACCAATTTGGTTTGTTAGCCACTGTTGGATGTGAAAGAGAGACTGCTGTTTTCATATGTTAAGGCAGACAGCATGTAGGATTCTGGGTTTTATGCTTTGGCCCTTGCATCAGTCTGACTGTGTGTGCAGGTTATTAAGCCAAGGTGTATTGTTTCCCCCAAGTGGTGACAATGGTGGACTGCTGCTGAGAAACGTGTGAAAAAGAATATGGGACTAAACTAAAAAAAAAGGTTTATAATTCATATTATATATTATAATATCATTGTATTATGTGCAATGTTATTTTTTTTTGCAATCCTTTCTCTGTTATCTTTTAGTTACGCTCATTATAGGTCTGAACAATTTCACAGCATTATGGTCTATATCGGCTTTGTTTAAATGTGCACGCCCGGAAATGACTGCATATTAAATAATAAATCATTTTGCTCTTTCTATTGTTTTTTTTTCGAAAATGTTTGGTCCTACAAAACAGTTTTGCCTATTACTACGACAGTAATTTAAAGAGATTGCAATGTCAGTGATGGGATAGCAAGATTGTAGTGAGTATTTGATAAAGCTTGTGAACATGATCTATGTGTTAGGGTATGCAAGGAAAGCTGGAGCAGAGTGGAATGTAAAGCAGGGAGTAAGCTTTCCAGAACGATCCAAAGCAGCCACTGCATACCTCTCCACTATCACTAATATTATCACACCACTGAGGCAGGCCGAGGCTGCTTTTGCCAACTCATCATTAATGGAATTTGGAAAAATAATTCACAAAACCAAAGCATCCTTGTTCCTATTCGGTACCCACATTTCAAAAGACCAAATAAATTATATGCTACATAAGAAAGCATGAAATACAAAATATGGATCATATTTGGATTCAAAGATGATTAAGTTTTGACTTTCACATTTTTGTTTTCAACTAATAACACATAATGAAAATGAATAAATACAATACAATACTGTGGTAAGAATAAGCTCAAAAAGTTTGAGTCAGTATCAATTAAATTGTGTGAAACCTACAAAGACTGATCATCACCACCATATATATATATATATATATATATATATATATATATATATATATATATATATATATATATATATATATATACTATATATACACACATATATATTCATATATCAATACATTTTCTGATCACAAGTTTAATACTTTACTTGTCACCTGGATCAAAGTCTGCACCATGAATCAAGGTGTTAGTTTAGATAATTTCATCATATTGTTGCTCAGTTGGTCCTTTCAAATAAAACTGATAAGTCAGTATCCGGGGGGGTTGGGGAAGGGAGAAGAAATGTAGGTTTTCCGTATGACAAACTTCCTGTAAGTCATAAAAAATAGAAATGGATACATAATAGAACAAATTCTCTATTGCAAGAATCGTTGTTGAAATAAACCAGTTTCACACCATGAACATATAGTATAAACTGAATATACAGGGGCTTATTTTTGCATTTTACAGACAAATTTAAATATTTACAGTATGCACTGTACATTAAAGCTGGTAGAGTCCATTATTGATTGGCATTATACTTAAATTCAGTATCATATTTGGTGCTTATTTTTATTTAAACTGAATGATGATATATAAAAAATTAAAATGAATGAATACTTAGCCAAAATATAGATACCTGCCAGTTAAAATATCATGCATTTTATATATATCTTTTTTTATTTTTTTATTCTTTACTGACAAATACTGGATTAAAAAAAATGTATTGTATGTTGATTAATTTTTTTATGTCTTGTATTTACAATGAATCTTATTAATAAAGTATGTTAATCATAATTATTATTTACATAATATCTGATAAAGGCTTTATTTGATTTGTAATTATTTGCATGAATGCAATACTGCAATAATGAGATTTAAAAACCACCATGTTTGTTTGTCGCAATTCAGCTATTTTTTGTCAATATTTTTATATTAGTCTTATTTTCATTATATGAGCGCCACGCATTGAGAGTTATGGTAGCAAATTTTTGCGTTAATTAAGGCATACTACCAAGTTATAATAGTAGTTATAATAGTGCTTAATAGCAATGGGCAAGAGATCGCCGTAAGACTAGCCCCTCTGCCGAACTCTTGACCGGGGTCATGACCTGACCTGTCTGACCTCTTGCTGGTGTGACCTGTCTGCATGGCTGACCTTGTTGCCATGACACCATAAGCACAGAGGTCACACTGAGTGGAGAGTGAGAGACTCATTCGACTAGGGAAACTCCAATGGCTTTTGCTCATTTCCCTCGTTCCATGTCGCGTTTCCGTCGACACGTTGCTTCACCTCTTGTGTGCGTGGGGGGACAGGATTGGAATGAATGAAACATAAGTGATATCATTCTATTGCAATAATTTCTTTGATCATAAACAAATTAACCTAATAGCAACCTAACAAGAATAAATAAGCATAATCTGTTTTTTAATATATTTCTAACCTACAAAGAAAATTATTTTCTGGAAAAATATAGCCTAAATAATAGAAATAATATAATACAAAGAGTATACACCTAATACAATCATTTGAAATGAAGATAATTCCCAAATACAAAATAGCATTGGCATAATTTGATCATTTGGTTTTATTCTTACTTTTCTAATATTTATATAATTGATTTAGCTTAGTCATTCTATCTGCCATTGATATGACTAGTAAACTAAAACGAAAAACACTGACAATTTTCACAAGACAAAATAGCAAAATTTAAAACAGAAGGGAGGGGAGTAAAAAAAAAAAAACATGTGTCATGCCTCACTCATTGTCCAGAGCCTGAGTTAATAGACTTTAGAGTGCTGCCTTTGAGGTGATGAAGGATTATAGGGCAGTCTGGGGGCAAAAAACCCAGAGTCTCTAAATGTCTCTGTCCATGTTTCTTCGATGTCTCTTGTGCAATACACAGAAGACACAATGCACAGAAACTCAGAGGATCAGATACACAAATACTTATTCTTTCTTCCCTTTCACAGATCTAGTCACACACATACACACACACACACACACACACACACACACACACACACACACATACACACACACACACACACACACACACACACAAAAGTCTGTCAGAGGTGCATTACAGCTTTCTCTTAACGCTGGCTGTTATGACTAGAAAACTGACACTCTAGAAGTTTCAATTCACACTCACTCAACAAAGGTGGGTTTGACTTATGAACATGAGCAATTTAGGTCCAAATTTAAGAGGATATTGGTTCAAGTGTCATAGGCCTTCAAACCCCTAAATACCCATCGTTTATAACTAGATTCAGTTTTCTTTGCAGTGACCTGCTGCTATTAGTTTTTTTAGGGCCATGACCTAAGCTCCGAAACCTGTTTAACGGTACCTTTGACAAATTAAAGATAATATACTTTGTTCGATAATAATAGCAAATAAAATATTCAAATACAATCAGTTTCTATCATGATTTATTCTTAGTTACAAAATTAGTTTCAATAAACAAGAGTGCATCAAGACATGAAGCTAAAGTTAAAGAGCTTCTGTTACAGTTCATATCCATAATATATATTCGAAAAGATTGGAATGGAGAAAGATAATGCAATAATATCTAGTTGAAATGAGTGGCTTAATTTTTCAGTGTTTTCCTCTATTAACAATTGTTTCTTGAATTATGCTGCTTATTTCCATAGCTGTTGCAACATTTGGCTCCTTGAGGACCAATTTAACCCTTTGCACAAAGATGGACAACCCAAACACAGAACATCAGGTTCAATTGTAAATATCAGCAGGTTGCCTTACTCAGAAGGTACATTCAATCTGGACGTTAGACAATGATTTGCTGGTTAAGACCGACAAAAAGTCACTAAGGCAGACCATTAGGCAAACCTGCAATGTTTCTTTCAGATAAAAAAGATGGTCCGACAAACCGGGTATCTGCACCTCAGCGCAAAGGCCTGATTTTCCAGTGGCATACTCACCAAACACCCACATTCAGCTTTTATTTATTTTCCTTTGGCTGGACAGTGTCCAGCATGCACATTTGTAATTGGAGTCGCTAGCTCGCGAAACAGGGCCATTAGTTGGAGTGCACAGAGTGTGTGTGCAATGTGTATGTGTGTGTGTGTGTGTGTGCGTGTGGGGGGGGGGGGGGGGGTCGGGGTTCGGGTTGGGGGTGGGGTTCGGGGCGGTGATGTAAAGCCTGTTAAAATATGTTGTGTTACGACACTTACGAGCTCCCGTGGGTGACGGGGTGCTGTTTTTTATTGTCGAATCTATTAATCAGTAAATCTACCCATATAAAGTCTTATTTGTGGTTCATGTCTTGATGAATGTGCAGTTGGGTCATTTTTCCGACATTGTAGCCTACTGTTGGAAAGACATACAAGACTTTGCAAAGCAGCATAAACAGCATGCTCCATTAACAAAGTATGAAAATCACTCATTTGTGCGTTTTAACCGACTGCCTCTAGTTTAATATCACAATGCGTCTTCGATTGCCGGATTATGTTTTTTTTTCTTTTTTTTTTCTTCTGCAGAGTGTGCTTTTCTTCACATGTATGGTTAAGAGAGGGACAATAATCCACAAGTGCAATATAAAAGAGGCAAAAGATTGTGTACAAATAAATAAATAAATAAACGATCATCACAAATGCTGGTTATTTTGTTTCATAGCAGATTTGACAATAATATTGATTCTAAGGTTAATATTAATGATCAATTTTATAGTAACAACTTGCATGGCAGACTCTCTACAAAATGAACGCTTATGAATTACATGATAATTTTTGTTCATGTTTATTTATTCATCTGTTTATTCATATTCGGAAGGATCCTCGGACAGAAAACTGACTAGTGACTAGTTTTTTCATTGCCTGGTTTGAGAATCGCACAACCCTATAGCGGATAGAGAGGACGGCTGAGACGATCTCTAATTCCATCATGGACATTTACAACACACACTGCATCTGTAAAGCTGCCAGCATTGTGCATGACCACATACCCCTCTCTCTTTACTCTGCTGTTTGAAAAGTGATTCAGAAGCATTTTGGCCCTCAAAACTGTATTACTATCCACAAGCTATCAAACTCCTTAATATGAAGGAACTGGACTGCTTCACACACATCATCAACAAACAAACAAATACATAAATGAAAACTCTGCACAAGCTGCTTTTCTGAGTTCTATTGTTAACTTAGGTAGTTTGCTATAACCCCTTAGTTTCTGGGATTTCACTCTTTACCAAACTGTATATAGTTATTTTTTTTTAAATATTTTTCTTCTTAAGGATTAAGGAGAGAAAATCTGTGATGAATATATAACTCTTGATAAAATGCCATGATGTTTTTTTTCACACATTCGGGATATAAATATTCCCTCTCTTGCGCATTTTTCCCCTGGCTAAAAAGAATGAAAATTGACCAGGGTTCCTTCCAGATGGTATCTAAACAGATGTCTGCTTAATTAGGTTACTTTGAATTCATGATGTAAAACTGGTCATATGAATGGTAAAACAAGTTTAAATAAAAAAAATTGGATTGTATACTTAACATGCAAAATGATAATAATAATAATAAGAGGAAGAAGAAGGAGAAGAAGAAGAAATGATTTATATAGCAACATTCTTGAAGCTCATGGACAAAAGGAAAAGATCTTGTCGGAGCAGGATGCAAAAAAGTAGCAGTCAAAATGTGTGCAAAAATATTCCTCTTGATATTCATTATTATAATGCACCCTTCACATAATCCAAGCCAAAAAAAAAACCAAAAAAATATAAATAGGTTATGGTTTCTAATATTTATAGGATAATATTGTCAATGTGAATTATGTGTTTTTGTCTCTGTGTTTTTTTCAGTTGTCGTATTAATATTTTAAAGTTCTTCCAGTTGCTTAATGGACAATGCAAATTTTGCATATAATTTCATGAATAATTCTGAATGAATTAGAGCGCCTCATTAGAATGTGTTTACGTATGCATTGTGAATGTGTTTCTGTTTCTTTGTGAATGTGTATTCAATACGCAAAGGAAATTATTAGTAATCATTAAGGATTACTCAAGCCACAATAACTTATAAACAAACTTACAGGGATCTAAATTAAAAAGAGCAAAATTTAAAATGCTGTGTTATAAATCCATGGCGCTCCGTGTGATCGCTATTTATTTATGTACTTTTGTTTTGTTTTGTTTCTGTGCTCTACACTTCATTATTTCCTAGAGATAATAGACAGAGAAAGGAAGGAGATTAGTATTGTTTCCCTTGTTTTACCTCCTCCTTTCGTCTGTTGGTTGTGTCTTCTGCACTTGCTCTCTCAGTTCTCTTACCTTGGCCGTAATGAAGGGAAAGAAAATCGCACGTAGATGAGTCTTGTTGGGCAGCGCCCACTCAATGTGGCCAGGTTCAAAAGTTCACTCAGCGCCTTGCAGGCAAAGATAGGCCACTGTTATTGACACCTATACTCCTTTTCTCGTTACTCTTCATTCTCCCCCTTTACGCTTACAGAGCCTCTCTCTTTGTACTACATATCCTTATTGGGATTCACTCACTCTTAACAATTTTTGTTTTTCTATTTCTCTTTTGAGTGAAGGATGAGTCAAGTCAAGATGCATACGGTGCAAGCAGCAGGATTATATATTAATGCAAGATGCAATAATGGTTGAAGGAATTGTGAATTATATCATCTATACTCAGTCACAAAAAGTTCTAGTGTCTCAGTGAATGCATGGAGAGACTGTTACGGAAAATTCTACATCATGTTTAGTGATGGACAAAATGACAACACTGTTCTGGGTGATTTGACAAAACATCACATCGTGTGGCGAGGAATTTCTATAAAACAAGATATATAGATTTGCTTATAGAGTGGAATAAAATGGCAATTATTTATATAGAATACAGTCTACAAAAATAAATAAATAAATAAATAGATATATAAGATTTATACAGAACATTTTGACATCAGAAAAAATACTGTGCTTGTGTTTTCTTTAAAGAATAAGGCTGCAAAGCTGATCTTAGTGATTTTTAAATTCTTTTTCTTTAGGGGAAAATGTGAGAAAATATTACTCATATTTACATTACATATTATTACTCATATATATGTGATTTTTTTAAATGCCAAACAATAATCTCTTCATCATGTCCTGGATATGCCAACTATACTTACCATACATAACTTTCAAAATATCTAGATCATTTAGGAATGAGCCAAAATGAGAAAACTGGATCATCGCTATTTATGCATATTTATAAGCATGCTGATCTCACTCGAACAAATTTGAAATATTATTTGTACAGAATTTCTTTGATCACATAACAAACACTGAAAAATTCAATGAAAAATTTAAATAAATCAAATATCTCACTATTTCATATATCTAAAAATATTCAACAAATATATATTTTTTAAATTCTAATTCTAATTATTGATAAAAAAAATTAAACCTTTCCATACAAATAATATTTTGATATTATTATTGTGCATTCTGATCAATAAAGTTCATAGACAAGACGAATGTGAATTAAAGACAGAAACTTCCGTCATTGTGACAAATGGCTTTCGCAATTGCAATCCCGGCTAGATAATGGACGGACTGTTCAATTTAATTAGAACCGTTTTAAATGTTTGAGAGCACTCATGTGAAACTTTCCTGGCCATGTTACAGTGAAACGGTGTACTTGAACAGTTTGGGAAATCCCACATGTGGGAATTTAAACGAGACTGAAGAAACACTCTCGAAGATCGACCAAGTGGATGACAAGGCAATGGCAATCATTCTACAAATTAATATAATGAATCAAAACAGTAACAAAATGCATATACAGATAGAGAAGATGTAATTGTGTGTGGACAGAATTATACAGGCAAGCAATAATCTAGTCAAGTTGTTTAAAAAATGGACAAAAGTACAAGCCTAGGAAATAAAAAGTGCAACAATGCAGAATATATATATAATCCTTATACAGTGTTTACAAGAAATGGGATTCAAGGTCACATTGGTGGTGCTAGATTGGTCCCACAGTGGAAATTTAAATATTGACTGGAAAAATCTGATTACACAAGTAGAAATATAAATCAGTGCTTTTCATCCCTGTTTGTCTAGGTGAATTTTACAAAATATTTTACTCACACGTTACATCATTCATGTTTAAAATTCCAAAATTATTTGTAACTAAATGAAGAAAAAGCAATAATAAATATAAATAAACGTTCTATTCAAAGAGTTGGATGTGCGCTTTCCGGCAAGTATGCACTTCAAAATACACGATGCATTTTCACTGACTTTTTCGCTACTTTCAATGTACACGGGCGAAATAGCCCAACATCTGTAACACGACAAATTTCATACAGAGGGAATACGTGAATATGTGCGTGCAATAAAAGATTCTGCAGAGCCTGTGTTTGTAATCCTTTTTTTTTGCTATGCTACATTTGAAAGGGTGAAAGCGGCCAAGGTCAAGCATGAGGACAAATGCTAATATCGTATAATTAGACTTAGTGTACTATGAGTTTCCTGCTAGATGGTCACATTTTCATCATTAAGTCGTGTATGATGCGATCGCTTAAATGATATGCACCATGCTTCTGAACTCCAAAATGAGATGCCATCTCCCATACAGTGGCCTTCTGCTGTCTGCTCAGAATAAAGAGATGCATGGCACATCGCAATGGGCAGAGCAAATCAGGCACACACAAGCACGCTCGCTTGCTCGCCCGCACACACTCCTCCATCTGCAGACCTAGAAAAATGTCAGCCCAGCGGTTTCCAATCAGCCCTGCTTGCTGTCTCTACTGCAGATGAATGACTAAACAGAGAGTGGCTGCGGGTTCAACGGGAGGTCAGTCTACCCAGGTACCCCTCCTCTTTCTCTCTCTCTCGCTCTCTCTCTCTTGCGCTCTCTCGCCAGGCAAATGAGAATTTGATTTTTCTGTGCATCAGTCTGCGCTGGAGAGATGGATGAAGTTTGGATGCGAGAGCCAGGTGCCCCTGCTGCTTTGTTAGGGAAATGAATGAGCAAAGCCTCCACAAAATGCAGAACACATAACCTTCGGCAGCCATAAACAGAGACGCGGCTCCTTTGCTTCGGCAAAGCTACAGAATAGTTCCGATTTTCCAGATCCGTAAATTGTCATTATGAAATAAATGAATGCTAAAAATGTATTTAAAATTGCACAGTATTTCACAATAGAAACATGACGTTAATCAAAGTATTTAATAAACTTAGTCTGGTAAAATATTCATGCCTATGGGGGAAACGATACATCATTGCCATACTGTAGCTTTGACATCATTCAGTATGACTAAAATTTGCATTAGTTCTACCAAATCAAGTGCAAATGATTGGAAAAATAGAGCTAGTGAAAGCATCGCGTACAACTTGGTCTTGTTTAGACAGTACAATGCAGATACAAATCTACCCTGGGGAAAATTCACGCGCAACTCAGAGCAATGGCTGAAAATGAATATAGTTACCGGAAAATTATGGACAGCAGGCCTTCAAAATAACTTCTGCAATGCCTTACATTTGCAGGCATCCTTATCCAGAATAACTTATTCATGCAACTGAGCAATTAAGGGTCAAGGTTTCAGTAGTGACAGTTTTGTGGTGCTGGGAGTTTATCCGTCAAAACCTTCCGATCAGAAATCCAACAACTTGACTACGAAGGTAGAACTTTGCAACCTTCTCTGGAAATATTTATCAAACATGGTTTAAAAAAGTCTGGTCCATACTTGCTTAAAATACAATGATTTTTTAAATATACACCATAAAAACCGAAGGTTTGAGTAGAGCAGAGCATTATTTAAAATAATTTTTTAAAACCATTATATTTAGCAAGCCACGCTGCATCCACTAGAAACATGCATAAATTCTAATTCAAATATTCAATGGGAATTTTTTTTATGTTATTTATGAAAACATTTAGATATTCAATTTTTCTCTGCCAGAGGGAGGTATGTTTTTGTATGTCTGTATTTATATGTGTGTGCGTGTCTGTGTGTGTGTGTGTGTGTGTGTGTGTGTGTGTGTGTGTGTGTGTGTGTGTGTGTGTGTGTGTGTGTGTGTGTGCGTTTGTGTTTGTGCACGTCTTCCGCCCACAGGCTAATCATGGCAATGAACTACCGGTTTAAACAAACACAGCATCTGTTATACAGGCTCCCATGCCTAATGACTCCAGCATGAGTTTAAGTTCAAGACTCAAGTTTCTATGCTGTCCAAAAAAATTTAGCGCATTTTGCAATAGACACTACATCACATATGATATGAAGCTGTGCTAACCACACTGTTCATTAGAACCAAATGTGAATGTGTCTCACAGCATGTACACATACATATCCTTTTTTTTCTCGGTCGTACTGGATGTGTGTGTGTGTGTGTGTGTGTGTGTGTGTGTGTGTGTGTGTGTGTGTGTGTGTGTGTGTGTGTGTGTGTGTGGTGTGTGTGTATTTTGCTGCACTGTACGTGTCCTTGCTGTCTCTCTCCCCTTCTTAACAATGGGAAGGCGGGCTACAGAATGTCACACCAATGAATAATGAATTTCCTGTTCTCGCACAACACCAGGAAGTACTCCCTTACTCCCCTCCTAGCTAGACCCACACAAGACAAGATGGAAGATCATATCGGGTGTGTGTGTGTGTGTGTGTGTGTGTGTGTGTGTGTGTGTGTGTGTGTGTGTGTGTGTGTGTGTGTGTGTGTGTGTGTGTGTGTGTCTGTGTCTGTGTGTGTGTGTGTGTGTGTGAGTGTGCTCTCATGCGCGTGCCTATATGTTTGTTTCTATATTTCCATTTCAATATTCTAGCATGAATAAATATATTGTGAGCATTATAACAACGTGCATATGCTATAATGCACGCTGTTATAATGTTATAATATATATATATATATATATATATATATATATATATAAATGTTTGAACTTTATATCACCCTTGAACAGCTAACCTTAGCTGTAATCCTAACCTTCGTAACTGAGGCATGCTTATCTACATGCACGGTACTATGTTGGCTCAACATGTAGGTTTTCTGCTCACACACTACAACAGCACCCTTGACTTTATATTATTCTTTCCATTACATTCTATATCAGGAGCAAGGTTAGAGAGAGAGAGAGAGAGAGAGAGAGAGAGAGAGAGAGGAAAGGATGTTTAGCAGTTTGACCCGGTCATGTCCCGTCAGTGCCCTATCAACTCAAACTTGCCAGAGAGATAGCGAGAGAGAGAGAGAGAGAGAGAGAGAGATGGGGGGGAGCGAGAGAGAGAGAGAGAGAGAGAGAGAGAAAGAAATGGAAAAGAGAGAGAGAGAGAGAGAATTTGAGGTGAAGTACTGGTCACAGCTACATAGGTGGACCATCAATACACGGGGAGACTCATTTTTCAACTAGTGTCTAATTCTCTCTTTCTTGCTGCCCCTGTCACGCACACACACTAAAATTTCTCATACACACCCAAGATTTAGTATTTAATATGCAACGTACAGAAAAGCAATGTAGTATTTCGTGAAAAAGACAGATACATACAAGTTTTTGATTATTAATCTTGTGTAATCATGTTTCTTGTGTTTGTTTATCTTTAATCAAAGATTAAACACATTACAGCAGATTGAACATGGTAAGTCAAATGATTTATTTTATTTTGTTTTATCATACCTTGGCATACTGATATACTATTGATACTATTCCCTTATGGTGAATTTTAGATGGACTGATATAAAAAAAAGAATAAAATGGGTGAGGCATGATATGCCAGAGGTGTGTAATAAAATGCAGCAATGTAATGTTTCTATATCAATGTGTCTATATTACTGTAATTAGCAAATACCTGATATCAGTACCATACTGTTTGATCAATTAAATTTGAAAAAGCCCAAACTAAAAGCAAAATAAAAGAAATCTATGCTGAAGCCCCAGAAATGTCATCCATGGATCTCTAATGAAGCCTGGCTTCTCATTTAAACACACTGTGTTTTTATTGAAGCAGTGATTTTCACTATGGGCATCAATATATATATATATATATATATATATATATATATATATATATATAGATATATATATAGATATATATAGATATATATATATATAATATATATAATATATATATATATATATATATATATATATATATATAGATATATTATATATATATATATAATGTTTTGATAAATATTGTAATTAAACTGTCACTATCGAGTTCTCATACAAAGGCATAGCTTTCACAGATCTAGCCAGATACAGACTTATGAATATCTGGGGCTTTTGCTCCTTTTGCCCTTTCTGAATTTAAATGGTAGTTATCACTATCTTGTTAGTTATCAGCTTTGCTGCTTTTAAGCTAATTTTGTCAAGTTGGCTTTGAAAAAAAGGAAAGACAGGAAGACACAACAGGAAGAAATGAAGCAGAGTACAAATATACTGAACAGAGCATAGTTCAATAGCAGATTTTGTGTGATTCTCCGATTTAAAATCTGTACGGCTCCTACACTACAGAATCTTGCATCATAAGCCAGTGATTTGATCCAGCGCAGCTATAATATACTATTTTATTTAGTAGCCTGTGATCGATAAGGTGATAAGTTTGTTCAAAATCTGTTATAAGTTTTTACACACTTTACTTCTTTACACATTTACAATTTGATTTTTACACACAATTAATATATTTTTTTCTGCGGCCTCCTTTACAGATCAATAAAGTTGCCTTTTGGGCTGTGAGACGAATAATCATCTAACCCAAGGAATCAAATTATTTTCCATAGGCTTACGGGCAAAAAGTAACACATTTTTAATATTCATTACCTATATTACACCTATAGTGTTAAATTAATATAACCACAAACGCTTTCATTATTGCCCTATCACACCAGTAGTGAATTTGCTCATAGAGAATGAAAGGCAGAAGAGCGAGAGAACCAGAGGGTATGGCAACAGTTTACATTGATTGCATCCATGTGTGTGGGATATAAAGAGAGTTTTTTCTAGAGTATTTCCTAGAGCAGACTCCCACATGGTCAGTGCAAAAAAAATAAAATGTAAAGCCATGTGATTGTTGGCATACTTTTGCATCTTTTGCACATCGTTACCTTTGCATGGAGTGTGTCTCCGTTTTTTCCAGATCTGAATTAAGGCTCGACCACAGATAACCTTCAACACTACTGGCAATCCATATGTGCGAAAGTGATAATGAAATCAATGCTCTGTGTGTGTGTGTGTGTGTGTGTGTGTGTGTGTGTTAAAGTGCACAGAAACAAAAGCTCTCCCCCAACTATTCTCATCTCAACGTGCTGGCAGGTGATCAGTAAAAGCTCTCAGAGGAACTGAGATGCTGCTCACATGTTTCTGTTCGAAACCTTTTGAAATAAAGCCACCATTATTTATTCACAGTTCTGAAAGATTACGCAAAAATCCTACTCTGTTATTACCTACAGGACATTGGTTTCTGGATTCTGATTCCAATATATTATTCAAATATAACTACAATTAAAACAAAAACATATACACTGCCTTTCTTCTTATTAGTAAGTCCATCCTTAATAAAAAAATTATATAATAGACTTTACCAGCATAGCATATACCAGCCGATTGTGTGATGCCATTATTGATGACATTATTAATGATATTACTGATTGATGACATTACTATTTATTACATTTTTATGAATCTATGTTGTAAATTTGTTTGTGTGTGTGTGTGTGTGTGTGTGTGTGTGTGTGTGTGTGTGTGTACATGAAGGACTAAGCTTTCATCTCTCTTCTATAATCTCTCACACTCATTTTATATAAACACACATACACCAAACGTTCTACATACTTGGGTCAGGTTCAAAAGTTTGGTGGTGCAGAAAGTGGAGCAGAAAGACATAAATCAAGAAAGGGGAGGGGGCAATGATGAAACAAAGAAAGAAAGATGAGCTGTCTCTTTTTCTTGCTTATCCAATCACATATGGTGAGCATTCTAACTAAAAAACGGCACTTCTTTACTATGAGTATCTGTGTGTATGTGTGTGTGTATATATATATATATATATATATACACGTATATAAATGTATTTGTGTTTGGGTGTGCGTTTATCATAATCTACATAATCTTTACATAAAATATTTACCACTGGTTTTAGAAAGCTTTTGTTAATATATAATACATATTTATATATTTAAAAAATATATTTATGGCCAATAACTTTGATATACCTGCCACCTGTTCCACTCTTACATACAAATCATATACACTGTCAATCATATACTTGCACTAATACAAAAAACACCCTTTGTTTATTCTAGCCTTCAACTTTATTTCTAAAAAAGACTGTTTGACCTACATTTTAAATCCTTTTGTTTTAGTAGAGATACAGTAGAGTTGTTCTTTTTATTCAGAATAGCAGAAAAGCTTTCCTCGGAATTCAGCATACGCACTGTATTACAGAGCACATACACAAGAATTATCATTTAAAAGGAAGGTTTAAATAGGTATTTAATAGGTAATAATATGTTTAAATAGAATTATATCCTCCAGACTAACCTCAGCAGGATTGTGAAGAAAAAATGGTTTTAATCAAAGAGAAAAAAAGCACTCGTTTAAGCCAGTTACATTTCATTATATGTACACAACAAATTGAACTTCTCTTTGACTGGGTCTTAGTCTTTCAGGGCAATATTTGTAATAAATTTAGTCTTGGTTGAAGAATTCCTGTCTCTTTTTATTTAGACAACTAGATGCAATCCTTAGAATACTGGATTTATTCAACTTTATTACAGACAAAATAATGAATTAGCCTTAGGTGGTAAGACGTACCTTTAATTACCATGTTGGTGTAGTTATAAAGTCATTATAAACTCATGTCAAATTATATTGATCATCAAGTTCTAACAGCTGTGTTTTAATCTCTCCGAATTTAAATGAATGGTTTGAGTCAATTATCAATAAGTTTGCCAAAAGTTTGTATCAGGCAAAATATTATTGGACACTTTTAAATCTTAAATCTTAAAGCAGATACACTTATTTCACAAGTAAAGGCTGTTGCTACAATGCCTGATTCAAATAAGTCACATGAATCCTCACGTAGTGGGATGATGTAAATATCAATTGGAATTATCTGATGGTGATAACAGGTGGAGATTTAAATGCGGAAATGATATATACATGCTGCTAATATGCAGAACAATGACAGATCTGATAGCATAATTAGCAAAATGACCACCAGGATTATAAATAAAACTGTAATTCCAACCATATTCAATTTCCTTGCCCTCTCAGAGGAGTCCAACCAAAGAGTCAAGGTTTCACTGGGTAATTTTAAATTAAATGACTTAATTTACTTCCACTGCTGCATATGATAAAGTACCACAATCTCAGAGTAATCTTTTAGGCTATTATTATTATAATTGCTGACAGGCCAAGCAATGTTGCTTGGATTAAGAGTAATGAAAGATGAAAAAATTGTCCCATAAGCATGCGAGCCTGGCATACTTATGAAATAATCTATCTCTCCACCAGGAATTCACTCAGGAATTGCATTCGGGCTTGCCGTACGCGAGTACAGGCTTTGGGGCAGTTGACTGTAGTGTATGGTCTTAAGTGGTTAATTGCTCCCAATAGCATTAACCGAACATATTTAGCATGCTCCAAAACCAAAAAAATGAAATGAGTATAAAATAATTATTCAAATAGACCACATACACAACTGATCAATGGATAATATACAGGACTCATTGTTAAGATAGGTAGTCACCAGTGTGGAAGAAGAAAGGAAGGGTGGCTGGTAGGCTAATAGATAAAAAGTCATTGATGTGGAAAAACAAGCTTATTTTCTCACCACTGCATATCTCCTTTAAAGATTTTAGGATTTAAAATGGTTTTACATTTGAGGTATAAGGAAGCAATGAGATGTTACACGGGGATTTTAAACTGGAAGAAAAAGTGATGCTTCTGAAGTTTAAGATATCAGGCTTCTTAGTTTCTTAAGGCATTTTATAGATTAATCAGTCTATGTTTAGAAACTATATTAATTTGGATTATATATTATACCTGTTAATACACATAAAATTCTATATTTCAGTAGTTTATACTTTTGTTAACCATAATAGAACAGAATAGAACTTTATTGTCATTGCACAACAAGGTACAACGAAGCTGTTGATGCACCCCAACGACAGTACAGAATGCGAAATATAAAGAAGAACATAAGCAAAAGGATAAGAAAAAAAAGATAAATATTAAAAAATATAAAAGAATATGAGGAAAAGAAAGATTATTTACAAATATCTGCATATCTAGCACTGGCTATCAGCCTTGCCATATAGGGTACACAGAGAAATTTCACAGTGTGAAAATGCAAGGTAGTAATGTTGTATTATGTGAGTAACGCATTGGTAATTCACAGTATGAAATTGCACAGTGATAATTTGATATGATATTCACCATATCTTTACTAATAAAGGATGTTAATAGACATGGATATTTATTTAATTGGTTTCATTTATGAGTAAATGAGTGTGTTATATATATTTTTTTTTCTTTTATGTTTAATACAATATAATATACAGACCGGAAAGTCGTAGGTTAAAATCCCAGCACCACCAATTTGCCACTAGTGGGCCCTGGTTGTTTGGCATTTGCCAAATGCCATAAAGGTAAATGAATCATTGATTCATCAATAATTTTGTATCATTCAAATTTTCATTCACACAAATAAAGTCAAATCTAATTATTGATACACTTCTATTTGAAACCTCTCTTTGACAACATACCAGTGAATCCGATCTTATTTCCTCAATAATAATTTAATCTAACTTTCATTTAACTCCTTTCTCCTACTCCTCTCCCCTCTCCCTACTCAGGTGTTCGGTTCATGATAATGATACCAAAAGTTTGATTTTGCAGTCTGATTAGGTCTGATTAGGATGCATGTTTACATTATTATCTTGGGTTATTATCAACTCATCTGTAACTTCTCAGTAAATATAGCCAGATTATTAAATTCACCTGATGGTCCCTAAGGTCCATGATGTTATGTATTCTAGGGTTCCAAAGTGTCCTCGTGGACCCTCGTCAAAAGATCTTCCTCCACAATATTTAAGATAATTGTATTCTTTCCTCTAGAATCATTATTTCTTGTAAAAAAAAAAAAAAAAGACATCGGATGGATTTACTGGCACAGAGGTCTGGCATAAAGATAGCATCTAATTCTGTTATTTGGTGACATCTAATTTCTACAGTATAAACTTATGTGATTCTCCAAATCTAACCTTACGAGAAATCCTTGCTCAACTTCTCAGGAAATGTATTAGATTTTATTTTAATTAAAAGTTTTAATTCTTCTTGGGAAAAAAAAAACAAAGTAAATGAGCATTTTTAGGCATATATCTATATGTTAATATCTGCTACTTTAGGAAAGGTAATTTTGCCTTCTAATATTCATCCACATTGTGGACCAACAGCCAATGGGAAATTTGGCCTCTGTGTCAGCTCATAATCATATCCCAGAAACACATGCAATAAATGAAAATTCCTTATATGCCTAAATAAGTTCATTATTAATAAAAACCTTTTTGAACAGAGGTGGCAATAATAATTCTAGAGCTGAATGTGTAAATGTAAATTCAAAAAGAAATGTATTTCCTGTAGTAACCTTTAGTAGGAGGACGAAAGAGAACAGGAACAGTGTGTTGGATGGCATGTGAGTTATGGTTTATGTTCTGGCATTTCCTGTGACACAGCTGGGCCACATAAACACAGAGCTCTAGCCTAATGACCTCCATCCACCAACACCTGAATCTGCCCACTGTCCAACCACACAAACAAATATAAAAAGAGGCTCTGAACATATTAAGAGGCCCGTTCGTTCGTTAATTTATTCTATATTTATATTCATTAGGAGGCAAGCATTTGGGAGTTTATTAGCGTAGGTTAATTTAATGTATGAGTCTGTGGGTGTGCGTGCAACTGATCTACTGCGTCCATATCTACCACCCTCTGAAATAAAATAAAATTTACGTGTGTTGCATGCATATGTGTATGTGTATGGGCTTTTGGCTGACTTTATATGTATGATAAATGTTTGGTTCACTGGCCATGGGTGTGTTTGTGGTGTCTGTAACCATGTAGCAGTCAGCTCAATTTTCCCCACTGGCCAACACACTACAAATAAATCTACCACAAATACCAGACTGAGAGATCACTGTGCACACTCCCGAACTTCTGCCAGTGATCACCATACTGGTAGATCCTCTCTCCTCCGCTTTTGTGTGTGTATGTGTGTGTGTGTGTGTGTGTGTGTGTGTGTGTGTGTGTGTGTGTGTGTGTGTGTGTGTGGTTGTGTGTGTGTGTGTGTGAGAGAGAGAGAGAGAGAGAGAGAGAGAGAGAGAGAGAGAGTCAGTGAGGGGTTGTGTTTTCTTGCCGGGCCGCTTTTTAAATGATAATACATGCTGCATATGCCGTTTCCTGTTATTGTACAAGTAAAAGAAAGGCATCACTTGCAAAACAATAGCCATCCTGGAAGAACACATGCATACCTATTTAATGCAAATAAAATGCTTGTAATGACATTCCGTTGGTGGTATTCACAAAATGATGTATAAAAGAGATCAACTCTAAAATACTTTTTTTTCATAATCATTAATGCACTCCAAAATAGACATGCATAACCTTGAAAATAAAAGACATACATGAAAATAAAGCCAAGTAAAGAAAAAAAATTGCCTGCATCATTGAGCGCAAGCTTTCATTTTTAGGCAAAGACCCCCATTTTGGAGCACAGATTGCTACAGATTCATAACAAAATGTTCATTTCAATTGTCAATTCAATTCAATTAAAGTCTTTATTCTTTATACAGTGGCATTTTTAACAATGGACATTGTCCCAAAGCAACATTACCAATATAAATATGTTATCACATTTAAATGTATATGTTCTTGCCTATTAATTTAATGCCTGTACATTTATGCCTTACTGTTAAAACTTCGGACATGAACCATTTATACCTGTGACATTCATTATATTATATTTGATCAATACATAATGGATAATTGTTTAATTTTGAAAAGGGAAGTACAATATGACATCATATGTCATTAAAAGGGTGATTTGTTTGTTTATATCTACAGTAAAATCTATTTACCGGACAAGTAAGGGTCATGGCTGGGTTAAGACGGGTTAGTAAGAGGTCACTGATGCCCTTTTGTGTGTGTGTGTGTGTGTGTGTGTGTGTGTGTGTGTGTCTGTCTGTTCGACAGAAGAATGTAAGGGGCCCTCTGCCCATCAGTCTGTTGTGGAAGGAGGAATGAAGAAGAAGGCAACAGAGGTGAACGATGGGAGTATAGGGTGAAGGGGAGGTAAGGGGGCACCCAGGGGAGGTCAGAACACGGTACAACACACACACACACACATATGAACACACATACACACAAAACCCTGCTCTCATTCTGTTAACCCAACATTCCTCTTTACTAGAAGACCATTTCTGTCTGACAGCCCTTCCTCCTTTATACATTTAGTTTTTAAACAGGAACTCACAGCTAGCGCAAGTGTGTGGCAAACTATCGCATCTTGCTCCGCCATGTATCTACACACAGATGCACACACAAACAAAATGGCGGCCTCTTTGCTTAAATGAATGGACAAGTAGAGCATCTCGTAATCCGGGATGAATGCACAAAGATGCCTCATATCTCTCAGCACGCAACACAGAAGAAGGCTCTCACTGTCCCTTACATCCATGAAACCACCCTTAATCTGACCTCACACCACTACTGGCAAAAAAAGAGCTGACCTTTAACCCAAAAGATGTTTGCTGTCTTCTTGCACTATCTCTTCCTCTGTCCTTCTTTTCCTTTCTCTCTCCTTGCTGGAATGGCAAAACCTGCCAAGTGGAATGCAAATTTGCACAATGTAAAATTTCATTATATCATTCCTATAAAGCAGTGTTATCATTTCATATAGTAAGTATAATGTGAAAGCATTGCCCCTCAAAAATAACTGCATTTACACTACATATATCATGATCTTACAAATCACGACTTTGCACCTGAATTGTAAATCAACAAGGAGGAAGCAACGGCGGAGAAAAAGACATGTGAAGGGTTCCATATAAATCCGAGGCTTAGGATCAAGAAAAGCAGGAATGGTCAAACAAGAAAAAAAGGAATAGAGGAAGCTGAAATAGTAGGGTAAAAAATGATGAAAGAGTAGGGTAATGAAAAGCAGAAGAAGAAACTGAAGGAGAAGCAGACAAAAGCTTTACCTTAAAAGCTAATTATATTTACTCCCCCTGTTTCCTCAACACTAATTGATCTGTCTCAGTACCGTGTGCCTACCAGGAGTCTATCGATCACAATTGTGTTTGTGTTTGCTACTTTTATCCAGAAAACTCTCAAACCCATTACACGCACACGTACATCAGCAGGTGGTCCTTCAGAAAAATGAAAAGAGGAAGCGAGACCTGGGTTAATTTAAATGTCTTGTAATATTTTCATTTACAAAAGAAAAATTCACATTTTATTGGTATTAGTGGTATTAGTAATATGCAGTTTATGTAAAGATGAATGTTTTTTAACAGTTTTATTACCCCCATATTGCATCATACTATGGGGTTATAAAGACAACTAAGTGTGGTTTCATCTTACACAGCCTGTTTGTGTGTGTGTATCATATCCAGGAGACAAATCCTGCACACACAAGCATGAAAATAACCAGCCACTTTATCAGACACACAGGAGCCAGTCTTACTGCATCTTGAATGAACATGTTCTCCACCTAGTCCTCAGAGCTTACACAACAATAGTAGCAGCCAGCATCTGAGAGAGAACACACACAAATCCAAACACAAACACACACAGAGCAGATGTTATGATTGTTACAGGAACTAGTATTACAGGTCTACATATCCGTCCTCAGTTTGAGATGATTTAATCCAGGGGGGTGTCTTTGGTGTGTTCGCTGGTCATTGACACGTGACTCATCTCTTCAGGTCATTACCAGGTTTAAAAGGGAAATCCCCAAACAGTGCTGGAGTCCAGCCTTTTGTAAATGATATAAATCAACATTCTGGATAGCTAGCTATACACTACAGTAATATTAAAACAGCAATTTTTATACTTCGCGCACAGCTATCAGGAGTAACCTTTAACACAGATTGGCAAGGAAACCTTATAAAATGCCTCCCAGTATATATAAAGAACTTAACCTTGATAAATTGATTGTGATATAAAACCATAACATATAATATAAAATTTCAGTAGTTTTATAATTTGTGTGTGTGTGTGTGTGTGTTTGTTAGGGCCGGTACCAAGGGGGACCCCTCGCGTGTCGTCAACGTGGTTGTTGTGCCCTTATTTTTAATCCATTTAATATATATAAAGATAAATAATTATTTAAATAAGTTTTCATAATTGAATATTTCACAGTTTAAATGTGATAAAATGCAGAGTAAAAATAAACATAGTTGACGGTTTTTTTTTTCATAAACATTTTCTCTGATTGGTTGAGTCGCGGTGTCTCTTTCATCATTACGTAATTAGCATATTGAAGTGTACACCGAGTAAAGCATTGATGCTAGCAACGTATTTTTGCACAGCATTTTCGCGTGAAATATGGATATTATAAAATGGGAAATAAATTGCATAAATGTGCGCTTGAAATCTACAGTATTGTTTGTTTTTGTGACTAGTGTTTAGTGTGTTAGTTGTTTTGCAAGTTATTGCTGCTGGTTGTGTGTCCTTTCATCGGAAACCGCATGCCCTGTTAGTTATGGTCTGGACCATGGTCTGTTGTATGTTTTTATATTGAAATAATAATAATAATAATAATAATATAATAATAATTATAATAATAATAATTATTATTATTATTATTATTATTATTATTATTATATATAATTCTATAATTCTACGCTGAATAATAAGCATGTTAAACTTATTTTAATAAGCACTAAACCAATCAGTTGCATAATAATTTATAATACACAAACTTCCACAATATCCCAATATTCCCTTTTTTACACTCATTGTGTTTATGAGTCAATTAATATTACAGGTAAAAAAAATAGATTTAACTAGCTAAATCCCCGTCTAGTTATGTTCTTGGTTATTAGGAATTAAAACTGGGTGCGAAAATTTTATTTTGGATATTGTTTTTACTTTTACATATTTATTTTAAACCAAAACCAAATCAAAATAATCCTTCTGGTATAATAACATTTTATTCGAATAATGTAAGAGAGAGAGAGGGAAAGAGAGAGAGAGAGCGAGAGAGAGAGAGAGAGAGAGAGAGAGAGAGAGAGAGAGAGATTTGTATTCTTTAATAGCATCATTTTAACACGCGACCTAAGGAATTGTCTTCCTATACGTATACATGTATAATGCGACTCGTCTAACTCATATATTATATTGTATTATAAGCATGTACGCTACTTTAAAATAATTATCCATTATCACTATTTTAATAATAAGAAGTAGGTATGATTTGTAAATAATTTTAGTAGATTAAAAAGGACATGCTTTTATTTCTCCTTTAAATGCAGCTCGCGTTTGTATTATTTAATAGCCTATTTTATGAAATAGAAAAGTAATCTAGAAAATATACAAATATTACAGGTATCGTTATGAAATTGCATGATGTAGCTTTTGATATGCTTGCATTATGAATGAATTCTGACACAGTTATTAATCATAAACTCGAAAAGTATAGCATATTTATATGATACTGTTACTGAAATTATTTCAGGCCTGGTTTTTCTTATGAACACACATTTTGTTTCATAATGTTACAGCAAATCAATTTCATATACATTGGGTAGATATTTAATAAGACAGAATTTAATACATTTGCAGATATAAGGCTACTTACAAAGTTTTTATTTATTATTTTCTTTCGTCCGTGATTTTAACCGAGGGTAAAATGCCAGTTATTTTACCCAAAATATGCCTGGCTCACACATATTCTAGACAGCACCATCCTTCTGTTTCTTTGACGTATTTTTATTTCTATTATTACGATTTTTAGTGTCGACAGGGTGAAAGCTCAGTCACGAGAACAGACGCGTTGGGAGCTGCTTTGCGCCACCTGCTGTTTGTTTTCGGAAATATTCTCAGCTGATTGTAGTTGCGACACTTTGCCGCGTGTTTAATTTGTCATTACCTACATAACAAACTGCTTATAAACTTAATTCGTTCACAAACAGGTTTAGGTGGCATCTTCAGGGATAAAGTTAATGCGCTTTCGGAGTACTCTGAGGTCATTGTGTGGCCATAAATATTTCAGCATTGCTTTAGCCCACAAGAATCTGTTATGTGTTTTGATCAGCTGTAGCAGGCCTCTGTGCTACATTCCTCTTTTTAATGTCCTACAATTATCACCCAGACAAGACAGAGATTTATAGTTTCCGACATACGCCACGCGTTACTTCTTAGATGACTGGCGTAACTATAAATAAGTCTCTCTCTTTTTTTTACTTTAGACCCGCCGTAGGCTGAGTTGTGCGTTTATATGCTGGGCATTATAAGCTAAATGCATGGAAAATATATACTGTACTCAGTTCATTGCAACACACTTCCTCTCAATAAGGCGAAATGCATTGGTGAATCATTTTGTCACTTTGTCTTAAGACAAAAAAAAAAAAACAAGTGTAATCGTGTGAATATATGTTAATAGGTAAAACATGCGAACGTGCATTTTACACTTTTATCACGTAAATTACAACTTAAACACTTGACTTGAATGTGTTGGATAATGATCACGTGAGAGAAAGAATTCGGCGAAAATTAACTGTGTAAAATGAATCAGATTTTTTAAAGGCATGGTTAGTGTGAGGATAACCGTTGCACAAACTAAGATCTAAATAATTGACCTGTAATGCACTTTATATTTATAAGCACAATTTATTTAGAGAACAATCATACACAATATCCGTAATATTTTGCAAATAATACATAGCCTGTATAATAATCAATTATAATCATCATATCATATAATTTTCTTTATTTGGCTGAATTTCATGTCCAAAGACTTGCAATCTCTCTCTTCATTCATTCGTTCATTCGTTCATTCATCCATTCATTAATTAATTCATCTTAATTTACCGATTCATACGGGAAGAATCCGGAGTCGATCCAGGGGAATACACTCTTCTCTTATAATCCATCACTCCTGTTTTATCCTCTCTTTACTTAAAAAAATTAAATCATTTTAAAGCATCTAGTTATATCAGTGACGTTTTCAAGAGGTGCATTGTTTTCGATCATACGTATTTATTGAATTATTCAGCTCTATGTTAAAATAGTTAGCCTAATTGGTAGGAAATGTATGGTATAGGAATTTATAGGATTTACAATTCATTCATTGAATCTGTGTGTATCTTGTACTCGGTGTCCTTGGATTCATCCACCCAGATCTTTTTGAAATTACTTGAAAGTTGGAGGCCAATATGTGATTATTTCTGATTTGTGAAGGAAAGCTTGCTTCACCTGTTATTTCACCTGTTAAATAAAGTGGTGAAAATCTAATTCAGGAGGCTTTGTGCCTTTATTATATAGACTTTGATACTGCTTCGATGGAGCAGAATAATCGAAATGGAGCTATTAGGCTACCAGTGCTATTAGTGTTAAGGCCTAGCCCTTGGTCCAAAGCAAGGGAAATAAGTTTCCACTTTTTCAGTAGATATAAGATTACTCTTTTAGGCTCCAGCGAATAACCTATAATTAATTTTACAATCCGTCTATTTTGAAGACGTATTAGTATACATGGAAAATACAATTATTTCGTTTTAGACATGTTAGTATTCATGAATCATGCATCTTTTCTCATTATTAGGTCCGAACAGGATGATGGTTCTGGAAAGTGAGTGTAACTCAGCCTACATCAACGTCGCGACGAGCCCAAATTATGCCATATAAACACTTAACAGTGGAATAAACTCAACAATTAACCATATCATCTGGGCCATCATTTTTATTTTTATGCGCTTAATTTTATTTAACAGGAAATATTGATTCCACATATAGGCCTAATGCAATTAACTAACACAAACAGCGCACATGTTCCAGTCATGAAAAATTAAACTGAAGGGAGTATTAAAAAGTCCACAACCGTTCTCGTTGGGAGTTATGTATAAATGTGTGGCGTATAAATCAGACGCAAATATTTTCTGTTGAAACACTTAAACAATGTGCTTAACGATTTTACAGTGGGGGAAAAACGTCTTGGTTGAAATATGTATATTTATTAAATCTCGACAGGATCAAAAGCTAAAAATACAGGCTTAATATTCATAATCATCTCTACAAATATCAGTATCTCCTTAGGTTTAATATGTTGCTATATTGTAAATGTCCAAAACTCACACATTACCCTATTCCATACATTTATTTGTATATTCATTACCCTATGTGTTTTAGGACGTAACCAATAAAAACTATCCTCCGCCTCCTTCACTTAGTGCTACACAAAACTATTCATTTATTATCTTTATTATTTATACTTATATTTATATTATATTATATTTATATTATATTATGTTTGTAAAAGTTTACAAGTTTATATTATATTATGTTTATAAAAGTAAGCAAAAAAATGAGAGAAAAAAATCTTATAATAATACCACAGTCACAAAGCGGCGTTAACGTTTTGATTGCGAATATTGTCACTCCTAAATATGGAGTTGTATGACGAAAAAAGAGAGAGAGAGAAAGAAATAAGGGAAGGAAAGAAAGAAAGAAAGATGTGTCTATTTCTATGCGCAGAAACAAGTGTGCGTGTGTGTGTGTGTGTGTGTGTGTGTGTGTGTGTGTGTGTGTATCAGTGTGCGTGTGCGTGCGCGCGTGTGTGTTTGTGTGTTGGGCGAGCGCCTCCGCTTTATAACAGTGAGAGTCACTGCGACAGGACACTCTACCAAAACCATTTGTTTTCTCCATCCCTTTCGAAACTGTCAAAAAAGTTCGCACTTACTTTCAAGATCGCGCTCTCTATAATGTCCGAAACAGAGGAGTCTAACTCGTAAGAATGGACTTCCCTCGTCGTTTCACCCCCCCCCCCCCCGGGTTTATATTTTAACAAAGGATTTAAGTGAACTTGATCGGGTAAGTTGTGATCTACAATGCGTGTGAATTCTAAAATTCTATAGAGTAGATAATACGAGCAAAAATATTTATTGGACTCATAGAATAAATGATAAAAACAGTCGAAGTTCATTTCAGTCCTGAACTACGTCTAATTAAACATAATTTATAAAATCGCTTTTTTTACATGTCTCAAGTGAAAGAAGTTTTTTCATTACTTCAATAAATTGTTGTATCTAATAATAATTGTCTATTGTGTATAATTGTGTATTCTTTCTTTCTTTAAATAAAAATGATTCAAATGTGATAAGACTTTCCTACTGCCTATGACTTGACATTACAGAATGTAATATAATTGTTCACTTTATGTGGATTATATAATGTATGGGCCTGTGGATGCATAAAATATGGGTAATATTACAATTAATTCATAATAATTCTGACATAATGTGCCACTGTTCGATTACATAATATTATTTTCCTCATATTTGTATTTTATTTATATAATGGTTGTTTCAACTGCTAAAGAAGCCTATAAAAGCTAATAAACCAACAATATTCTGAATATTGAATACTTGTCACCTGTAAATGGCACATGACTGGGCCAAGGTCATGTATTATTATCTTTAACGCATTATGTGTAAATGTGAAAATGTAGACTGTGTATTAGTCCTGTTCGTTAGTGAATTCAGCAATCACATGCCTGGGTGAATCAGAAATATAGAACAATGCTATGAGCACTTCAAGTGAATCTTTGACTATTGTACAGCATGAGTGCAGGAGTGCATCATGTGCATTCTATTAGCCTTGGCATCATCTTAACTAAGTGATTGACGTTATTTCTAGAACTCGTTCTCAGTTCATATTATCTTTATGCATGGTACAGTGGAGACCAACAATGTTCTACTGAGACTACTTGGATGGTACTAAGAGCACATTAGACGTTCGTCTCTTTAATATTAACACATATTTGTGCCCTTGAGATATCAAGCAGCAGGAACGTATGGTACCTATGAGGCTGATCAGGATCTAATTAACAATTTTCTCTTTTTTTGCCAAGACTGATGTTTCTGTGTTACTTCACAAACAAGCCCAAGTCAATAAATCTAAATCAAAAGATATTTGTTGTATGTGTTTTTTTTTTTCTTTTACCACTCTTCTAATCTTTTCTTTAGATGTTTCTCATGTTCAGGATATTTGAGTGCAAGTTAAGTAAAATAACCATTTGCACCTACCTTGCATTTAAAATGCAATTTTAATGGTTTAAAACTAGATGAATTCCAAGCAAATAGTGACACTGCCCCAGTAAACACAAAATTACTAATTCTCACATTCCTCTCTCCACAAGTGGCACATTCCCACCTAAGAGTGTAGAGATTGTGGTTTAATTAACTACCAAAATGGGAGGAAAGTTTGTGTGAACATCTGTGTAACTGGAATAGACCTCTGGTTGCTTTACGGATGCCCATGGGAAAAGTATCTTGCTGTTACTCATTCACTTTGTCAAGATCATTATTTGTTTTATGGTTATTTGCCATTAGGGCTTCACTTATTAGGAACGGGTAACTGGAACTATCAGAAACAATCTGGTTTATCAATATTAAGGTTACTAAGATAATGACACTATCAACAAATATAAAGAGAACTAAACGCTATAAAGGATACACATTCAAGTGTAAATTAACACAATGTTCAGTCATTTTGCTTAAGGATTTTGGGTGAAATCATTCAATTTAACATATTTTACATTTAACATATGACAAATCTTGCAGCACAGGTGTCCGAAAACTTCTGCACATTAGTCCAATCTTAGATATATACTTTGGACATATGTTTGGATCTTATGGTTGAACATATTATAACTCTTATAACTCATACCAAACGCCGTCCTTCATTGTCATGTCCGCCTTCTTCTCCAGCACACAGAAAACTCATTGCATATTATGTATGTTACAAATTAAAAGATATAGCCACTTCCTGTGTCTGTCTTGCAATGCCAGACAGGAAAACAGGTCTGGTTGGGAGGTTCCCCTCCCTACCTATCCTCTGGCTGAGCATAGTCAGGCCTTTTCTCAAGCCAAGTTAAACACAGCATTCTGCCAATGACAACCTTCTAACAACAGCATATGCACAACGCACCACACCAAATAGGTGATGTGTTGGCCAGGCTTCACATGGTTCAGTCCTAATGGGAAAAATAACCTTGCTTTTGTGTGTTTGTATGTGTGTGTGTGTGTGTGTGTGTGTGGTGTGTGTGTGTGTGTGTGTGTGTGCATGTGGTGTGGTGTGCGGGTGCAGATTGTAGTCGGCTTCATGTAGACCGTGTGTGATTATGGCACATTTGGGAAATGAATAAAAGACTTAATGAAGCCAATGAAGAAATAATGAGAGACAGAGTGATTAAAGAAAGACAAAGAATGCCATAATTTAGCACTGGCCACTGTTCAATGGAAAAATCACCTCTGACAGTATAATTTATCCCAAAGACCAGGCGTAAACTGTTTTCAGAAAAGCCCAGCCCAATGAGCTTTGGGTGTGTAAACCGGCAGGTCCAGAGTGAAGTGAAAGCATGTGTGAGTAAACGGACACATGAAGGAGAGAGACAACACAAGGAAGAAACAGCCAGGCATGATGAAATGTTTGCATCTTGGCATGTTAATTACGCCACAGATTCCCTTGCAAAACCATTCTGCTGTTGTCGTTTTGCCTCCCACCTCCATCGGAGTGCAGGCCAAATGAGTTTCCACACACACACACACACACACACACACACACACACATGCACACACACACACAGAGCAAATTACATCCAGGCTGATTTCACCATGGAAAAGTTCTGCTTTCTAGTTATACACTAGTTCGTTCACGGTACGTTCCACAAAAGGCCCTTTCAAAATGTGCGTTCAAGAAGAAACCCCTCACATAACCGGCGCCGCACCTGTAAATTATTGCAAGCCTATAAATTACATCACCGCGAAGCATACTGCACGCGGGTTTGTATAAATGACGAATTGTTATTAGAAGCACAAAAAGAAATGTATCATGGTTTAATGTTTTGAGTTATCACCAGGACTCCCTGCTTGTAAAAGTCACTGGAGCAGAGCAAGTTCATTCATTACTTTAGTCTTTTGTGAACTAAACAAATAATAGGACTCCATACGCAGTCAAATTTACAGTAAGTGTAATCTCTGCCGCTGGGTGAAATGGGAACAACAGTCCGAGTACATGTGACCCAAGTAGAAAGGAACCGGGCTGAAGGGACGAAAAGGAGAAAGGAATTTTTACGACGGCGTCAGTAGAACGCATTGGGGGAGGAAAGTTGCATCCTGATGGTGAGTTGTTGTCTTTGAGCTTGTAAACTGTTAGCCATTTTAGGTCTGCTTACAGTGCTATTTGATTAGGTGGCATGTTTACTTGGAAGTCAGCACAGCAGGAAATCCCTGACAGAGATATGAAGGTGTTATATTGTCCAAGCAACAGATGGAAACCTGCTTTAACAAAACACGAGCACACTTTACTTGGTTCCTTGAAAAATTATAATCAGGTACAATCCTCAGAACATGAAGATAAAGCCTCCCTGATGTCACATTTAATTGTAATTGTATTGTAGTTTGTAGTTATTTAGTGTTTTTGAGACAGGAAAAGAAAAGTAGACATTTGCTACCAAAAAGGCCACGTCTGGGCCTTTTTTTTATTTCAAGACTAGATAATGACAGATTATTAATATCAATACAATGTTTTGTAGCCGTTCAACATCTGTACATGGAGATACACATCTAGAAATCCATTGTATGTAGCTTCAGGCCAGCAGTTTGGGTGGAGGATATACCCAAACTTTTTTGGATAATAGTTATATAAGACAAATCACTTTTTAATCACTTTGAAGAAATTAATTTTTAATTACATCCGAGTTGTTCAATTTGAAAAGAATTTTTTTTGTCCTGATATAGCCTCAAGATGTTCACTCTAATACCGAGACAGATAAATTAAGATGTGCGTGTGTGCATGTGCAATTTCTTTTCTCTTGAATAGCTGCTTCAGCAAGGCTCTGTGTGCAAGGGTGTGTGTGTGTGTGTGTGTGTGTGTGTGTGTGTGTGTGTGTGTGTGTGTGTGTGTGTGTGTGTGTGTGTGTGTGTGTGTGAGCAGCTGTGAGGCAGTGTCAGTGAGATAGCAATTGTGTTCTTACTTACTGATGTGAATGGAGCTGCTGTAAATCTGCAAGACGGTGTAGAGAATATACATCCCAGTGGACCAATGGGGAGCTCCTTTTTTTATACACACATTACAAGCACAGACACATAGATACAGGCACACAGACCCACACACACACACAAACACAAAGATCAGACTGTGTCTCGTTTCTTCCTCTCCATACAAACATTTGAACGCAATAAAATTTCTTAAAGGACAAAACAGCAAAACTTTTAAATATTTTCTATATTATATGCTGTTATAGAGTATAGAGAATGCCATGGTTACATCAGTTAGCAGGATGCTAATACAACTCATTGCACATCTTCTTTTATTAACACATTTCTGTTATTATTCATTCCGAATTTGGGGCAAGTCTGGTAACAAGATGTTTTTTTTTTACCTCTAATCCTAGATCTCTAGGTATTGTATCTTTTATTGATCAGATATGGGAAAAGACAGAGTGAGTCCTAGCTTCAATGCAATTACAGGGACACTTCATTTGAAGTGCAAGTGTATACTGATTTAGTTTTCTGTTTCCATTAGAGTGGACTGATGTCTGCTTTTTGACATGCTGCAGTGCTCCCCACCCCACCACCACCACCACCACCACCACCATTTTTCTTTCCACAACAAACTCAATAAAGATCTGTTACATGCACTGAACTAGTTTACAAATGTACCATTTGAACCCTTTTCTGTGTTAACCGAATCATTTTATAAATGTATAACACTGAAGATCATTTCAAAACCGAGCCTTGTAGGTAATTTTACAGAGGAGTGGCCTATCAAATATTTGTAAGAATTATAATTACATTCTCTGATATATGTGATACAGAAAAAAAAAATCATGAATATTGTAACTGCCATCAGAGGCAACTCTCATATAAGGAGACTTTCCTATATTTCAGTTCATAATATGCACTTTACAGTTAAAAGGTCAATAAAAATTTCGTAATTATATAGTATTTATTCACCTTTTAATTGTAAGGTGCATATTATATGTGTATATATATATATATATATATATATATATATATATATATATATATATATATATATATATAGATATATATATGATAGAGAGAATCAGACAGTGTTCATGTAAGTTTCCTAATATGATAAGAGTGTTAGTGGAGGGGAGGAGAGCCCATGGAGACTTCATCGGCCTAATTACATGTTCATAATGCCCAAAATACCACATGATGCCAACAGTGCCAAACAGCCTTGAGGCCGTGCCCGCTGCTGATCAGCCTGCCTGCAGCTTTAACCCAGGCACGGGGTCATGACCCTTTCCTTTATCCAAACTTAGCAGTCCTCCAACACACATACACACATTCACACAGTCCCTTGTGTGTTGAATGCAAATGAGGTGGAACAGCTGAATTTGTAACGGCGGCGACAGTAATGCTAATGGTGGGTAATAATGGCCGCAGTGGACGCGTCAGCATTAGCAAAGGCGATGGCTGAAATATGACTCGTGACGAGGGTCTAAATCTGCTTAGCATTGATTTAGCAGTTTTGATGAAAATGCACCACGGGCCTGCAGGGCTCCCTAAAATCAATTGAACTCCTTAGAGATAGAAGCCCAGCAGCGGGTTGATGGACAGGCAAGCATCCAGACAACCTACTCATAGCACAATGCACCCCATGTTGCCAGTGGCCTTCCAGTTTTGGGACAATATTGAATATATATTGAACACTACTAATGCATTAAACACGCACTATACACGCCGTCCACTAAGTGTTAGTACATTTTCAAGGCGAGCTAAAAGTCTAGAAAGGATAAGTTGAGTGAAAGAGTTGAATTTATATTTGAATATAAAGTTTATTTAAAGACTAGATCATAAAGAATATAAAAAAAATATATATTTTCCTTCAATATTTTGACTGATAAAAACACAAATTTTGTTTTATACTATATAATCTTGCTAGGGATGACATGTATATCTTTAATCAGGGGATCTAAAGAATATAGTGCACCACTAAGACTTATTTAAGGGGGGGTAATTGCTCTGCATTATACCTTTGAGACTACATTTACATTAACATTATGTTTTTCAGTTATAGAAGAAAAAAATTACCTGTCCACATCATGATTGTGCTAGGTAATACAAGACAAACATCTCAAATCCGATGCAGTTATGTGTGTGTGTGTGTGTGTGTGTGTGTGTGTGTGTGTGTGTGTGTGTGTGTGTGTGTGTGTGTGTGTGTGTGTGTGTGTGAGAGAGAGAGAGAGAGAGAGTTTTTTCTTGTGTATGCATATTTGCTTGCATAGACATCCTCACTGACATTGTGTGCTCATGACCTTGCCATGACCACTCTGCCTGTGTAACCTCAGGATGACCTTCATGAGAAGAAGCAAGGCAGGACAGATGAGTTTTTAGTGAATAGGAATAAGTGCACTAGAGAGCACAACGCCACCGAGACGCCAGAATTCTCAAGCCTCCCGCTCACCCACTCCATCAAACAACCGCAAATAGTATCAGGATACACCTGCACATGTCATCCATTTACATAAAAATCACTTCAGCCTCACAGAAAATAAATAAGTAAATAAATAAATAAATAAATGGAAGAACATAAGCTAGAATTACCACTGGGAACCAAGTGAAAAACAAAATGCTTCTTAAAGGTCGTAAGCACTTTCGCTTTTCCAACAGGCTTTACTGTTCTGGTTCACGGTGCAAATGAATTGCGAAAGGTAGTTTTAAATTACGCCATCTCAGTCATTTAAATATTACAAATATCAAACAATTTTTATTGTTCTTAATGAGACCCACTTTCAACAGACCAAAACATTAAGTTATTATATGCCACATTAGCCACTGCTGCATTCTTTGATTACACATCACCACCCATGTTTGTGTGTATGAGAGAATCTCTTTTAAGCCAATGCGTTCTATAGTGAGATATTGCAATAACTTAAATTTAATGTTCAATTATTTTATTTATTTAAACAATTTGCTGTGGTACACATGCTTAACAGGCACATTAAAAATCTAAATATACATGAAATTGAATGTGCATGTGTGGTTTCCACTGAGAAAACTGTACGGTCCTAAATACAGAATCTCAAGCATGGGGTGGTCGACCAGCTCTGTTCTATTGTCCCCCTAGAGGAAAGGGTCGATTCACATTAGTACAGAGTTTTTCTGACTGGTCAGCTTTATCCTGAGATAAATCATTTCTTCCCGAACTGGTGCAGCTTCTTTCTGATTGACATAATATATAACACATAAGGATCTACTGAATGTTTGTATAGTAATATATTATATAATCTATACATTTCCAGATTTGAGTCCTGATGTTTCCATCATTAAAACACTAGTTAATTTGGAAGAATGCAGGTTATCTTTTGAAAAAAATAAAAAGACATCCACAGCATCTGTGAAAATTTAAATCCTTCTTAAAAAAGCCACTCATCTGTCCATGCTCCTAAAAATATAAATGTACTATAGGACTAGCATTTTCCCTTGTAACGGAAACAGTAATGCATAAACAGGATGATGTGGGAATACTGTGAATTGTAAAGTTCTCCCCAATTTACACTGATAATTTCAGCATACGGAAGGTCCACGCCAACATGCTGCTTCTGTCCCTCTGTGCCCTTCAATATACGCTCTCGTCTTGGTATCAGCAGCCCAGCAGGATTTTATCTTCACTTTTACAGGTTTCAGTAATTCCGTTTTTATGTTGTTCTCTCGTTTTTATTGCCTCTTTTGAGTTCTGTATAAATTTACTGTCGGGCTGAACATACTGCTTTAAATCGCAACCATCTGCAAATACTTAGTTTTTTTTTTTTATTTCCGTAATCATGGAAAGATCACTCAATTAAAGGCAAGACCTGGTAAAGGTGAAGTGTATTAAAATGAGTATACCATTGTTTGCATTTTTTAGCTAAAAAAAAGTCATTAGGGCTCTCAGTTTTAGTTCCAGTGTGTGCTGAGGATTTGCACAGCCACTAGCAAGGTCGCTGATTGACTTGAGTCTCAATTAGGGACGATGCATTTAGTCCCCTGAGTGCTCTTATGTAAATCACAGGCTCGGATGCTGACAGCAGTGCCCACGCGCACACAGATCACGCGACACATGCAGTTTAATTAGGCCTAGGTGTGCATGGCGAGAACTCACTGACAGATGTGCGAGTGCATGTGGGGGTGGGTGGGTTTTTTGCATTTTTTTTTTCTTTCTATGCCTACTATGAACTCATTAATAGGTTTTTAGAAGTCTAGGTATGAAGGCATATGGAACAAATGTGTGTTGGTCGGCGGGTGAGAGAAAGAAATATTTAATTGTAACATGGCTGAACCTTATTTTCCAAAATGCTGTCTGTGTATTTAATAATATAAATGAATCCCGATTCCTCAAGTCCGGCTCCAGGTCGTTTTTCATTAGACACACGATTTGTAGTCTTTAACAATTTCCGAAGTTCTGGTGGTCATTAGGGTTAATGTGGAAGTGTATTTCTCCTTCCTCATATCTCAGGTTGATTGATACTTCTGTTATCTTCACAAAAACCACAAGAGACAAGGGGAAATCAGAAGATCTGACCAAAGATCAGCGAGTAGGCCAGAAAAAAATGTGCTAATGCATAACAATTATGCATGTCATAAAAAACCCCACACATTAAGCAAACCATTTCCATGATTAGTCTATTTATTTGTTTGAAAGGCAGAGGAAACGGTATATAACAGAAGAAAAATCATGCAGATTTTTTGGTGAAGCAAAATAATAACTATGCTGATTGATGTCACAATCAAGGTAATTAAGTGCTATTGGGAGAAATTCTGGACGTGGCAGAAAACACAAATAATTGTGATTCATCAGAACAACCCGGGATAACACATCTGGATTTGGGGGAAAAATGGTTAGCATCATTGAAACTCTCGTATGCTAAAAGTCAGTCATTTGTTAGGACACAATTTAGCGGTGCAGCTGTTTGACTTGCATGTAGAGTCAATAATTTAGACAGGTATATTTTATCTTAATATGGTATAATGTGGAGCTATGGAACACACACATACACACATGCCAACTCAAAACTAGCTAACAAGCAAGCTATTTTTGTGCTTTTTAATGACTAGAGAACCTTCATGCCTGCCAATTAAATAAGCCAATAAAAGCCTGTTAAATAATACATAGCTGTTATTTAGTGTCACAATTAAAAAATGCACATCACTGTAAACTCAGACAGCAGAAGCAACAGACCTTCCATTTAGATGGGACCGATAATGCTCCGGGCCTTAAAACTGCCCTTACATCTGAGCGCCAATGGTGACCAGACATATGCCCGTTTAAAACGCTGTAAAGCGAAGCTCCCTTTTTAATGGCCCGTGCCAGACTCATAGGACAGACGCACAGGGAAAGAGAGAGAGAGAGATGATCCATCTTTGCCCCTCTTTTTTTTTTATAGGGAACAATAAACGTGTCTGTCATAAATTGTTTGGAGATCCCCCCACTCTTGAAAAGGTCCACAATAATGAAGAAGCACTGGACAAGCTGAATAAATCTTGCCCACATACACAGGCTGGCATTGATAGAAGTACATGCAAAAAGGTTTTCGCGTTAGCAAATTCAATGACATGGCAGCTTAGAAATATGAACACAGATGTTTGCGCTTGTTTTATTTTGTCCTTGACAATCGAAGCTGCACTGATTGTTTGTTTTTTTTGCTAATTGTGCATTTTCCAAGTCAAGTTTAAAGCATTGTTCAGTGCAGAGAGAGATAGAGAGAGAGAGAGAGAGAGAGAGAGAGAGAGAGAGAGAGAAAGTGAGAGAGAGAATGCAAAATGTAGATTTAGCACAGTTTATTACACATTCTGGTGTCGTATTGATAAATATATTTAGATAGTTAGGATAGATAGCAAGCTAATATTAATTATAAGGTGTAAGGAAAAGTTCATTTTCAGTTATATAATGTTATATGGTTCATATTATTACTATTTTTGCCTGTTTGACAGAAAAATAACAATAATTTACATCTATTCTTTTTTTATTCTGTGATGTTTTAAATTCATGAGACCATTGAAAGGCATTTGGCAACCTTTTGATGCTTGGCCTCTACTTTCAGTAGCTACTACGGTTCTAAATTTAAGCATGTGTTGTAAATTACAGTGAGTTAATTAAACACCCAAAATTGGAGCAGGGAAACAAATTTTACACCAATCGAATGATTAAGCATTTGAGGTGTAGAGACTGTCCATTCACCGTGCTAGGTCACACACACTCTCTCTCTCTCTCTCTCTCTCTCTCTCTCTTCTAAGGATGGTGAAGAATGAAGGTGGACTAAGGTCACAGGTCAAACTGTAGAAACAAACGAACGTGTTGCTATTTTGCTATCAATGTCTACAACATTAAAGTGGACAAAGTAGGAGTGAATTGTGTTTATGAATTGTGAGCATATTCTGAAGTTTGGAACATCTGCAGCATATTAAGCAGTCCACCATTTTTCTAATAAAACACAGTAACAGATATATGCTTAGCAACTGCGACATACATACACACACACACACACACACACACACACACACACACACACACTCAATCACACAGACACACTGTAATGGAACCGTATCGGTGTATGAGAGCTATCCTGTGACACTGTAATCAGTCCGGAGGCTTGACTTGCAAACAAGACTAATCAAGCCAAATTAAGTTTAAGAGGCGATTGAGCTGCTAAAGGATGTGCAACGTGACGTCAGTGTGCTGTCTCAGAAACAGAGATAAATAATGAGACTGTGTTGCAAGCTGGATATCCCTCGTGGCTGACAAGATGCTGTGGCGTAAGTGCTGTGCATTTGGGCCGAATGCCACGACATCAACTGCTTGCTAAAAATCATAAATTTTTGTTTGCAAGTTAGACTGGTTAGACTGTGTTTTGTTCAAAAATTGTTGTCGGGTGGCATTATTGGAAAAAGGATATATAGATTTACAATAAACCAAAACAATTAATTTGTTCATAAATTGTGCCAAAGTCAATCCACCAATCCATACCCTGCATCTAAGATATGAACGAACAAGCACATGTATTTTAAAACGCAAATTGTTCTGTATAAGTGTTCTGATATACTTCCAACCCTGCTAAAAAAAAATTACCGTAAGACCAAAGTTCAACCTACTTGACTGAACAATTTGAGTGATATGAAAATGCTAAGAAAATTTGTCACTGTGCCGGCTCTTCTAAATGTGGAAAAGGGCAATCGCTCATTTCAGGGACAAGTCTTCCAGACACAAATAAAGCCTTTTCCTAGAATGAATCACACTGTCACAGGTCATTCTCTGCACAAATATTCCTCCAGAATCCAAAACTAGGTGTGATCTGCGGTCCCAGAAAACCCGCTTGTAGCTTAAAAGAGAGATGGAGGAACAGGAAGCCATCGCTCTTTCTCTGCCTCAAACTCTTATCTGGAAAGGGTTCTCCATTGCTTGTGTCTCGCGAGTGCTCCGTGAGTGCTACGCTGATAAACTGTTCTAAACGACTCGACATGGACATCAATAAGATACTAGAACATATCCCACACAGAAACAAAGATACACAGAAGCCTAGCTACTGATCTGTTTTATAGACACAGGGATTATCATTAGAATGTTCACGTCGCACATGCCAAAGTGGTTTCTTAACTGTGAAACAAAGGGTATAATGTAAGGTTAGCAGGCAAGAAGTGGCTTTCATTGCGGTATTCTTCATGATACACAGTGATACACCGTGTTCGCAGTTCATGTGAGTCATTAATCATAACTCGGCAAACACATACATGCGTGGATAAATACACACACACAAACACACACATGTATATACTATTTCTCTCTCTCTCTCTCATACACACACATATATATATTTATATGCAGATAGGTGGTGGCGCTAAAGAGCACACTCATAGCAAAGGTTAAATTATCTTATTACCTATGCAGGGACATATGAATATTCAAACACAAAGGAGGAGCCACGAAAGGAAACGAGTAAGGAGGTGGAGGTGGAGACGAAGGAAACGTGAGATGTGGGGGTTGGGACAGAGAGAATTCATAGCAAAATTGAGCCTACAGTGCTATCCGGTGGAGAACTTCCAGAATGCATTTCTAAAACACTGCAAACTCTAGACAGGTCGTAGACGTGTGTATGAGTGTGTAGATGTGTGTATAGTTGTTTATCCGGCAAACTTCTCAATGTAATGGGCTTTAAAATTTCTGTTCATACGTTTTCAGTATTCAGAACCTCAGGGGTTCTGAATATTCCCAAGTGGTTCTTTTTCCTCATACTTTTACACACTGAACAGTCCAGTCTGGGATAAAATGAAGTTTAGATACAACAACTTAATCCTTATTGGCATAGTCAGGATTAAGTGTTTCAAAGCATGACTAGTAAAGTGAACTTCACAGTAAAGGTTTATCTTTATGATTCTTGTGTGAATCTTTATCTGTGGATGGAGGTCAATTTCCATAAAAATTCTCCAATATACCATAATGGGCATGATATTGCTATTCCTCTCTTTCCATATACTGATGTATCTTGTAAAACATATTAAACAGTATTAGAAAGTATTAAAAGATTTTTAAAAAGTATTAAAGTATTAAAAAAAAAAGTCAGTTAAGTTACCCTGATAAAGTTTTTTGAGATGTGATGGAAAAGGAGACCATCACCGGTACCTTAATAGTTGTACACACTTGTCAGATGCCAATCCTGTCATCTTCATATCAGTAATGTTATTAACACATTACATTTAATACTAAGTGTTACTTTGTTAATTGAAAATAATCAGACCACGTCCTGCCTCTTCATCTTTTTCAGATGTCCTCTGCCTTGATGACCAGGTGTAATGAACAGGGTGAACGTTGAATATGTGAACACTGCTTGCTTCTTCTTTTTTTTACCGTTTCATTTTCAGCATGAAAGGTTTAATGTGCAATCAGTCTCTGACAATACCCATATATTGTAATTATCCATTATTATGAGGAAAGATGAGTAAGGTTTTGAGACAAAACTCCACCTGAATTAATGTCTCTATTAATCATCGTTATGTCTTTTGGAAGAAAATTGGTTTCAGTGCGTTCTCTATCTGTCAGTTATTTATGCATTTCCTGAATGGAGGCTTAATTACAGCCTTGGCTCTTGAGTGACATCAGAAATCTCCAGATGATATGCTCTGCTTATGCAGGTCATGAATTCACCTTAACAACAGGCAGAGGAAGACATTTTGTTTTGTGATATGAATCAAAAATAAAATGTTAATCATTTATTTTACTGTAGCGTTGCATGCTTTTTTCACTATACTCTATAGGGAAAACATGAACACTCTTGATCATGATTCATCTATGGTTGTATTTGGTAAATAAAATGGGATTTTTGAAAAAAATATTTTATTAAAGAAGTGAGACATATGCTTACCAGGTGAATTCTTTATCAGGTAGACAGGACTATATCATACGAAAGCCTCAGTTGAACATTTTCACAAGTATTGTATTCACTATGAAGCTTTGGAGCAAACACTGATACAAAATAACAACAGGTAAATAAATCACCTGGTCATGACACAGCCATAGAGTCACGAATACTTTCCCCAACGTGCTCTCAGAACGAGGAGGGAAGGTTGAGATGAAGATGCAGTACCACATGCGACCAGCAGATGGCACAGTGAAACGTCAGCTTCATAGACGAGCGATCACACAGGATTGATGGAAAACATTGAGCTTGTGCGACTCAGACAGTATTTGTTCAAACGCAAGGGCAAGTTTAGCGTTTGAACACATTTTAATACAGTGCCAACTACAGCCTGTCCTTGAAAATGTAATCTTGGCTCGAAAACGTTCAATGTTAACCTGAGAGGAAAAAGCCAGCATTTGTCAGACTGCCATCTGCCACCAGAGACGGGAATGCGACTAAATCACCGTGGATCCGTTTTATATTTTAACTAAATGTACGACTGCATCGCGCAAGAGATTGTTATACTGTCTCCGCAATATCATTATAGATTTGGTTAAAGATGGATAGATGCGTTTCCTCTTTGCGCAGTTTAACAGAAGGAGGATATCCCACCTCCCCTTTATCCACTTCAGTGGCTTCAAGGCTCAGCAGAAAGGTTGTACTGCTGCCCGTACCTAAGAGACAAGGGCTAATATTTACACAAGGGCAGGTGTTAATATTTACCCTCATTAATTCCTCCAAACCCTTCATCTAGAATGGGTCGCTCCAGCTTTGAAGAGAGCCAGCCAGTGCCATATCCTCAGTCCCCTTTAAAGTCTAGCCTGGTGTGTTTGTACAGTGCTAATCCTGTCATGCATCAGGCTGACACTCCTGCTTGCTCTTATCACGGTCAACGAAGAGGGTTCTGACACGGGAGTGGGATAATGGGAGGCCTAGTGAAGGGAACTCCAAATGGAGAATCATTTTCGACTAAATCTTCCACACAAAAACAACTAGCTTGCTAACTAACTAATAATAATAATAAACTTACCAGCCCCATGTTACTCAGTCCATTGCACTCTGTCACCTTAAACGCACACATGTGCACTTTTCTCCCAACATATGCATACCCCTCTTTAATAGTATATTTTTATATTTTTCTTTGCCAGTATTTCATGGAGTGTCTTAATAAGAATTTCATCAAAGTAGTTAGAATTTGAATAATAATAAAGGTTTGCTTTTTGGTCATTATGAGTATGACTTTGGTGTAGTTATTTTTCTTTCGGTGGAAAGTCTTCACAAGGATGATAAAAACATTTCCTTGTGTACCTGTATGTAAGTGTGTGTGTGTGTGTGTGTGTGTGTGTGTGTGTGTGTGTGTGTGTGTGTTCTTGCAGGAGACGCTGAGCACAGCCCGTGTAAAGATATAAATAAAGTTGATAGGTAATACAGATACATGAAGATTGTTTAAATAATGAAGGACCTACACTAAAATTTAAAGTAGTAAAATTTTAGGCACTGTTGAAAGGCATTTATTAATGCTTTAGGTTCGACCGTTTACTATTAATTCAATGCGACTGCCAAGTAAACCCGTAACAAGGCATTTTGCAGCAGCGAGTATTAAAATCACTTATGAAGGGAAATGAGTCGGGCTGCTGATGAAGAAATAACGAGGGAACAAATTAAAGGTGCATTTTGGGTTGGGGGTTCGATTAGATGTCACCCGCTAGAGAGGCCTCCCAGAGAATGTCAACTAATCACTCCTGCCCCGGTGCTTTGTAGAAGTTCAATTTTAAGTCAAATGTCAAAAGTAATTTCCACTGGAATTCGAAAAAAAAACTAATAAATTATCATCTGTATCATCATTAATACAACAAAAGAAAACAAACACGCGCATTCATGGCATTGTTTGATTTTATTACTCTTTATTTCGCGCAATATACAGCATTTAATAATTTCTAATCTTTCATTATTTCGGATTTAGCAAGAAATAAAGAAATACACTACTTTAAAATATTTATGTAGTTATGTCTGCACCAAAACGTCCTGTCGTCAGTTTATAGCCTGCTATTTATATTTATTTAACAGTAAATGACGGATAACTTTTACAATAAAGTTATTTCAGTACAATTTACAGCCTGAAAAAGTATCATTATAACCAATAACTATATAAGAGTCACTCAAGTAAGGATGACGAGGGACCAGGTCAAGGGTCACTGCGAGGAAACATCATCCACCTATGTTACAAACACACAAGCGCGCACACACACACGAACTCGTGTACACAGAACAAACATAAAATCCACTCAGAATCCCGCCAGAAGGCAGAGGAAAAGCGCTCATATTTATAACTCTCATTTCGACAGTGTGTTCCCCCTGAAGCAGAAGCAGGCCGTCTCTGAGCCACCCTGATGAGTGCCATAAAACTCAGCTGCCATAAAAATTGATTTGAAGCGAAACAGAGAAAATGGAGACATACTCGAAAATAATTATACACATGAACGCTTAAACACCAGCGCTGCTACCCCGTGTGAGTTATGGCACATATTTACCTAGAGCGCAATGCAAAAACCTGACCCCCCTGCGCCATGGCACAAAACATTTTAAACAGCTTCTTTATTGTGTTCGTCTGACTTTTTTTCTTTTTTCTTTTTTTTTTTCGTCTTTCAATTCGGCTCGACTTTATTGTTCGGAGTCATATTTGCTGTGTTCTTCTTGTCAGTCTGCACCGCAGCAGTGATTACTATATCCACAGGGGCCTGGGTGTGAGATTGCACACACTCAATAAACTCGATAAACTTTCCTAATGAACACAGCAGTATTTCAAGATGTGAGACGGAATTACTTTTAGCTTGTCTCGAACCTCAAAAGGATGAAAAATAAACGAAGGTGAATTTAGTTAGCTAAAACCATATGTATAACTTCTTTTATCTATTAATCATTGTAGTCATGTTTTGCAAAGACTTTTTAAAGGAAATCAGTGTTTAAAAATAATTATTGGTCCTTATTGGTCAGAGTTATTCTTTTTTTATTGCTTCTTTTCTTTTAACCCCATTCACATATAGTATGCACATTCTGTTTTATCCTGCATCATCCTTTTCTCTTGCTTCATCTGTACTCTTCCACATGAATCACTGAAGCGTGCCCTCCTTTCGACCCCAAGCGGAGTTCAAGTAAACCTGAACATGTCCTTGATTTGACTTACATCACCCTGCTTTCATTTGTCAGCCACTAAATTGCCCCCACAATGCCTAGTACCACCACCACCACCTTCGAGTTCACTCGAATGCGGTTTCCTGTTCTACTCTTTCTTGATTAGAAATGATCCACCCCCACAGGAGGCAGGATCTTTTTATAAGTCCTCTGATTGGTTCTTCTTCAACCATCACTCCTACAGTCAGCACGAGGAAACATGATCGGCCCTCGCATACTTGTCTTTGCTGCCAGTTCTGTGGATTTTGTTTGTTTTGTCAGAAGGCATGATGGATCTTGTCCTCTTTATGATCTCATTTGCCTTACTTACTTACTCATGCTTAATCTAAGTGGCTATAACTCTATCCCGTGGTTAACGACAGAACGGTCAGATATACTGGCAAGTGAGTGTCAACTTCTTTTAATTGGTGTAAAAAGTCAAAACAAAGCACAATTAGAAAAGTGCGGCTTTGCATCCAAAAGTCTTGTGACTTCCAAAATCTCGTGCCACATCATTCATTTCGCGCAAGCAGCCCCAAGCCGACAGCGTCGTGACAAAAGATTTCACTAGCATCTGAATCTTTCCACTTATCCTCCCATCCGTGCTTAGCCATCATCTCTTTTCCGCTATCCCTCTCTCATCTTTCTTTCCTCCCTCCGTTCGTCGTGCTGGATGGATGCCTTTAAAAGTGGGAAGGTGGAACTGCATTTGGGGGGGCGGTAGTCGAGGCTAATAATGGGCTCTTTACTACAATGACGAATGATTGGTGGTTTCCCCCTGTGATCTAAGGAGACGGGGACGACAAGGTGCAGCGGAGGCCAAGGCTAGATGAGGTGTTAATAGATGGACGTCCACTTCCCACAGACGATGATGGACCCCGCCTCCCTGCCTGAACACTGAACTACAAGCTGCACACTGAGCCACACAATGCAGCGACGCTGAAAGACAAATGCAAGAACAATTTGACAAAAAGCTATGAGGGTCTTCATTTCTTTCCTGTATAATTCCCTTCGTTTCTCCGTGTTGGGGGTAGAGTTTGTATGTCTTAATAGGAGTAACTTTAAATAGTTCAAGTGAGGAAAGACAAGGTCAGACAAAATACTTTTCTTGTTTTTGTTGCTTTTTCAGGGCATACAATTGTCTACGTGCTTCCAAATAAATCGTTTGTTGAAAGGAAGGATGTTCTTTTTGACTTACCGTTCAGTAAACTTACCTGAGGCCTCTCAATAATCGATTAAAACAACATTCATCTACAGACATTGGCTATAAATCATGTGTGATATATGTCATTTTGTTTGTTTGTTTGTCATCTTGGTCCTAAATAAGAATGTCAGTGTAGGTGGGAATCTTAATTGTCGGACACAATTAAGCAAAAACACATTTGTTTGCTTTTTTAACCTCTAAAACCAATTAAATCCTTCTGCTTATGTCTTTTTATATCTTTTTAATATCATCCAGCCATTATTTGAATTCTTTTTGGAGTTTCATATCCTAAACGTTTTGCAACCTGAAGGACTGATCTCAGCACAATCAGGGACCTGAGAGGGAATCCACAGGGCCCCAGGCTGCACACGCTGAGAGCCCTGGGGTGGAAACTATGATCAGAGAGGCCTGAAAGTGATCCATGAAAGAAAAGGCAGCCGAATCGAGTTCCACAGAGGGACAGAAGGGAAGTTTCAAAGCCGTCATCTCATGGTTACAGGTTCTTCTGAAGTCAACCCATCGTATAATAAAGACCAGCATGGCGGTGACATCATAGGGGTGAGAGTTCATTCAAATTATGGATATATCATGTCAGCCAGCTAGTTCTATTAAATAACAAGGCATAGAAATAGAACGGCTTTTCATGTGTTCGACGTGTTGCAAGTTTTAAAAAGTAAAAAAAAGTATTTTAGAGTTTCCTATAATATCTTATGAAAATTCTTGGCTGCAACTAAAAAAAACAACAACATAATGATCATCTATTTGTAATAATAACCTGAATAATGTACTTTACTCCATTTAGTGCTAATTATACCATTCTTCAATAATGTGTAAAATGTTATCGAGCAAACAATGAAAAGGTGTTTATCATGTTATTCTTTTCAGATTGTCGAACTACAGTATTTTTCAATGCAATAATAATAATTATTATTATTTTATGCAACAAAACACATACGCGCACATACACAGACTAATGACGATAGACTGCATCTCCCAAACCACTCTTGGCTCTGATGCATTGAAACAGGGACTGTGGGCTGTTTGTTTACTTGATGCAAAACCAGACGACAATTTGCTTCAGTGGCACACTGCTCAGCACTGCATTTGTTTACTCACCTGTGTGGAGAGTATGAAAACACTATAATGTCTGCTGGTTTTTCTCTCCTGGTCTCTGTCTGTCTATCTTGCTGTGAGTGTATAGCGGGGTGTGAACACAGAACAAGCTGCTTGTTTTTCCTCGCCGCTTCAAAGGCTTGTTCTGGCTCCTTTAGACGTTTCACAGCCGGAGCTGTTGGACCATCTTCACTGCTCTCTTGGGAAAGCGGGAACATTTCGAATGCCTCTGACTCAGCGAGTCTGACGACATGAGGTGATCCAACACACTGAGAAGTGCAGCAACAACCGAGTGTTAGGCCTCTGATCTCAGCCTGGGGTCCTCGTTTGTTAGTTATTTTGGACTTTGAAGCTGGGTAACCAATTCCAAAATAATCAGACAACATAGAGTGGATTTGCGCTGAGATTGTAAAAGGTCAACAACGAGCTAGGAGTTTTAGAGGTCATGATGTCAGAGGCATAATATTTTAATTGACCATTTATGTATTGAATGAATGAATTAAGTTTTTGTTCCTATCTATTTATCATAAATGGAAAACATACGGGTTTGACATAGCATGTGAACAAATCTATATTTTAACATTTTGCAAGTTAAACACAGGATTGTGGGAACAACAATTATTTAGCAAGTCCTTATTTTGTTTCTCTTTCTATCTCTCACACCCAACCCACCATTTTCCATCCCTCTGTTCTTCACCTTACTCTCTTCCTTTTCTGTCTCCCTTATTCTGTCTCTGTTTGTTGATGTAGCTCCCCCCTTCTTGTCTTTGTCAGGCCTAATGTTCTCAAATGGAGGAAAATTAAAGCAGGGAAGCCATGCATGTCGCACCCTAACTCTCCCCCCAGGTCTATTGGACCACACCGTGAATACTGATGAAGGAAAAAGCTTTCTACCCCCCACCCCACCACCCGCACCACCCTTGAATGCCTTCTTCTCGCTACCAGTTTTCTAGGATGAACAGACCAAAAACAGATACTGAGTGGGAGAGAGAGAGAGAGAGAGAGAAGAAAGTCAGCTACTGAGGATGCATGATGGCATAAGTCTAATTTGTCAGACACAGAGGTGACATGATTGATACATACACACGTTTAATACACTACATTTGTAGCATTGATTAATTCCTGAATACACGCTCTCAAGCATGTTCTGTCTTAAGAGATCTGAGGAAGCCTTTAAATCTTCCATTTCCTTCTCAAGCACACACACATGCACACACGCCGACACATACCTACACACAGACAGCAAATGTCTTTCAGCAGGAGGTAAGGCGGTGTTGATTTGTGAGGTTTCCTGCTGGATTTCTGTGAAGTTTTGGGAGAAATCAATCTAATCTCAGAATGGCTTTCTCTCTCCCTCTGACTGACTAATGGCCTCTTAGAGCCTCTTAGAGAAGATCAAGTGACATGAAGAAAGGCATGCATGTGTACGTGTATGTGTATATACATGATTCATATACGTGTTGGATGTGTGTTAAGGAGTGAGTTAAATCTCGGGCGTGTGTTCTTGTGCATGTATTTGTTGGGGGGGTTAAATGAATGAACACTCGTGAGCATAACCACATCATACAGTATGTCAGTAAGTATGTGTCTACTTACATTTCCATCATTTTCTATTTACAAGCTAAGACAACTTGAACCTATCGATTGACACACCCTGTGCTCGTAACACGCACATGTGTTTCTCGATAACTCATTTGAAATTCTGACATCAGTCCAACCTAACAGAGCTTGCAAGCCTGTGGCATTGCACAAACTGCCATTACTAGCCCTAACTTCTAACCGTGGCATAAACCGTCTGAGCAGTCACCCGTGCACCCTCTTGTTCCCCTCCAACAACCTGTAGCTGACCCCAAAGGCTATGCATGTCCTCTAGAGCCACTAGACCAGCCATGTTGGCTCAGAGTGGGTCCAATCGCTGCCTCCCCAGTGCTCGGTTAATGGGCTGGCCAGAAACTGGCTCGCTCCAAGCGCTGGAGACACTGTAAACCATTAACGGCTCACCACGGGGATCCATGCTTGAGCCGGGCCCACTAACCAACCCCATTATTCATTAGGCGAGAGCGTTATTTATTGCCTCTTGGCACAAACACAACAAGCCAATTAATAATTAAGCGTTTCCATCCGCCTGTGTATCCTGTGAATCAGATGAATGGGCCAGGAGATAATGTGCAGACCATGAGAGGAATAACTTCAGAACTTAATCCAGAAAGTGGAAGTTAAGAATCAACTTCCTTCTGGGAACTCTCTGTATAAATTCAGCCAGTCAGACTCTGTCCACAGCGCAATGCAGAGAAACAATGTAATCGTATACATTTGTAATGTGTCACTGTTTGTTCGTTCAAGGTTAGACCAAATTGGTTTTGTTTACTGCAAAAAACGCTTACTTATTTTACCATTTGTTTACCTGCATATTTCTACAAATGAGTTGCTACAACTGTGTGTATGTATGTATGTATATATATATATATATATATATATATATATATATATATATATATATATATATATATATATATATATATATACTTCACTAGGTACTATACCTGCCCCTGCATAACATCATCACAATATTGTTTTTAGGGACCAGATAATTAATTTATCAATTATCAAAAAGCAACTTATTAAAGATAGGAAATATTATATATATATATATATATATATATAATATATATATATATATATATATATATATATATATATATATATATATATATATATATATATATATATATATATATATATATATATATATATACAATAAAGTTCAGATCACGTTTTTAGTGTAAATAAAAAATGATTTTAGGAAGAAATCTAATATAACATTGCTTAACATAACATGGGTAAGTAAGTAAGCCAATGCTGCTGTGCATTAACATATATAGCTGTCAGTCTTATTACTGAGGAAAACATGCCTCGTAGTAATACTGGACACAACACAGTGGCTCATAAAATCTTGCTTTACATGTATGCTTTTGCTCAAAACCTAAAGGCTTGTTTTATAGCACCCTGTACGAACCGAGAGCCAACGCCTCACAGTAATGTGTTTCACTGTTACTGGAAGTGAATAAGCAAAACATTGTCTCTTCCTCTCTTTTATCGACCTGTGACGGGCTCCTCACCACAGACCAGCTCTATCAGTGCCCATCTCTCCTTCTCACTCTCGCCCGTCTCCCCGTCTGAGTATGTTCAGACAGACACGGAATTCTAAATAATTCATGGCACGGAATAAATCAAATCTTATTGTCTTACATATTCGGCCTGTTTACGTAACGTTTAATCATACCCCAAGTGTGCGCCTTCTTAGAGCTGATGGTATGCTCCGTAAAGGATAGCCTACATGTAAGATCTGGCCTAGACAATGTAATTGCTATAATAATAATGATGTCGTTAGTTGGTCATATTTGATGGGAAGACTTTAGCTTAGTACGACGTTTTTCAGGTGATGTCATTTGCTGGTAGCTGCTGTGTTCTGTGCTCCTGTGAGAAGCAGGAGTCATATTCATTTGAGTTTCTGCTCGGCTGGATCAGTTAATGTGACACAGGCTTTGCTGCCCCTGTTGCTAATGGTGCTCATTTTATGTTGGCAGACCTCGAGGTGCCTGTCCGTCACCACCACCATAACGCATCTGCATTCGGATGTGTCTGTGTGTGTGTGTGTGTATGTGTATGTGCAGCTGAATCATAATCTCCAAGTCTAATTTTATACATTCCCATGCATGTCTTTTAATCCATGCACCGCTATTCTCTTGCACAGTATTTCTAATGCGGAATGACAAAAGAAGGTCTAACTGTCATTACTGAAGCCACTGCCACCAAATCATGATTTGTAATTTAATTACTTCAGGGCCGTTCTAGTAATCAGGAATCAATAAATCAACATCATATCTATCATATACAGAACACAGATGGGATCATCAAGTTCTGAAATGAGCTCTTTGAGTTTCAGGCTTGCCCGTGCATATGTGTGTCTGACTAAATTAGTTCAGCAAATGTGTGTGTGTGGTGTGTGTGTGTGTGTGTGTGTGTGTGTGTGTGTGTGGTTTAGAGGGAGAGAGATTTAGAGAGAAAAAGAGAGAGAGAGAGAGAGACTAAGCTCATCACACCAGGCCATATGGGGCGCAGTAGAGGGACCCTGCACACAGATGGCAGATCACACAACATTTTCTCTTCCATCTCTCTTGTTCTCTCTCTCTCTCTTCCACCCTCACACTCTTGTGTTATCGCTCCCTCTCTTTCTCTTTAACCCTAGTACCACTTTTACACCACGTTTAAGTGTTACTATTAATTAGAATGCAGGTGCTTTTAACACCTCATCTTTCAAATCTTTTACACTTCTTTTTAAAAGAGATTAAAGATCAGTCCTAATTTATAGAATCTCTAATAGCCGTTTCAATGCATGTGGGCCATAGACACAGCTAAAATGCAGACACTGATGCATTTTCTGTTCAGAGATGCCTCCGGAATACACTTAATATGTATTAAATGTCTTTCTTTTTCAGTTGTGTGAAAAAAACAAAAAAACAAATGTGTTTTTGCAACCTTAACAGGATATTGCCCTTTTAAGTAATTAACTACATGTACATAGTACAGTGAGGTTAATTCATTTGATACCAAATGCTGGTTTTAAATTTAAACATTTCTGCTGTTTTGTGTTGTCGCGTGTATACTGGACAGGAATTATATAATGACATAAGCGACACCAGAAAGCAAAGGGACAGTACATGTGTAGTATTTTCATAAAGAGAAAGAAAAGAAAATGAAAACAGTAAGTTTTACAATGATGATAACTACTGGCAAAATATTACCCATCTGTCAAGGCACAAGCCATTAATTGAAGTAATGATACAAAATACTGGAAGTAACTCATAAATTACCTGGAATTCATTCATTCATTAAAATTACAATAGTATGTGGACACTTGACTATCAAAACTAAATACACGCACAGGATATACAGGATATATATATATATATATATATATATATATATATATATATATATATATATATATATATATATATATATATATACGTATATATATATATATACGTATATATATATATATATATATATAATATATATATATATATATATATATATATATATAATATAATACAATATATATTTTTATATTTTTAGAATTTTTCTTTAGAATTTTTATCACCATTTAAATACTTGTGATCCATCAGCATCCAAAGGTATGCAGAATATCAACAGAATTTCATGGTTTGTTAGAGTGCTAATGGCTTCAGCTTCAACACTGTAATAACAGAAAATCCTGCAGCTTAATTCACCAAACACACTCCTAAATCGAAAGAAGGAAAAAAAAAACGCTTCCTGCGATTATTGTACTGTCAAGACCACCATTTTGATAGCGATTAACCTGCAATATTATATTGAATAGCTTTATATATCTCTCTCTCACACATACAGACATGTACAGCATTCTGGAGAGCACCTCCTGTTATATACTAACAAATTAATTTCATAGCTGCTCATCACTGTGATGAAGTTAAGAAAGTAAGAGGGGTGGGGTGGGGTGGTGGGGGGGACAAGCTGTGCACAGCCGGGAGGGAGAAAAATATAACATTTTCCAGGTGATGAATTTTTCCAATTTCCCAGAGACAAGTACATAAACTCGTTCAATTAGGAGAGGAATCTGGAAATGAGTGAGTGCGGACAGCCAAACGGCCCCAGTCCTGATGGCTAATTTTATTGAGTGGAAAATTGAATCAAATTGCTTCATTGAAACAATCAGCCTGTACTCCTCCACAACAAACCCACACACACACACACCCAGACGCGCACAGACACAAACACAGATGCACGTACACAAACACACACTCAAACACACACACACACACACACATATATATATGTATGTATATATACGCACACACACAAGTATGTAAATGTAAATGTAAATATACAAACACATTCTCTTTCTGTTTTCTTCAATACACAGTTTCCATGTTTGGCCAGCTTCTAGGTTATTTGGCATTCCACCCATTCCAAGCCAAGTCAGCACAAGCTGCCCAGTCACTCTCTGTCTTTTCACACATCACAGTCCCGATTCTGTCTTTCTTCAAGGTCAGCTTCAGCACACAAAATTTCAAACAACAATGGATGATGTGACACAAAGAAAGCAAAAGCCGGTGCCTTGCCCTTCTTTCTGAGTTAAGCAATTCAGATCTAAGCCAGTAAATCACTCAGTGAGGGAAGCCGGTTCAATGCCTCCCCACGTTGGGCATTAGAGAGTCCCTCTGTTCCCACCAACTGTAAACGAACCATCTGCCTCATAGTGCCAAGAGAAAAAAAGAAACGGCCATCTAATCTTGCTGCAGCTCTCACACACAGGACAGCAAAAATGTACAGATAAAATGCCTAATGACCAATTTGCTTTATATCTCAATAACTGTCACACATAACATAAATGGAGCTTCTGTGTAGAAACAATGAACAATTATGTCATCCTTTGTATAAGAAAATGAATGAATGGGGAATGAATTCTACTTTTTTTTTTTTTTTTTGCGAGAGAGGAAAATTTTCTTTTATTTTCCAACACAGGAATAAGACAGAAGACTTAGTAATTTAAGGAAAAAATCAAGAGCCTGGTGCTGATTACTATCAAAATGTAAATATTAATACATTTAATTTTGAATAAATGGAAAGTTTTTTTTTAGCAATAGTGATTTAGGAAAGAAAACTCTATCAATCAGTATTTCCTCTGATGTTTTTTCAATAACCAGACCCAAACGTATTGCATATAGGCATTCTATGTTGATTACAGGAAAATCTGAGGTAGTGAAGAAATTAGGATTTGGCTTGACTAAACTGTCTCCTGCCTCTCTGTCAGGGACTTTTGCAGGATCTGTTTGTTGGTAAGTACCTCTCTGAAAGACTCTCTAGTGGCATTTCATATAACGTGGCAATTTAATGTTTAATAACAAAATGAAGCAGCTAATCTAATCTAAGGGCAGAGATGAAATGAAACTGTATCCCCTCATGAAAATTTATTCTCATTGGCATGTATTAAAGGAAATCCACCATAAAATTAAATATTTAATACACATTAAGTTTATTTCAAGCGCAAACCTCAAGGTGAAAAAAAAGAAAAGTGAAATGTGTAGGGGTCCATCTATGCATGAAAGCTTTGTGTACGAATTCTCATCATGACTTTTTTTTACAACTTTCCAATATAATGCATTATTTCAGTACCATGGAAGATTAATGCTATATTATTATTCTCATCATTATTATTGTTCGTTATTACATGTAAAACTGAATACGAAATAGGTTGAAAATATTGCCCATTCAGCTTCTCGCTGACTTTAACAACTGATTTAGAGTCAGTAAGATTTTGCTGCATTTTCACAGACTGCTTAAGAGGTTCAGACCTCCAGTTAAGTGTCATTTCTAGCAAACCCCAGACCTCCTCTGTGTCACACTATTATATGCTGGCATTGTCGATGGCCTCCGTGAAGCATTAACAGAAATCAATGCGCTACTATGAAATAGAGCTCTCTACTCGTGTTTACTTCACACTAGTGCACCTCTTAATCCAGGCCTAATTAGTGACAGATCGATACCGCAATTCCCAAGAGCCATAAACTAGGTGAGTGACAGGTACAGGACCCCTGTACGACATGCCAACATGACATCACTTATGATTAACCGAATCTATAAGTTATGGCAATTCCCAGACCTGGCTGCTCACATATTGAGCACCAAGGGCATTACCACTGCAAATTCCACCACTCTCATAACTATCTAATATTGATCTAGGCCTTTCTTGAGCTAATATATAGCCTGGGCCATCTTTAAATACCTTTCCTCAAGAACTTGTTTATGAAATCTATCCAGGATAAATATATAGAAATAAAAGTGCACAATTTTTTTAAACATTTCAGGAGTCGTTTTATTTATCATATCATACACAGTCAACAAACCCATAAACATAATCATACTGATATCAGTATGACGGAATGAAATATAAAGGGAAACATTTGCTTGCTACCTATGCTGTTTAATAGCTTAACCTGTATACTGGTATATCCTGATAAACAAATGCATTTTCAATAATGTACAGGTATAGTGTGGAATCCTTAGGTGTACCATAATAATGGCAATAAAACTGGGTTGTTCAATAGAGTGCAGTAGTTCAAGTTTATCTTAATTACACCCATTAGAAAGGCTCTAATGCATCGGCATTTTCTCCTGGATCAACATTACTGCATTGCAAATTAGACAGTGAATCTTCTCAGTTTCAACTTGGACTCGGATTTTTAAAGGTGTTCTCAGGAAGATTAAAAGCTATTCTGCATTTGTCCCATGCCAGCAATGTTTAATGTTTCACATGGCACGAGCAATAATAAAACTACCCTTTCTAGCATGCCACATAAAAATGAGGGTCAATATTGACATCGTGTGTTTTTGGTAGGCTCTACTAGTGCTTAGGGCAAGCTTCACTCCTGGCAAAAAGGAAAGATGTATCACTGAATAATTGAACCCAGGCCCCTCACAGTGTATTCACTTTAGCCAGATAAGCAATATATTATAAATATAAAACAGCTATGCAATTTCTTTTTTTATTTGATCTTATAGCTAGCCTTTGTGGGAAGGGGGCGCTGTGCTCCTGATCAGAAGGTCACAAGGCCCTTAACCCTCTATGTTCGAGGGGTGTCATATCATGGCTGACCTCACCATCTGACCCTAGCTTCCAGCCGGGATATGCGAAGAAAGAATTTCACTATTGTTTTTATTAATTTCACAATTGCCGTAATGTATATGTAACAAATAAAGACTATTCTATTCTATGCAATGTTTTATAAAAATATAGACAGAGCTGCACTTCATGCTATACTAGAGGTTTTATTCAGAGTTGGTAGATATGTAGTTTCATATTAGGTTAAATTAGATTAGATTGTCATTGTGCAAGGTACATGTACAGAGCCAATGAAGTGCAGTTAGCATCTAAGTGCATAAGCAGCACTTATTTAAAATAAATAGCAGTGGGATATATATATATATATATATATATATATATATATATATATATATATAGTATATACGGTGTACATATATATAAATAAGATGTGTATGTGTATGTGTATACGTAGTTGTAGTATAATACATATAACTGTGCAAAGGAAAGACATGAGTATATGCATAGATGAGTGTTAACTATCACTACTGCCCTGTTACTGTCTATATTTGCACTACTTATCATTATGCATCTTTGCACCAAAGAAGTATAATAATAAGATATTTTGCTTTTTTTTATAATAGGTTCCCATGTATTACTTTTCTCTGTTAAAAAAATATTTTGTGTTAAATATGTGTCTGTCAAAAAAATAATTACTTAAAATAGTTTATTTTTACCTATTGTGTCCATGTGAAATTCTACTGTGCTTTTACTGTAGCCGTTGTGGTAACTTTCCTATTTCAAAAAAATTATGTTTAATTAATTCAAATGAAAGCTTTACCTCTTAAACTGGAGACTCCTTCCATAAATAACACACCTAGAAAAAAACAATATATATTATTATCTTTGTATCACTTATTGGTAGACACCGTTTCCCAAAATCATGGAAAAGATAATGACATGAGAATTCTTTGGTGCCAAACACATCCATTAGTTCACTGCAGCCGAAGTTCACTGAAGTTGTAAATCTGACTTATTGTCAAGTAAACTGCTGGAATTTAACAGAAAGCTATGTAAGCAACCTTGTAAAAGTTGATCGGAATTAATGAGGGTTATCTGGGAGGGTGGGCGAGGGAGGCACATCCTAGTTAAGCACTGCGCCTTGTTTGAGCTACACTACGTCATCCTCAGCTAGCCAGCAGGATAGCAGTGACCATGGGCTATACAATTAAACAGAAATAGGATGTTAATGTACTCCTGCACATGCCTAATGATTCAGTTTAGTAAGTGGCCCGGTAAAATAAAAGCGATCAAGCGAATACATGTTATTAGAATATCCAGAAATGATGAATGATGTCAAATAACTTTCAAATGCTTTTTAATATATGCTATTAAACCTTTTTTAAAATTTTTTTATATCATTTTATTTTCAGGTTTAGTGTGTATCTCTATAAATGTCCATGAGCACCGGGACTGTGTACTCACAGGAAGCACACAAGCTCCTTAGACAGACAGGAAACTAAGGGCTGAAAAACAAAATGTCTTCCCATTTTGTACACACACACACACACACACACACACACTCTCTCTCTCTCTCTCTCTCTATATATATATATCTCTCTGTATAGATCAATACAATTTACAGATGGCCCTTTCAATTTAAAATATATCCAGAGTGCAGACTTTTTTCCACATGTGGTAAGATTTCCTCCCACAAGACCCGGTGTGTTTTCTTCAATCACTCCACCCATCGCTGTACACATTCAAACAGAGTGGATGTTGGAAAGAAAGGAGTTTGAGCCAGACTTTTGTATCAACGTCTACAGAAACCTCCAGGGTGAAGCGGCACTTTAGTCTCCTCTCCCTGCTACTCCCATCCAGTTCCTCTCCACTCCCGCGTTCCTTCAATGCCTGACATGGGGCCTGCGCCAGGGGTCATCCTTCACGTCATCAGGTCACTTCCCACACAGGTTTCCAGGTCGCATTCTGTTTCCCAGATGTATATTTCCTGAGCACTGGGCATGCTCAGTGCAGCCTGGCCCTGAATCCCTGCTGTTGTTCTCCTGCTCTCACCTGTGGCTGCATGACGGGGGGGCTTGGGCCATTCCCAGATCATAAATCTGACACGGATGTTGTTTTTGGTTCCTGTCACTGTAGCGTGTGAACCGGCAATTCAACCACTGGCCTCAGCCATCCTTAGAGAGTGTGCTGGTTTGTTATTTGAAGGACAGAGAGGGCAGGCTACAGGGATGCATCAAGAGCGCTTTAGACTTCCAGTTCTCACCTTGAGCCTAGTCCATGTGTGGAAAGTATGTGCATTCATGGTGTTTTTTTTTTTTTTTAAATAGACTACCCCCCTCCTCCCCCACTGTCTCTATCGTTTCCCTTTTCTTTTTCTCTCTGGATCTCCTTAGTAGTTTCTGTTCATTGTTTCTCCTCCACATTTGCTTGCTTCCAAATAACGTCGGTTCCTGAATGACTCTTAGCCTAGACTCTAATGCACTTGCCTCCACTAGAACGACTCCCTTTAGGATTCGCCATCATTAGACAAAACAAATCTTACAGTTACATACTCAGGCAGCTAACACAGATTATCCTTCCTTTTGGCTGCCATATATATGAAGTTGTGCAGCCAGCAGCTCTATTCCAAATAGTCTTGATTAACTTTGTCTGGCTCCAAGTACACTTAGGAGTGTCTCCTGCAACCTCAGCCGGAATAATGCACAATAAACTGTCTATGCTACCCATATTCTACACATGCACACTCCAACAAATTCCTCTTAAGGCGCATCACTTCAGATCTCGAGGCAGCAGAATCGATGAGGTGCACTCTGTCCATAGCTTCCTGTTTACTGCTAGAGTCATTACCAGAGGGCTGGAAGGTTGTGAATGAACCAAATATTGGGGACTGTCTATACCTCTTCATTTCTTTTCTTTCTTTCTTTCTTTTTTTCACTTGACAGTCTGGGCTATTCAACCCAAGTGTCTCCTTTCCCAGAACAAGGGAACACAGACAAGACTCAGCCCTTACAGTTTATGAATGGAGCCTCGCGACACGACCCCCCAACAGGAAACTGCACCCAACTGAGTGTGTGTTTATTTTAAGTCTAATGATGATAACTTAACAAGGAGTAACATTGTCAACAAATTGTTCATTTGTTACTTGTGACACGAATTCTGTTGTTAAAATTAGCTATCTGTAAATATATATAAAAAATGCTAATAAATTATGTATGACATCATTTTCTGAAGTTATATGCTAATTTCTAAGAGCTTTTTGGATTCTCCAGAAATGTCTTTCAAGTACTTCTGACAGACAGACGTGGAAGATGTTTCATCACATTTCTGTTGCAGTTGTTGTTGCCATGGAGCAACAAACCACCAGCTAATATTCATGTGTTGCCTTTGTCTCCCTTCCAAATAGTTAGTCTCGGTGTGTGTTCTGGTGTGTCCTCCTTTTACCACCCCTCTCTCTGTCTTTGTCATATGCAAACAATAATTACACACACACATACACACACACACACACATACACATACACACACACACACACACACACCCATATTTGTATTCAGACAAAAAGCAATGGCATTTTAAATCCAAATATTTATAGACATTGGCAGTATGGAACATTGCAGACTTGTTTACATAGTATCGAGAATTGGTGTGTAACACTAACTCCGGGACAATGTAAATCATTTCTATTTAATATCAACATAAATCTGCTAGCCAATAAATTGTGAACAAGGGGAGATAAAACAATGCCATCCTCAAATATAGAATTAGCAGGAACTTGCACAATAGCTTTTGCGATCCACAGAGGACAAGGTCACAAAATCGAGAATATGAATTGCATTTTAAATTGTGAAACCAGCTAATAACTAAATTAAGTCAATAACAATTAACCACTATAATTGTTTTATCATGGTAGACTGATTTGTACCAGAGTTCTCTCTCTGTCTCTCTCTCATTCACTCACTTCTACTGTTCTACTGTTCTAGAGTTGGCAATAATGATGAGCTATGTGTAGTCAGGCTGGCTATGAGAGATGAATGCTATGAGAATCTGTCTACTCTTACTCTTACATTTTGTTCCATACTCTGCATAAGTTATACACTGGATTTGCATTAAAAGATTGTATTTAAACAAGTGTGTAGTTGATCTCTCAAATAATGGAAATAAAGACAAACTGACAATGAAGACATCTGGACATGGTTGAAAAGAGTAGTAGCATGAGTGTCAGTGATATAGACTGTAAATTATTAGTACTTCTCTAAATAAGAACATAGAGGGTGCAGAATGAGATATGAAGAATCATTTTATTTCATTTGATTTATTACTGTTTTGCTTTCTTGTAGTCTGGTCCTAGACAAGGCATATATCTGGAACTTATGAAGTTGTTTTTGGGGGGGTGAGAGGAAACCAGAAAACCTGGAGGAAATCCACAGGAAGGGGATACGGAAGCTATAAGGTTATGACTCTAGTCACTGTGCCTCCATGCAACCACTTCTTACATGTCATGAATAAAAGAAACAGGTTGCTGTGGTGCTGTAAATATGCGGCTAGAATCAAATTTAATAAAATGATATTCATAAAGCATGTTTTGAATCAAATTTGGTCACATAAAGCATGAAAAATAAAACATAAATGAAATGATAAAGATAAAGGTTTTTACTATGGATTTGAATTCAGCTAATATAGATGCAGTACTAATATATAATGGTAGATTGTTCCACAGCTTATAGCCAGCCACTGCGAAAGCTCAATCACCACTCCGTTGTAGAGGAGATCATGGGACAAATAAGAGATGTTGAGCTCTTGATCGAAGGCGTCACGATGGATTATTCAGGACAATTAGGTCAGTTAGGTATTTGAGGTCTGGGTTGCAGAAAGCTTTATAAACAGAAGCTAAGACTGTAAAATCAATAGGGTAACAGACTGGCAACAAGTGACGCTGCAGCCACCAATGAGCGTACATGCGGTGGCATCTGTAGACGAGAGATTGAGGAGAGAGGTAGGCTAACACAGTGAGCTGCAGTAATGTAGTTGTGTGGAAAGGTTTATTATCTGCATTGAGTCATTGAGTGCAATGTCTTGCATTTCAGCAGTGTCCTTGAGTGTTGAGAATGGTACCTATAAATAAAATGTATTATTATTATTAGTATTATTAGTATTATTATGATGATGATGATGATGATGATTATTATTATTATTATTATTAGTAGTAGTAGTAGTAGTAGTAGTATTAGTATTATTATTACTATTATTAAATTATTATAATACTCCAGAAGACATCATTTTACCGGATGTACTCCGCTGAGTACTTTACCTGTCACGACAATCATTAGAAGGCATATAAAAGTGAACTATGCCTGATAATCTGGGTTACAAGGACTCATACCCAGCAGTGACAAAACTTTCTGCCGTATGTGTGATGAGATGCACCTTGAACTGTAACCTTGCCTTGAAATATATTTACATATCAAACAGACTTGTGTAGACATATGTAAAAAAAAAACAGTTTTGGTTAGGTTTAAAGACTTAATGAGACATTTTTAGTTTCAAACAATAGATGAATTAGTTTTCACTGGTATTTTTCTCATTGGTATTATTCAGAGTACAGACACAGCACTTGTTTGTGTAGTCCAGGGTTCACCAACCTTTTTAAAGTTAGAGCTACTTCATGGGTACTGCGTCATATAAAGGGCTACCAGTTTGACAGTGTCTTCTGAAATAACAAATTTGCTCAGTTTGCCTTTAGTTTTGTATTATTATTATTATTATTATTATTATTATTATTATTATTATTATTATTATTATTATTATTAATGATTAATGATTTATCTATGTGAAGATAATGTTCATGTTAATGACTTCTCACAATAATTATCAAGAATGACTTAACAAAACGTTAAATTTTTACATCTCAATGATCAGTTCTGCTATTTTAAGAAAGGGCTCATGTGGTTCTTGGGGGGCACTGGTTTAGTCAGTAACAGAGACATTGTCAAAACTGTGTCCATGACTATAAGGAGAACAGTATTTTGTAATTTATTTACAAAATAAAAGTAACCGTAATTCGTTACAGTTACTGAGAAAAATTTTTTTTAAAAATTACAAATGTCAAATATTTCACCCATTTATTACATAACAAAGTTTTACATTCTTTAGTATTAATATATTAATATATGATATGGGGTCCAGTTACCATATGATACTAAAACCGGGTTTGGCTTCTTTTTACTTAAATACTTGTCATAGCCTGACTTTTACCAGAATCTTTTAAAACATGAGTATCAGTACTTTGACTTGAGTGAAGGAAGTGTGTCCAAGCTCATCTCCTAACAACTGCACTTAGGAGCCATCTTGGAAATCTGCAGTTAAAAGTATCTATAATCCAGCAATTGCATCAGAAAAGCATTTAATCATTCTGAAACAGAAGGTTTCAGTTCTAGAAAAGGCCCATAATACGATAACGTTAAATATCCAAAGAGATCCTTTTTTCCAGTTTGTCCAAGATGTCTCAGTGCCTTAGGATTGACTCCTGGATGTCCATATACTTATAAACATTTAGTATTTTTGTGTCGTTAGTTTGCACAGATGTAACATTCGGGGATATAAAATTCTGTATTTCCATCTTGCTAAAAATTCTCACTTCATTATGTGCGTGTGCGTGTGTGTGTGTGTGTGTGTGTGTGTGTGTGTGTGTGTGTTTAGGCAATGTCCTGTTGTCACTACAGCAGTGTGTGTAGCCTAGAGGCGATGTGTTCTCGCGTAATGGGATCGGTGTTCGAGACTGAGGCAGTATTAACGGGGATAATTGAGTTGCTCATTCAAGCGCAACCGAGCTCTGTAAAGATACACGCAGTCAGACTGGTGAAGCTGCCTCTGTCTGTTTCTCTCTCTCTCTCTCTCTCTCTCTCTCTCTCTCTCTCTCTCTCTCTCTCTTTCCTATAGATCTCTGTCTTTTCTTACTTCCACTGAAGTCTCTCTTTTGCGTTAAAAACGTGCAATGCGAGTTGCTGCAAATGCACAAGACTATAAATAAAAGGGGTTAATATGTAGAAAAGAACTTGTGTGCATTGAGAAGCTTTTTTGCTATCGTTCCTTCTCTCCGGATTGCCATGTTCACTTTCCTCCCAGTGTATGCTACATTGTCCTCTATGGAGAGAGATTTATAGCATGCTTCCTTCTCAAAAGCTGCACACTGTGCCCCCGCTCACCGTAGTTTATGTGTGTGTGTGTGTGTGTGTGTGTGTGTCTGTCTTTCTAGCTGTCTTAACAAGAAGGGAGTTTGAATACAATTCTAACTGTATCCGCTTGTGTATACATACATTCCATCTAGCGATGCGTGTGTGTGTGTGTGTGTGTGTGTTTGTACTCACACATGCAAATAAACAGGGGTGTCGTGCAAATAAGCATGTGTGTGTTGCGCTCGCAGGGCGAGGCGGGTGGCTCACGCACTCAGCTGCGACCTGCTCGCTCTCTCATTTTCAATCTCAGCCCAATTAATTTAGCAGAATTAATCTCTTGCTGTGCACAGACGCTCCTGACACACACGCACACACATACAGGCGCACACACACATCTCCTCCACACAGCGTGTGGCACAGTGAAACATGAAATAGTGTCTCATGCCACCATCCATCTGGCATCTTTACACACACACACACATACACACTTACGCACACGCACACACACTCACAAACCTCCCTCCTCTCTGACATTTGGAGATGGGGGAGTGAGTGGGTGGGGGGGATGATTTCCTCTGCTAATGAAGAACTCGCTGTGTTCATGCAGGCAGGAAAATGATGGCTGCGATTGAAGGAGTTTCAGATACAGCCCTTTCCAGTTCAATACTTACACTCTTACATTTCATTTTAACCCTTAAATACTGTTCATCGATTGAATTTTTAAAAGGATCACCAACCTTTTTGTAACTGAGAGTTTCAGTCATATAAAGGGCTACCATTTTGTTTTACTCCTTTACTGAAATTATTTAGTTAAAATTTCCTTTATTATTATTTATATTTTATTATTATTATTATTAATTATAGTTTTATCTATGTAAATTATACCCTTTCCAGTTCAATACTTACACTCTTACACTTTTTTTTTTTCATTGAGAGCTTAATGTGCCCTTAAATACTACGTTCATCAGCCATATTTTTAAAATGTATAGAGTATCATAAGCATTTATTATATAATGCCTATATATGTGACACATTTCAATTTGGGTATTAAACTGTATAGTAACTTGTATTACAGAATACTATGTAATTATATATAAATTGAACAGAGACAAAAAAAAAGGACAAACATATTCGGAATAAAATATTTTATTATTATTATTATTTTATTAGAAATGAAAAAAAAATATCTGATGGCAGGTGATCAGATTGCAACCAGATCATTTTATTTTTCCTCTTTTCTTTTTTTTTCCAGCATCGCTCAGTCATAATTCTACCTTTTGTTTGGTGGGCTTACGGCCGAGGTTGTCCAGGCAACTGGTGGCTTGACGACCGGGCATGACTGGTTGCCATGGATGGCAGGTGCTGTGATGGCCAGGTTGGCATAGTTTCCAGTAGAATGCGCAAAAGAATGCCAGCTGTCCACACCCCGTACACAGACACAGACTCACACACACACACACACACACACACACACACACACTTTTTTGCATGAACGCAAATACGCAGCCTATCAGTGTTCCAAAGTCAAGATGTGAGTGTACACAGATGTGTTTCCAAAGACAGTGATTTTGAGAAGATATTGCCATAATGTATGTTATTAATCCATATTAAGTGTATGCTGTATTCACATGAAGCTTACAGTAGACCTCAAATAATCGGATAAGAATGCAGGAATGAACAAAGTGCTGAGAAAGTACAGAGAGTGTTGATCAGGACCCCTAGTCTTGATTCCAGATGTCACAAATTCTGTTTGAATCCCCCGCAGTTTCACTATGGGAGCTGATTTATTCTCAGGAACCTAAAGCAGATGGAACATGCTCAACTATGCAGAGTCAGGGCTGTTATATGATTCCCCAAAGAAAACGGC
>JACRUU010000004.1:15689119-15864119 GCA_030449085.1 Kryptopterus vitreolus | reverse complement strand
AACCTAAATCAATAGTCAACAATATTTACAACAGAGCCTAATTTATATAGAATTGACGACCCCAATGAGATGCCATTATGACCAATAAAGAAAAAAAAGACCAAAGAACTTATTAAAACTAATGGTTTTCTGCTTGAGAGACTAACACAACCCTGCATCACACCAGTAGTTTTTGAGATCTTGGAATTAGGTATTAAAGCCTTGGGATGTTTTCCATGTAATGCTGACCGGCTCATTTTTGTAGTCCGAGCACGAGTGCTATGCAACCTTTCCTGAACTTACAAGAGTGAATGACTAACCGTAGTCAGAGTCAGTTAGACCGGCAGAAAATTAAGCCCTCTCAATCAATTCACTTTGTATGAACTAAGCCTAAATGTAACAAAGGGTGTTCCAAAGACCTTGTCCAGCAGCCACTTGAATATAGAAATCTGAAACAGACTCCATCTTATACCACTTTATCCTTCGGATATAGTCACCGAATTCCTGACATACCTAGCAATCCATACTGAAAGAGGCTATTTACAATGCGCTGTCGATTCACATAGGACTTTCCTGCAGCAAATGAGATACCACTTTAGCCCTTAGCATATGCTACACACACACACACACACACACACACACACACACACACACACACACACACACACCACTATGTCAGATATCGCTTGTATAATTCTTTTTTAGAGGTGACATGAACATCCAAAAGCTTAACTTAATTATCACAACATAAGCATCAAGCTGCAGAATGGCCACTGTGTACTTTACTTGCTGAGTCCTTCATCACATCTGTCCATCTTCTGTCCTCCTGCACAAAAGGAGGGATGAGAAATGAAAGCCTGAGGGAATGTACAGACAAGATAAGCTCGGAGATTGGGCAAAGAAATGAAGTGTGGGAGAGACTGAGCGGAAGTGAGAGAGAGAGAGAGAGAGAGGGAGAGGGAGAATTCCATCAGCAGGCAAGGAGCAGCATTACACAGCCTAGAGAACGTGCTTCATTTTTCCTCCTGACCTCATGATGACCCCAGCACTGATGGGGTGAAGAGCAGGTGGAGAGAGAGAGAGAGAGAGAGAGAGAGACAGAGACAGAGAGAGAGAAAGAGAGATGCAGAGGTTGTTAGTTAGGCACTAATAAGGAGTTTGAGGGAAGTGTAGCTGCCTGCTGATTATGGATATTGCCATGGCAAAGCCACATGGCGTACCTCTGATGTCATTTGCGAGCCACTAGTCAATTTAGCACACATGCACTTTCCGTGATCTACAAAAGGGAACGAAATTTTTTTGGGGCCAAAATACATCTGTTCTTAATGTTTCCGCCATGTCTGCGGAGCACCTCACCTCACTTATTCTTTCGAAAAACCTCGCTCACTTTTTTTGTTCTTGCCTTTTTGTCTCCTTAATACCCTCTTTTCTTTCCTTTATTTCCTCACGCTCTCTGTCTCACACTCTTTCTCTCTGTCTCTTTCTTTCTCTCACCCGTGCAAACACTCACGCTCACAAGGCAGCGCCACTGCGCGCCCCAGGGGACTACAGTGTGATTGAGAATGGAGAGTCTGTCATTGCCCTGCCGATGAACTCGTTGTGTACTAGATCCTCCTCCTGCCCTCTTACACATACACACTCACATTCTCTTTTTATTTCACATAAACACACACACACACACACACACACACACACACACACACACACACACACACACACACACACACACACACATATATATATATATATAATCATGTGTGGTATATATATCATATATATATATATATATATATATATATATATATATATATATATATAAATATATATATATATATATATATATATATATATATATATATATATATATATATATATATATATATATATATATATATATATATATATATATATATATATATATATATATATATATATATGTAATGTATGTAATTCCATACATTATCTTTAAGACACTCTGTACCGTTGATCACTGCCTTGGCATATTTCTGACCACACTGAAGATGTATGGTGCGTCCAGACTGCACTGTCTATGTCACAATAAAGCTCTAAATGACTTTATCCTCTCTCTCCCTCCTTCTCTTATGCTCATTCCTTGTCTTTGTTTCACTCTTCCACTCTTTTTCTCATTCCCCAGGAGAGTGCATTATAGATGGCCCTTGCAGTTATAATGGTGCTTTAAAGTGGACGTGAGTGCCTGTGACGAGTGGTCCTAATGATGCCTGTTTACGCCACTCTCCCCCATTTGTAATGATTAGAGGCAGGATAAATGAGGCTGCGAGCTCACCTGACAGGCAGTCTGCCGGCCTGGATGCACTGCCACCCTACAGTGGCTCAGAGGGCACAGTTTTGCACTGACCAAAACCTAACCCTCTAACTGACCGCCAAGTGACCCCGTCTACGCTTAGGTCAAACGCTGGTCAAATGCACTGCAAATAGATTCAAACAGCCATGTCCAGACTATGATCCAGTCAATTTGCTTCTTTAGGATGTCGAGTCACATCGAAGGGGCTTGAACGCACTCCACTCTGGTGACCGCCAGACAACCTGCCTGAATTCACGGGTGAATTGGAGGTCACATGAATAATCATGGAAGTGCAACATGATTACAATTGGAACGTATGTATGGTGTGTAGCCCAAACACAATAGCAAAAAATAGGGATAGACTATGAATCGATTATTGTTTCTGTGTTGGCAATATTAATATGTTCATTCAAATTTACAAGACCTTACATTCATAGTAGTTTTGAAAAGCATGCATGTTTCTACTTGTATCTTATATAACCAGGCATCATAAGACAGTAATCTTAGTAAATAAGAAAGGTATGATAATCCTGCAAAAAAAAATCTCACCCAATATTGTATGAGGTCATCACTCATATGATTGAAAACCCTTTTTTTTAACAATGCAAGTGATGCTGACCAAAAGATGACCCACAGCTGCAAGTCGATTGCTTTTTGGGTTCAATCGCATCAGTTTGTTTCTGTGGCAGAACAATATTTCTTGGGTGTAGTGTACAGCTGACTGAATGTATGTCTTAACGTTAGCTACTGGCTGACCTCTGGCCATGGTTGAAAGCAGACCTTTTAATTTCCCACAATGCTAATTACAACATGTGTAAACCCTGTCTGTTCTAAGTGTCTCCCTGTGGATGACCAAAAAATGACCCTAAGTTGACTTGGAAGTGGACAGGGGTTATCCCAAGGTCAGTAATACTGGATATAAGGGGGAAAAATGTATGCTAGCACTGAGGCGGACACTGAGCACAGAGCTGAAAAAAAAAGCATTTAGTATACTGATTAGTATCAGATACGATAAGATTTATCTAACTTTAGATACGATCAAGTTTCAAAGCTGTTTTTTGACAAGAGATACCCCCGACACCCCCAAAAAAGGATTTTGTCGCTTTAGGGTCCCAAACTAACACCACTGATGTTGACTTCTAAATGACCTGATGTTGACCACAAAGTGACCCGAGACCCCAGACTGACCCCTCTAGCGCTATGTCCTCTGGATGACCCATAAAGGGGTCGTGAAGGGCACTGCCTCGGGTCAGGTCAGGCACAAGCACAAAGAGTCTCTGATAACTCAGCAGAAAAGAACAAGTGGAGAAACATAGGGTGGGAGAGAGAAAGTGGAAAAAGGGAAGGAAGACTTGGGGCAAAGGTCAGTTTCGAGGCTCTTCCTTTCTTCATTATTCCTTTCGCCCACCATGCGTTCTCCTTCTTTTCACTTCCCTTGTTCTCAAACACCTTTGACTCGGGCGTGCGCTGAGGCAGTGATGGGGTTGACCTGACCGTGAACGCAGTCTAACCCGAAACTTGTAATATTACCCTGTCCTGGAGCAATGGACGCACACACAAAAAAAATCTCACAATTTTGCTTGAACTCAAAAGATCAATGAAGGACAGTGAATAATTACTCATGAAGTATTGTATTAATCTGTGAACACAGATGAAAGCAAGCAAAACTGATCTCATTATCAATCACTTGTTTTCAGGCAAAACAATCATATGTACCACAGTAAAAAAGGATCTGATGTCCGATTCTAAGATTACATTGATCGTGCCTACCCAATACATTTAATTAATAAAAGATGCAGGCTCGCTATGGGGATTTTTTTTTTTAAACGGGGGATGATGGATGCCAAGTGGAAGTTAATGCAAAGTAAGGAGGATGAAGCGGTAAGGATGAGGTGAGAAAAAGAGAGAGAGAGAGAGAGAGAGAGAGGCTTGGGATGAACAAAAGAAAGATGAAGACATGACAGCACAAAGATGTCAGGCAAAAGAGTTATGTGGTAAAAACACAAGGATGAAGGTGAGAATGTTTAGAGCAATGTGGGTTTTTGTGTTGCCTTGGCCATTTCAAACTCCGCATGACCTCACTTTTTAACCTTTCACAAAGATAGTGAAAATGAAACCGAGATAGAGGACCGAAAAGACAAGAGACTCTTCTCTGTGTGAGATGTGATGTATGGGGACTAGTACGGCACCAGCATTGCTTCATTGCAGTGGAAAGAATGTAAAGTAGCATTGCACATATGGAGCATGGACATATTATACCACCTGACACAGCAGGATACAGAGAACAGAGGAAGAGAGATGAAGAGACGGAATAAGATATACGTTTCACAAAACATTCTTCAGGTGGAATATTTCATGTTGTGAACTCAATATAGACGTGCCTGAGAACTAGTTCACGAAAAACATGACTTAGGCTATATAACCAAAATAAAACTATACAACTTTTAATAGTGAGGAAATATGTCTTTGTTTTAAACCAATAATACCCTCTGTCTTAGATTACTGTCTGAATTATTTCACAAGGTCTTTTCTCCATCATTTGGGTTTTTAATTCCATTGTTAATTTTATTGCTTTCGTCTTGTGTGATGATGATTATGATTATGTTGCTGATTGTTTTTTATTATTATTTTCTTTTAATGTCCAGTTTTTAGCAAGTTAAAGCGATTTGATTCTATTCCTTTGTCTTTTTAAGTTTTATGAACATTGATTATGGTTTAATTCAAGATTACATATTATCAATATGTACTTCATTATTAATAGAAAATCATATTATTATTATTATTATTATTATTAGTAGTAGTAGTAGTAGTAGTAGTAGTAGTAGTAGTAGTATTAATAAACAGTTTTTCATTTTTATCAGTTATTATACATTTTAGGAACTGTTGTGGTTTATTGTTTAGTCACTGTTATTTTTTATAAAAAAGTAGTATATACATAGACATAATAATAACAATAATTATTATTATTATTATTTATATTTATAATTATATTATTATTATTACTATTATTATCGGTATTATTCGATGTTGTTGTTGTCAGTGTTGTTAATATTAGTAGTACTATTATTATTTGTAAGCAATTTAATAACTCTTATTGCAGTTGTTTTTGATGCAAGTTGTTTTTGATGATCATCATCATTCATGTCCTGAGCGCACCTGCTCTCAAGCTCCACCTGGTGGTCATTAATCGCGACATCAGGGGACAGTCGCGTGAAAAGATCCATAAACCTTCCAATTGGACAGCAGGGTTTAATTCTAGTCCATGGTGTGAACAGAGCATCAGATAAACACAGTCTGAGCAAGGATTCTACTCCTGGGCTGCTATGATGATATATTGATTTTCATTCCCCACCAGGCCCGTGCTGTAGATTATTAGTATGAGCGGCGCTCAGCTCCACAGGAACATCAGGCAGGAGATGATAGAAAATTATTCACCATGGAGCCACATGCTTGAGATTTATTAAGTTTAAGGAACAGCGATCTCCCCAAAGAATAATAAATCCATGGACTACAATCTTCCGTGTTGTCATGGTGGATTAAAGTTGAAATACAAAAATACTTGGCGGTTTTCTTTTCCTGCAAAACGTCCTACGTCGAATTTTACTTCTTCGTAATCGACTATAAGTGTATCCATGTAATCAGTATAATCGACTATGATTAAATAGCTATGAAATCGGTCGTTTTTGGTGTAAAACAGGAGCAATCGTTGTAACAGAAACGAGACTTAAATGTCTAAAGAATGTGTTTATTCTGGTGGGAATTTTCTGGCCAAAGGATGGCGCCATCGGACAAGTTTTTCCATCACTCACCATTTATGCACTGTAATATTTTTGGTTGCCAGCAGGTGGCAGCAGAGTATAGCATTTTGGCTCAAATACTGCACTTGAGGACAAATGAGTAAAAGAGAAATAATAACACGGAAATGGTGTTTTTTAAATCTACAATGTAAATGTGTCCCACTTCAGGAATTAGCAAGAGTTAAAAATATGTGGGAAAACGTGAGTGAATTAGATTACGTTGAGTCATTTCTACGAAAAGGACCCCAATTAAATAGTCTGTGTGCTTTTGCTCTGGATTATCTGGTTTAATCCCTACCAAAATAATACAAACAAATTAACTGACTATGGTAAATAATATGAATGAGTATGCAAATGCCAAAATGTGTCTTTTCAACTTCAATTAAAACCAAGAGTGTAAAAGTTATAGGCTCTCGGTCCATTGTGACTTAGACCAGGATAAATCCTGCAGTTGAATCAATTTCTTGTATGATTTATGTATGTATTATTTGTAAGATAGGGGCACGGTGGCTTAGTGGTTAGCACGTTCGCCTCACACCTCCAGGATCCGGATTCGATTCCCGTCTCGGCCATGTGTGTGTGGAGTTTGCATGTTCTTCCTGTGCCTCAGGGGTTTTTCCTCCGGGTTCTCCGGTTTCCTCCCCCGGTCCAAAAACATGCACGGTAGGTTGATTGGCACCTTGGAAAAATTGTCCCTAGTGTATGAATGTGTGTGTGAAGGTGTGTGTGTGTGTCCTGCGATGGGTTGGCATTCCATCCAGGGTGTATCCTGCCTTAATGTCCATAGACACCTGAGATAGGCGCAGGCTCCCAGTGACCCGATGGAAGATCGGATATAGTGGTAGAAGATGAATGAATGAATGAAACTGCTTTAAATGTTGGGAGAGAAAATGCTGCTGTCTGTGTAACATGGTGCTAATAGCATGATTTTAGTATATTGCTGTATCTTGACTAAGATCCAATTCATGCATCCTATATCATCGTTGATGGAACTACTGTATGAATTAAGCGATATACTAACAAACTCTAAATTGTAAATTGTAGTCTCAAGAGACCTTAAGCACATACGTTGTATTACTAAAGAATGTGTAAAGTGGTGCAGGGTAAATGTATTTACAAGGTCAAGACAGAGTTCCGAGTTAATCCAAAAGAAATATTCAGGTAGGACCTGAAGGATGTTAGGATACTAACCAACATTGTAGAATTCAAGCTGTTCTGTATTGTGGAATGGGTTAAAATTCCTCCAAGCTGTTCCAAGCTGCAGTGATGATTACTGGCAAAGTTTACTTGCAGCTAATACTGCCCAGGGGGATCATGCACGATACAAAAAGAAACGGTTTTATCGCTCACATATACGGGCTATTGGATCATTTGTTTGTCCTTCTCTTATGTTTGTCTTCGTCCACTTTTAGGACCTGTGTGAAAATCTGCTGATTTTTCGGGTCATATTTATGAAGACATTTCGAAAATCCGAAACATTTCACAAACTTGTATGCACCTTTATATCATTGATCAGAAAAATTACCAAAAATGAAACAAATACAGTAGATTATGAAACTGTTTGGTCCTTGTGGGCAAAAATAAGGAACATTTCTTGAGTTTATTGCTGATGAGCTTCAAACAGCTAATGTCTAGTTTGAAAAAATTACTTCACCCAGACTTGTGTTGAATTTTACAGTACATGGCTTTATCGTTCTTTTACCTTTACATGCAAAAATACTACATAAGAACATTTCCCTGTATGTAGCTTTACCCTACAAAATAAGAAGAAAAAAGAGATAGTGGTAGCCTGTTGTTATGGTGCTGGGTTACTGATTGGAAGGTATCACCGAGCTGTCACACTTTGGCCTTTGAGCAAGGCCTTTAACTCCCTGTGCTCCTAGGGCGATATATCATGGCTCACCCTGTGCTCATATCCCAGCCTCCAAACAAGCTGTATATTTATACTGTACTGTATATTTGCCACAAAAAGCTATTCTTTTCTATTTTATTCTATTCTACTCTACATGAGGTCTCATTTGCTTTTATCTTTCTGAACAATGGGTTCGCTGATTAGACCATTAGAACATTTTTACATGGCCAATTGTATCCCTCCTAATGAGGGATATAAACATCAAGCACACAGCCATGTAGTCTTCCCCCCAAAAATATTGCCAGTAGAATGGGCCATAATGAAGAGCTCAGTAAACTCATCACTTTACACATTATACAATATTTTTATATTTTTTGTATAAAGATAACTTATTTTTATTCTATTTTATTTTTCTATTTATTATGTCTGCACTATTTTCTTTTGCTTTTTCTTTCCATTATGTTTACATGTTAAACGGTCGTAAAAAGCATTTCACTGCATGTCGTACTATGTATGTATGTGTATGTGACAAATAACATTTGAATTTAAATAAACATGCCAAAACAGTAAGTGCCTTTTCCCAGAGTCCCTCTGTGTAACATTCCTTCCCTGTTTACTCTGCCAAATCAATTGTATTAATATTATAGGCTGATTAATATTTATCTATTGACTGGTCAACCGAAGACGACATTTCCACGGTGCTTCATTCTGCGCTGACTAACCTACAGCATTGCATCAGCACATATTTCTGTAACTGGACCATGGACCTTACAAGCAGACCACAGTCTGTTCAAATAAAAAACAATCACCCCTTCCAGGCTCATCCACAGAACGAGGGTTCTCAAAGATACGTAATGTCACCTCTATTATACTCCCTTTTTCACTCGTGACTGCGTACCTCCCTATGTATCAAACAGCATCATTACGTTCGCCTGATATAAGGTGCGAGGACAATACTCAACACCAAGAAAACATTTTAAATGTGCTGGCAATAACACTAATGCTACCTATGGAACTATCTATGGAACTGCTGTGGAGCATGTATTTTCTAAGGAGATGTAGAAAATCAGCTGCACTGGGTTCGGACCTTCAGAGGTTGGCGAAAATCCTCCGGGCGGATCGTCGGCACTCGGCTTCTCACCTTGGAGGACCTATGCAACAAACTAAGTTTTATGATGGGATTTCCTTGGCTGAGCAGCTACACCCAAGCCTAAGATGACTAAGCGCAATGCCAAGCAGCTATAGGGGTATAAGGTGTGCTGCCACCAGATTCTGGAGCAGTGGGAATGGATTCTCTGGAATGATTAATCACACTTCACTGACCGGCAAATCTGAGTTTTGCAGATGCCAGAACAAAGCTGACTACCAAAATACAAAGTGGCAAGAATGCAATGGGTAAAGGAGGAATGTTCTATAGAGTTTGGACTACAGTTCCAGAGTAATAATACAGACTATGAAGATATTTCAGATATTTGAATCATTCTAACTTTGGTGTGGGTGGGGCACTTTCCTGCAGCAACATGGCACAGGGCAGCTGTGTGCTAGAAATATGATTTAGTTTGATGTGGAGAACTCCTGTGGCATGCATAGAGCCCTGACCTCAACCCCACTGAACACACTGATTAATTGAAGTGTCTATTGCAAGTCAGGACTCATCACCCAACATCAGTGCCTGACCTCACCAATGATAAATGCCATTCCCACAGAGACTGCGGGGGGTGGGTAACATTTTGGAATCGGATGGGATGGGACAATTTTAACTGTCGGTCATACGTTATTGGAATTAAGCACCGGATCACTAGAAAGGGTTTGAAATTTTGGTCATATTAATTAAAAGAAAACTGTCCATCAGCTACATCTTATCAAAAAAAAGCAAGGTCAGTGTAGCTTCTTCAGTTGCCCACATATTGATTTGATTGGATGCAGGTTCCCTAGGCATATATTACTCTCTAACCACATCACTTGGATGTTGGATGTTCTTATATACTTTCTAAAACTATCTATATTCAGTGAAAGTGAACATCGATTACTGGTCTGAGATTCTTCACTGTTAGGATTGCAGAACTCTCTCAAAAAAGAGAGAAAGTATTAAGCTCTCCTCTGTGTCACTTCCTCCGTGAAGTATCACTGTGTCCCTAGACACTCTGAGTTGCTGGCTTACATGAATAATGGGGTAATTAACTCAATCATGGTGCTTGTGCCAGTGATAAATTTTGTTATTACGCCTCCTTTGCTCTCCACGCATTCCATATCAGAACTCTTTCCTCTACATTACCCCAGCTCACGCATACCCAAACACGCGCACACACGGGCACACACAGACACACACCTATTCATTTTTTTTAACTGGTTATCAGCATTCCATCATTTATGCCATGTTTACCCCGAACACTCAAATACAGACCTACTTTTCTGCACTTGTGTTCAGTTCCTTTAGTGTGAATTTCTATGACTGTCTCCCAAGATAGGATTCAAATCTGCCACTACACTACTGTGGATATAAAAAGAAAACTACACAATATGAACAAAAGTATCAAGGTTTCTTATATAAACTCGGTTATTTTAACTTAAGGAAGTCCTTTAGGACCCAAAGTTATGTCAAGACATGTTTTATAGTTTACTTCAATATTTCTGTGAAACTGTCAGCAAATCACTGCAAAGAACAGATTATAATTCTTCTACTTCTAATGAATTGTCTCTCTTGAATTGTGTATGTATATGTATATATATATATATATATATATATCTATATATATAGATATATATATATATATATATATATATATATATATATATATATATATATATATGTGTGCTCTCACCCTTTCTCTGTGTTTTATATCTTGTTGGGTACTCAATATAGAATAGAAGAATAGAATATTCTTAATTTGTCACATATACATTACAGCACAGTGAAATTCTTTCTTTACATATCCCAGCTTGTTGTTGGTAGCTGGGGTCAGAGCGCAGGGTCAGCCATGATACAGCACCCCTGGAGCACATAGGGTAGAGGGTCATCCTCAAGGCCATACCGGGGCTCGAACCCAGATCTTCCGATCAGCAGCCCAGCCCCTTAGACCGTTGAGCTACCACTCCCCAGAATGTGTGACCCATAATCTGTGTCCATAATGTGTCCCCATTGTGTTTCCATGATGAGTTTTTAGGTTGTGGGGACATTTGGTTTAAATCCATGACAATAAAAAAATATACAAAACAATAAACAAAGAGGTGACAGTTAAAACTTCTATGTAGCACAGGATTATTTAGAAGTAGATAGTTGTGCTTCTAGATAGTTGTGTTGACTAACTAAAAGTTATTTTACTCAGCTCTTTTTGTCTTGTCAGACTGAAATGGTGGAAATTGAAGATTCCTTTAGAAAGATTTCTTTAGAACAGCTGCTGTTTCTGTTCAGACCGAGACATGAATCTGGAGTTGATGAAAGTAAAGGTCTCTATTGAGCGCATTGGTCCTTTACACTTCACAAGGTCTCGATCAAAGAAAAGTACAAAGACCACAGAGAGAACATGGACTATCTTGCGTCTTCCTCCTGACTGCAGCTTGAACACAAGATTAGATATATACTTGTCCTTTTGTCCACATAATACACGCCATGCACGTAAAAATAATGAAAATAAAAATGATACAAAGTTCTACCAGTTATAACTGTGGATTTTAATAATATGGAAAAAAGTAAAAAGACATTGGACTAAATATATGAATCTCTTTGTAATACCATATACACTTCTTGAGTAACACTTTGTTAATCCATCTCTCAACTCCTCCTTATAAAAAATACTCCAGATTTCCTGTCTCTGCCCAGCCATCTTCAAGTAATTCCAGAGGAGTTTAAAATAATTTAGATGCATTTTATGGTCTGAATTGGCTTTTCCAGAACAGTGAGCTTTTTCTTATGAAGCCATTTTTTTTTATAGATTTGTGTTTGGGTTTGTTATTCTGAAAGGTAGAAATATTCTTATATTCCTCTGTTTGCACTACCATGCACTCTTACACTTTATGTACATTACTGAACTGCCATATACTCTGTACATTGTTATAGTATTTAAGCTGTATAGTCTGTATAGTCTTGTATAGTCTATATTGTCTTGTACAATCTGCATTGCCGATATAAATCCGTGTTGCCTTGTGTATTCTGTATTGTACAGTCTGTACTGTGTTGTATAGTCCTGTCTGTAAGTTAAATGTATAGTGTAATACTTTTCTGTACTTGAGAGTCACCAACAGCTGAAATTCCTTGTGTGTATAAACACACTTGGCCAATAAACCTGATTCTGATTCTTAATTGTCAGTTGTCTAGCAATGACTGGTACACTGAGGTAAGGCATTGGGCTCTGCACAGGAAAGTCGCAGGTTCAAATCCCAGCACCAGCAACCACTACTGAGCCCTTGAGCAAGGCGCCTTAACCATAAACATCTCAATTGTAAATTGCTCTGGATAAGAGTGTCTGTTAAATGCCATAAAGAATGTTTCGTGCCCAGAACTGATTGGTATATAAATCTGAACAAACTTTTGTATATCTTAACAAAATCCACAGTCCTATCACCCACTACTCTTTACCTTGTACATAGTGTTCTTAAGGAATCAAAAATCTTACATGACACTTTTTGTTCAAACGGAAATCCTGTCGTCTCATTTTTCAGGATTTCAGTGCCTATATTTTTTTTAGATTTAGCTCAGTAAAAAAATACGAATGCAGAGTAAATGTCATACTGGAATATTATAAAATGTGTTATTACTATAAATAATACAAAATGCTATAATTCTCTGTTTTTACCATGTTTATGAACTAGATGCTGGGTCTCAATAAATTCCTGATAATGTGAGTATGTGTGTGAAACTCAAATGCCATCGTTTGTGCTGTACTGCTGCTTGGCATTTTTTTTTATTTTACACTGTTTCCATTCTTTGGCAATGTCGGAATCCACTGATTTTAGACAGAATAGCAAAGTCATCGGTCATGAAAGGCTAAATGAAATGTTGCTATGGTTAGACCTTCACACAAGAAATGATCCTCCTCTTGGGCAATGTTGTATAAGAGCTGGTTAATAGGGTAGGTGGTGATGTGAGCAGATGTAAATGAAACATTACAGTGCAATTTATGCCTGGCATTAAATTGCATGCATAGCACCCATTTAGGCTCATTTTGTGCAATCAAGACTTTACCAAAGGAGTCTGCTGTTAGGACTAATTTGATTGGAAATGAATACAATATCTATTACTAAGGCTGAGATCACCTTGACATCAGCAGAAGTGGGAACATAGCACAGTTCCCTGAGTGTGCTTGTTTGTGTGCTGTAAGATAGTGTAATTGATGCAGATCTTCAGGGCCACAAGTGAAACCTTTAGAGCTGTACCAATACACTGCGTCTGCTTCTGCTAGTGGATTGCAAATGGGTGGGTTCCAGAGGTTGGAAGTAACAGAGTACAAATACTTTGTTACAGTACTTAATAATACCCAGATGAGGATGGGGTTCCTTTTTTGAGTTCAGTTCCTCTCAACGTTTCTTCCTCATTCCACTCATTGCCACAGTCTCCCCAGGCATGCTAATCAGGGATAAATACACATAAATCATATTTAATTAATACATATTTAATGTTCTGTGAATATCCCATTCTGTAAAGCTGCTTTGAGACAATGCACATTGTGAAAAGTGCTATATAAATGAAATTGGAATGAATTAAGTAAATTTTTCTGTGATCAGTACATCACTGTTTATTTTTATACAAATATCTGCACTTTCTACTTCTGACATTTTAAAACCAGAAACAGAAAGTGAGCAGAAAGTGGAAAAATTAAATAATTTTAACACATGTACTTAAATACATCTGAGAAACGCAGTTTTGTTCATCCATTGCTGTGTGGTTTGACTCAGGCACTGGATAGTTATTGCCACACAGAATATCATTGGCCTTCACTCTTTTCAGGACCTGCTCCAGAAATTCATTGCGAATATTGCACATGCTGGATACTCCTTAATTGGACTCCTTCCCTCTAGCAGGCCCTACAAATAACCAAGTGTCAATGTAAGCCAGGCACAAGAACAGCTTCTTTCCAGAAACCATCAAAAACGCATGTGATGGCATGGGCCTTTAAAAAAACTTTAAATACACCAATAGGAAATGAGAGCGATAGACTTTCTTTTGCTTACTGTATTAACAGAAATACAATTACTTATATGAATAAACTGTGCAATACATTTGTATAGAATCACAATTTTTTAGAGATGACAAACTGCTCAAATTGCTCAAATTCTTTACTTAAGTAGAAGCACAATTACTCATGTTTAAAAATACTCTGGTAAAAGTACTGACTATACGTTTTACTCAAGTTAAAGTAAATAAATATGAGCTTAAGTAGCAACTTAATCACACATTTTTATCTATTCTAAATGTACCATCAATTAATACTTTTTCTGTCTTACAATACTATGATCACAATAGCTATGATTTTTGCAAAATTATGTTTATTGTTTGGAAACCAATAATAAATGTGTTGGCCCCCGAGGGTTCATTTCTGAATGTGTGCATCATGGCAGATTTTGGTGCTTGATTTGAGATTTGTTGTATCATTAAAACAAATGCTTACAAATAATTTTTCGGTGGTGTTTGTTTATTTATTTTTATATCCTTATTAAGAGAGGACGTTGGGAATAAATGTGTGTTGTGTCGAAAGGTTATAATTTCGCCTCTTTAACATTTATTTGTATTTTTAACATGTATAAAATCATGCAACTATTATCTCCATTATACAAAATAATTCAAATATTATTACAAATATTTACTTGTCACTATTGGGAGGTGGTAGCTCAGTGGTTACGGCATTGGACTATAGACCAGAAGGCTGAAGTTTCAAAACCACTCAACTGCTCAATATGCCCCGTCATTAGGGATGCACAAACTAGTGCATTCCTAGTCCTGGGCCCAAGCCCGGATTACTGGGGAGGGTTGTGCTAGAAAGGGCATCCAGTATAAAACGTGCCAAACGAACTATGTGGATCGTCTGCTGTGGTGACCCCTAATGGGAGCAGCTGAAAGAGGTGATGATGATTTATTTGTCACCTTTACATATAATAAGATGACCTCAACAACGTCCCCCAAGTTCCGACTTGGAAGAGAGTCCAATGCGACATTCTGGAAAAGGCGGTCGAGAGATCATGCTTGTTTTAACCTAGATCAGGACCAAGCCATGGTCCAGCACTTGTTCGTGTATATGGTATCAGGAAAAAAATTGCATTGTTATTTTATGTTTTAGATCATTTTTGAAAGGCTACTTCCACATATGCCGATGTGTAGCATTTGTTTCAGTCACATTTTATTTCTATGCGTCAGTTAAATTATAATTTCGTTTGTATCCTGTACGCGGTAACTAAATAATTACTAATAATTATTACCTTTTTGCTATGCGTTATTAATTGGTTTGTGCTTCAAACTGGTCCAGGGTGCAAGAAAGAAAAAGTGTGTGCCTGCCGTAGCTTCTCAACACTACAACTCCCATGATTCCACCGTCATACGTCATCAATCACGGTCGGAATTGGCGGGTCGCAAAATCTTTTGTCTGGCCGAGTAACCAGTCTATTTCTGCAAAACCTTTTTCCTTAAAATCATTTTGAACGGCCGGTGGTGCTTTAAAAAAATAACAGCCCCATAAATTAGCACTCACTCAGGAGTGTTGCTGCGCCATTTTCCCCAAACCGATTCACAGGTAAGTGACGCTGTTTTGTCGCCATATTTTAACCAGCGTTCTCTAACTGGTGGATTGAGCCCTGTTTTCTGGCAGCGTGTGTCTGCAGAGGTTTAAATTGCAAACAGGGAATGGCAACCGGGATCCTTTCTGGTGCTGAATACGCATTCGTGCATTGTAGGTTGGTCCTGAAATGGTCCTGTGTGTACTGGTAGTTACTGGTATTTTCGTGTTGGTGCTTGTGTGCTGCAGGTCAATATGGAGACTGAGGCGTGTTGTGTTTGCGCTTACCTCTCAGCTCCTGCTTAGGGCCGGAGCATTATTTATTTATTTATTTATTTATTTATTTTTGTTAAAGGGTTACATGGGGTATCCTTCGTATTTAATTCACCACATTATTACTGTTTCATTTGCACCGTTCTGGCTACCATTTTATTGTTTTCTCACTACCGCTGTGTTGTAGCCCTGCGAATAATAATAATGTAAGACAGCAAGCCTCAAGTGGTTCAGCCCACTCCGTCTGGAGCAAAACAAAAACAAACAAACAAACAAAACAAAAAAAAGCACGAAACGCCTCCCGGTGAATAACCTCAGGGATTTTGTTGTTATCGAACAAGCCATAATGTGCTGGACACGTTTCGCATAATATAGATACAGACAACTTTCAAATGCTTTATATTTTGCCTGTTTCGTTTTGTTTTGTTTGTTTGCTTTTTGCGCTCATTTGTACCGGAAGCACGGTTTCCTACTCGTCGAAAAAGTGCTGTGTGCAACCATAGATAAGCCTTTATTCGTCCCACAATGTGGAAATTTCAATTTTACAGCATCCAGGATAGAATGAAGAAAAAAAAATAAAAATATATATATATATATATATATATATATATTATATATATATATATATCTATATATATATATATATATATATATATATATTAAAAAAGCATAAAACAAAAAGAATTAGCACATGGGTAATATTGCATACATTAATGTGGTGTTATTGTGCTGAAATGTGATTGTATTCTTTATTACACATTTATTACACAGTTAACGAAACAGAATTAACTGTTGTATTGTGGTGGTTAGTTGACTTGTCTGTCACAAGTCTGATAGCAGAAGGAAGAAACGACCTTCAGACATTTAGGATGGAAGAATGTTTTACTGAAGGAGCTGATCATAGATGAAACTGTCATCAGACACGCCCGGGTTAACATAGATGCATCAAAATTATAGTGTACATCAAAATTGGTGTGGCACTTCCTTATTAGGTGCTGTATTGGAAATAATAGTAAATGATAAAAAGAAGCAGTCCAACCTATCAAATGTACAAAATCAGCTGAATTGCATGGCTGTTCGATGGGCTTTACGTTTTAATTGTCAGGTGCTTGTCAGCTTTCTAAACAGCATGTGTAGGTATTAGTAAGAAAAATTCTCTTCTTTTTCTTGCACATTTGGCAGCATTTGCATTTCCTGTAAGACTTAAATAAATAATACATTGTTCCCTAACAACATTTTGAGTGATGTAATTTGTTTAGTACTTAAAAAAAGAGAATATTTTGTTGCCACAAGCTTGTTAGAAGAATTGTCAGGACACTGTTGGATTTCTGTAAGTAGAATATTGCATTTTGTCTTTGTGTTTATTCTGCAATTGGTAGGGATTTTTTTTTTTTTTTTTTTTTAAAGACAAATCCCAACACGAATACAGTATGATGAAAATCTTACACCTTGTAGGCCAATGTAATAAATAAATACTTATGAAAAATCTTTTAGTGCCTGCTTCATATGTGCTTGTAAGCACTGCTCTTTAACAGGACACATTTAACCTGTGGGAGGTGGTGGCTTAGTGGTTAAGGTGTTGGACTCTGGACCAGGAGATCGCAGGTTCAAACCCCACCACCACCAAACTACTACTAGTGGGCCCTTGAGCAAGGCCCATAATCCTCAATTTCTCAGTTGTAAGTCGCTCTGGATAAGGGTGTCTGCCAAATGCTGCAAATGTAAATGTAAATGACACCACATATATATATTTTTTTTTATATATATATATATATAGATTTATATATATATATTTATATTTATATTTATGAATATATAAATATAGGAATTCAATTCATTCAAATTACTAAATGCTTTCACTATTTTTCCCCCCGGGGTACCAGCTTTGTTTATGTTTTTATATATATATATATATATAGATTCTTATTTATATATATTATATATATATACTACTATATATATATATATATATATATATATATATATATATATATATATATATATATATATATATATATATTAAACATAAACAAAGCTGGTACCCCGGGGAAAAATAGTGAAAGCATTTAGTAATTTGAATGAATAATAGATGCATTTGTGAAATCCTACAAAGGCAATGCATTTGATATGAATTTTGTTCAAATCAGAGTGTTATAAGAATAGAAACCGTGGGCATTAAGTGCACAATTAGCATTTCCTGAGTAACAGGTGGAGATGTAAAACTACTTGTCTTCAAAAAACAATTTAGCATTGATTATATGATGTATCATCACCTACCTGACGACAAATGTTCATGCAGTATTAGAATTCTACACAGGAAATCACATAAAGGCCATTTCACGTTCACAATTTTTAGTATACCGTAATACCAGTGTATGTCACTTAAACAACGTCCTGACGCAACACTGTTTGAGAAGGTTCCCGTTTTACTGTTGCACTGGTGAGGACACAGCCGTATGTAGAGCTGGGCGATGTCATATTGAATCTCTGAAATATTTTTGTATACTGTGGGAAAATGTGTCCGCTGTTGAGCCTGTATTTTGGACCTGCCACGGTCATATTTAGCTCTCAGCGTCACACACCCTTACCCCATTCAACAATGTGATTCTGTGTGAGGTGTGTTTGACATATTTTTACAACAGGCTTTGAATGAACGTCTGAAGTAGCAAACCCGAACCATTTCCATATGAAACCATGCCAATCTTGAAAACAAGCACTTTGGATTCGTCAGAGTGCACTGCCATGTTGTATTTCACAAGTCTAATGCTTAGGGTGGGAGGCGGAGAACTACGGAAGCTCGCTGTGGCAAAGCAAGGTGAAAGAGATTTTAGTTTTTTTAAACATCGACATAAACCATCAAGTCGAATTAATCAATAATGGCGATTTATCGCCCAGCTCTAGCTCTGTGTTACTAAGCGTGAGAGTGAAAATCGATAGGACAGACATTAATAGTAGAGACCTGCATATTGCGCCACCAGACTTAAACTAGTGCAGCGTGGTACAAGATTTGATGGATGAATGCGAGTGTCTGCGATAAAATTCTCGCGTGTGTGTGTGTTACAGAAGAATAAAATTATTCCCATAACACTGTCTTAAAAACATTTAAAAATAATAAATGACAAATAAATAAACTGTCGTTTATCTACTGCACAAAAGCAACAAAAATAAAATAAAGTGATTTAAAGGGACAATTCAGAAGCTTACCCTTGCATGGTGCTTGTGCGGAATACTACTAGATCACACCGAAGCAAAATAACTGAAGTGAAAGACAGAGGTGAATCAATGATTCTCTGATATAGATATTATAAAGAAGGACCACACAGTACAACAAGTCCTTGGCCTGTTTGTTTTTTTATTTTTTTATATATAAGATATTGTTTCAGTTGATGTTCTATGTTCTGTATAGTTCCTTGTAGAGCTGGGTGATTAATCCTTATTATCGATTAATTTGAGTTTATAGTCTATGTCGTTGTTATTGAATGTCGATTTTACAATTTCACCTTGGTTTGGCACAGCGAGGTTCTGTAGCTCTCCTACTACTGTCCCGGATTACACTTACGAAATACGAAATACAACATGGCGAATCTGAAAAGCTCGTTTCCAAGAGGGGCGCTCATCGGTTGTATGCGTTTGCAACTTCAGACATTGAACAAGACAAAGCCCTCTGTAAAAAATTGTCTAAGGTTTGTGGCAATTAAAGGAAGCAGCACGACTATTTATTCCAGCACCTCAAACTGAACCACGTTGTTGAATTGGGAGGCGTGTGTGGCGCTGCGGGAGTAACATCACAACGGCAAACCCCCAAAACACAGACTAAAAACAGGTTAAAATAGCGGACACGGTTTCTCTACTGTATTGAATTTTGTCTTAAATAATGGGAAATTCAATTTATAGAGCTATAATTTATAGATACTTTTTAAAGTCCATGTTCATCATTTACACAAAAAAGTCAAATTCAAATAAAAATGACCATTTTTGATTATTTTCCCTTTAATTTTTCTTTATATTCAAAAGGGGGGAAAAAGTTTTTGTGGGCGGGAGAAAATAACAGTTTTGGGAACAGGACAGAACCTTGCAAAATATTATGTACGCCCGAAATTCATAAAAATGCTATGGTATAAATTTTTGTTCATAAAGGCAGAGCAGTAGATTACTGAATCCATTTGGCCATTTCTGTTGTTTATGCATAGTTAGACAAATTATTATATCAGAAGCAACAATATTTGAATACATACTTTGAAAATCTTTAGAAATATTTATAATGACCAAAATGTTTTTTATAATTTATTCATGTTTTGAAATTTTTATTTATTAATAGAATTGTCTAGATAAGGTAATTAACTCTTTCTTAAATTATTTTGATAAAATATAAAACTCCATTATTGTATTAACTGATGAGCACTTGGGAAGATGCTCACAATATGTGTCATTTTGTAACTGGCAAAAAAAGAGTCAGGCACAGCTGGCAGTTATATTGTCTGAGGTATTATGAATGGCTGTAGAGATATTTTTACGTACAAAACACCTGGCCGGGTAAAATTAGGATCAGCAATTTACTTTAAGTTTGTGCAATTAAAAGAGTAGCGGGTGATGTGAACTGTATCAGTTTAAATGAGCCGGATGTTCTGACCAGTGTTTTGATTGTGATTAATTTTTGCTTAGTGTGATGAATCATTTTTGCACTCCCAGCAGTTGGTGCTGAAATGCCCGTAGGTGGTATGATGACCCGAGTGTTGTCAAAAAAAAGTTCCCATTTAAACCCCTGCAGTTTACACAGTAAAATTGATGAGTGGGTTATAAGTAGAACTGGGTAATTGTGATACAGCAGGCATACTGCTGCGGAAAATACCTTAATTTCAGCTTGTTACAATTGATAAATTATAGAGGCCAAAACTGTGATAAGTGCACTCTGTAATTAATTGCGCAGCGCCTGCTAAGGTGAAATCATTCACTTTTTGGTTAATTGCTTCACTTGGTTGAATCTCTGCTTTAATAACTGTTAAAAGGGTGTGGATGTGGCTGCAAATGTGTCTCACTGTGTCATGGTCAAGTGCTTGGATAAAATCTGCTCGAACTTAATGTAAACCAGTCTTGAAGTCTAACGTTGGAGCAGTGTGAAAACGAGTTCAAGGCACTTTTTAGGCTCAAAGTGACCTAATATACTGGACCTGAGCTCTACAGAATGACCAACACTCTTAAGGCCAATTTATACTTCTGCGTCGAATGAACACCATAGCCTACACATGTAGCCGACGTGAACATTCATTCTTCTGCATCGCTCTGCGGTAACTTTTCCGTTGTCGGTGATGCGATGTTGAGTGCGTGTCAGGTTAGGCGTAGGCCATGGTGTAGGGTTTGAGTCGACTCATTGAAAAGCCTTAGCCTCAACGCAGATGTATAGATCAGCCTTTAGCTGCCTTATATAATAAATACAATTTAAATTGTTATTCCGTATATAACAAATTTTCAATGTTGTAATCTTTATTACTTATGTTCTGTATCCATACCCATGATGTGATTCTGCCTTGGTTATGCTCTTCCTGATATCACAAATGTATGCCCACTTGCCTCTTTCTTTACCTAATCTGCACTTCCACTCTCTCCAGCTCTTTAGACGTTGACAAGGAACCAGACGGTTCCGCAGACTCTTCGCCGACGAGTATGAGCCAACCAACAGAGAACACTAGTGATGCTGCAGCTGTCACCTCAGGTGACGCACAACTTTCTGTCATGCTAACCTCCAGTCCAATGTGTTCTTGCTCTGTGGCATGTGTTTTTGGAGTGGGTGGCGGAGATATCAACTGCACAGACAAATTTTTTCTTTGCGCTGTGGGTGAAATGTGAAAGCACAAGGCTGGAGGGGGGGGGGGCGTGTCTGGTTGACTTGTTGATTTTCCTGGCATAAAGTGCATATGTACACATTCATTGTTGAAAATGTCAATAAAGAAATAAAGTCCAGCAGAAACAATGAAGGTGTAAGGGATACACTTAAGCTGATTCGAGTTCAAATTGGAAGGGTAGCAGAAGAGAACACCATTATTGAGAGGGAAATATGGTGTATGTAATACTAGGTTGTGATGAGAGGGAAAAAAAAGTAACCTCCTTGTTTTCACACACTGAATATTTAGCACTGCTCGTGCTTTGAATACCAACCCCATAGTGATAATATCCTAACTTCTAGCATGTTTAGGAATACATTAATATTTTTAATACTCACGTCTATGTACTAGAGCAGGGGTCACCAACACGGTGACAGCGGGCACCAGGTCGCCCCCAAGGACCACAAGTCGCCCACAGGCCTGTTCTGTTCTACAATTTTGTTATGTCATTGTTGATAATTATTGTAAGAAATCATTTTCTTGATCAGTGTCTTCATATAGATAAATGCGTATTATTAATCGTTAATAATAATGTGTAACTAAAGGCAAATTTATTTCAGAGGATTGTGTCAAACTGGTAGCCCTTTGCATAAAGTAGCTCTCAGTTTCAAATAGGTTGATGACCCCATAATTAAAGCCTTCACTTTTTTTTGTATAGCATGACAATAATGAAATAATGTTTTTTGCCTAATTGAGAATGTAAACAAAATGTGTGTTACAGTTTAGTTTAGATTAAGCACATGAGAAACCTTGTTTTAAAATCCTGTTTTGAGTTAGATGAGGAAAGAGTCAGCCTGTCATCAGTAATCTTTTCCTTTGCTGGCTAGCCAAGCAGTAGTGTGTCTTGTGATTCAGCATTGAGCATTGATTTAAGATCGTGGCCTTCTTGGCTGTCGGGGACATCTCCCTGTACCACTCCATAAAAAATGTGTCTTCCGGTAGGTTTTATGGGTTGAATTTTTAGTCTATCTTCAACCTTTTTTTTTTTTTTTTTTAAATAAATTAACTACCCTTATCCACCTTCTTGAAGTGGTATTCTGGACCCACCAGGTCCATTTAGAGTCGCTGTCATTTTATCTGTCCACATAACCTTTAAGAACACGGTTTTCAACTATTTCCTGGTTCAGTTAGGACCCTCCAACAAAAGGTTCCAGTTCTTCACTGAAGGCAAACTTAGTAGTAGCCTCACTGTTGTAGTAAACATGCCATTGCATGCAAATTTCTTTGCCATTCTTTTGTTTAATACCCTGTCAATTATTTGTTATATAGATGTGCAGTTTGCAGAGGACTGCATTTCTCTGGTGGGCATTGTATCTTTTTTTTTCTCCTCTATTTTCTCTGTTAAATATCTTTTTGTCCAATTTACTCGATTTGGAGAACCTGACTAATAATTATACACACCTTATACATGGGGTTAGTTAATTTAAGCCACACCCTCCCACATTAAACAATTAAATTTCACCTGAAAATATAATTTTGAGTTTGCTATTTAAGAGTTGGTGCATTGGCAGGTTAAAATATAGCCTCACTTAATTTTCTGCCAATAGGCGCATGTTGATGATTTATTCGAGGCCTGTTTAAGAACGTTAAAAGCAGTTCTGGCTCAAAATTTAAGGCACTGGATTACGCCATAACTGCCAAGATGCCACTTGGCCCTTGAACAAGCCCCTTTCTATTATACAAGCTTCCTAATATGCTGGGATGCAGTCTTGTGACAAATATATGGTGGTACTTCTAAAACCCCAGGACAGAAGTTTGTTTTATTTTCTTATTTTCTTCTTATGCCTGTTTGTTGGAGTTGACCTTCCCTACAATTTCCCTGCTAGTTAAACATCTCTTTACAACCATATATGTAAGAAATAAAGACTTGAATGTAGTTCCAAAAATCATTTTACTTCCCGCCCCATTGGTAAGTGATTTTCTGGCATAAGCATAGACTTCCATTGACCGTCTAAAGCAATACAAAAATACTATTACATTTGGTTTGGATATTCAGGACAAAACAAATACCGGTACATTATTAGTCATTTTTCATGTCTGTTTGGCTCTTTAGAACCCGCACAGCCAGCACCCAAACCGCCATCTACCGGAGGAAAGAAGCTAACCAAGAAGAAGGTGGAGGAGGTGGTAGAAGAGGAAGAGGAAGAATATGTGGTGGAGAAAGTCCTGGACAGACGGGTGGTGAAAGGCAGAGTCGAATACTTGCTCAAATGGAAGGGCTTCACAGAGTGAGTGAAATGCTTAACCATAACAAAGGAAAATGTCAGCAATACTTGCATATCATGTAAAGTACTTAATGGTTTTAATTTAGAAGTATTCTAGTTTCACTGGGGTTCACGTTTTCTTGCATTACACAGCATACCATTGAACTTGATTGAGGGGTGTATTTTTTTTATTTCATCTCTGAGAGAAATTGTTATTGTTTATTGCTGCAGTACAATAAATATCAACTTCCTAGGACACATACAGTATGTATAGATTACATATATGCACATGGCACATAGAAATAAATCAAGAAATTGATGAAAGTGCTGTTATTTTTAATAAGACCTGGTTTTATTTGTAGATAAAGGGAATAGCAGAAATTCATGCCTTCCATACTGGATTGTAGCATTTATCTTCACTCCTTATATGTTAAAATTCTCTTATTAAAAATGAGTGAGAGTTAAGCGCATTTGTTTGTACAGTTGATGTATAAGTCAAAATAAAACGACTGTATATGCAGTTTTAGGATGCATGCAAGATACTTGAAAAGCACCTTGAATCACTGAACTTGCCTCTATGAGATAATGTCTTTGCTGTTCCTTTTCTTGTTATAAATTCGACCCCCCCCCCCCTTTATTTTTAAATCCGAAAAAAATTTCCAGTCCGTGATTCTTGAACCGTGCATTTAAAACACACACGCAACTTGGAGTCTCTCTTAAGGCTCTTTTCGCTCCCCTTTTTAACCTCTTCCTTATTTACTGCAACCATAATATTGATTAGTTATATTCCACACAGGTGCGTGCTTCCTGCTGCTATGCTCCAATTCACAAACTGGTGCTACATAGCCAGATAATTCACTAATTCACTATGTATATATATATGTGTGTGTGTGTGTGTGTGTGTGTGTGTGTGTGTTCTTTGCATTCATTATTTCTGTGGGTCATATTACTGACTATAATTTGCAGTCCAGTGATGCTTTTAATGTCCTAATTAGTGAGGACAACACATGGGAGCCTGAAGATAACCTCGACTGCCCAGACCTAATAGCAGAGTTCCTGCAGTCACAGAAGAAGGCTGCAGATGAGAAAAAAGACACAGGTGGCAAGAGGAAAGTGGGAGAGTCGGATAATGAGACAGGCAGTGAAGACAGGCCCAAGAAGAGGAAAGATGAGGTGAGAATCGGATTTGCTTTGGCGTGATTTCGACCTTGAATTCTATAGATTTGCCCTGCACCATGTAAATGACCCTTTGGCTTTTAAGAAACATGGTGCTTTAATTAAATGAAAGAAGAAAGCCGGTGTTTAAATCAGCGTTTACCGTTGCAGGAGAAGCCACGGGGCTTTGCTCGGGGGTTGGATCCTGAACGCATTATTGGAGCCACAGATTCCAGTGGAGAGCTGATGTTCCTCATGAAATGGTATGTGAATAAAGGTTTATGCTCAAACAGATTCATCAGTCTGGTTCTTGGCTGACCCATGGTCGACCCATATTTTCATAGTTTTCATATAATCTCTTTTTAGTTTTGGGCATAGGAATCCATCAGGATCAGCAGTTTCTGAAATACTCATCATGTTATTTCCTTCGCATACGCGACAATGAGAGCGCCACTGCCATCAGCTGTAGTGGGTGTGCAATTATTCTTTATTCTAGTATGACAAAAAAGCATATTCCCTGGGGTCTAATTCCCTGTCTTGCCTGACAAAGTGAAGTAGACGAAAAGATCCTCAAAAGCTAGACAACATTCAAAAGGTTATAAATCAATTTCTAAACCTTTGGGACACCTGTGAGCCAAAGTGAGAGAAAACATGGAACAGTGGAGAACCTTCCCAGGAGTGGCCGGCAGACCAGATTACCCCAAGAGTGCAGTGATGACTCATCCAAGAGGTCACAAAAGACCATGCAACATCCAAAGAACTGTAGGCCTCACTTTATTGAGTTAAGGTCAATCTTGATGATTCCACCATAAGAAAGAGACTGGGCAAAAAAAGGCCTGCATGAGTTCCAAGATGAACATCACTGTTGAGTTAAAAGAACATAAAGGCTTGTCTCAGTTGACCAGAAAACCTATTGATACCCAAGATTTCTGGAAACTATTCTTTTTGGAAGGTGTCCCCCATTACGTTTGACGTAAAAGTAACACTGTATTTCAGAAAAAGAACATCATACTAACAGTAAAATGTGGTGGTGGTAGTGTGATGGTCTGAGGCTATTTCGCTGCTTTTCGGACTTGGAAGACTTGCTGTGATAAATGGAGGCATGAATTCTGAAGGAGATTATCCAGCTATCTGTTCATGACCTCAAGCTGAAACGAACAATTGTATTTATTTTTTTGCAAAGTATCATTTAAGTTTTTAATTTACATATTGCATTGTAGTCGTTATTGTGATATTGTGCCAACACTGCATATGTTCCTAATAAAGTGGACAATGACTGTTTGTGTTTATAGTTTGTGATTTATTTATTTATTTATTTTGCCTCCAGGAAAAATTCAGATGAGGCAGATCTTGTCCCAGCAAAAGAAGCGAATGTGAAATGCCCACAAGTAGTTATTTCATTCTACGAGGAACGACTAACGTGGCATTCATACCCCAATGAGGAAGAGGAGAAGAAAGATGACAAAAACTAAAAAGCAAAAATAAGAAACAGGGCGGTTATAAATGGCAGATTTTTTGTTTGTTTGATGTGTGTGTGTGTGTGTGTGTGTGTGTGTGTGTGTGTAAATGTATATATATATATATATATATATATATATCTGTATGTATGTATGTATGTATGTATGTATGTATATGTATGTATGTATGTATGTATATATATATGATATATATATATACTATATATATATATAAATATATATAGTCTATATATATATATATAATAAATATCTATAATATTTTTTTTTCTTCTCTTCCCCCCCCTTACATATATACACATACACACACATTCATACAAACTTTTTAACTTCTTGGCATAAATCTTGGACACTTGGAGATTGTGATTGTGTAAGACACACCCATAGAATGGTGAGGGTTTCTGGAGTTTTTTAAAGAGTCGGTATAGCAACTGCAGAAACTCGTCGTCGTGCACCCCCCCCCCCCCCCCCCCCTGTTTTTTTTTTTTTTTTTTTTTTATTTTATTTTATTTTTTCAGATTATGGTAAATTTAGTCTACCAAGCTTCAAGTTAAAGTTCAAAGTCAGTGTTTGTCTCAGATACAGTTTTATGTAACTTGTAACTAACTGATGTATTGTGTTGTGAAACATGTCCACTGGTATTTTTAAGCAAGAATAAACAAAAAGTTCCTGGATACTCATTTTTATGTTTCATTAAAGTTTCATTATCATTATTCAGATCCCTGGACTTGTTCTTAACAAAACCTTTTATCTTTTCAGAACTTTACTTATCCCTGGCTTTATTAGTAAGGGTGTATATTGCTGTCTGAGGACATTGGTTGGCATTTATATTTTCTTTTTGTTTTGTTTTGTTTTTTTTTTTTTGTCTGGTCAGCTGCTGTTAAATTTTGATTGACAGATTCTTACATTTAATATTAGTATAACTTGGTGTGTGCTTAAGGTTGTGTGCAACAAGGCAAATTTTACAGCATAAAATGGATGCAGGAAATTCATTCGGAAAATCTTCTAATATCAAATATTTTATAATCGAATCAGAACATCTCACGATGTTCAACAGAGCAGATCAACTTTATGGAAGCCTAAGCCCCGCCCCACTCCACCCCCAGTGTTCTTTCAAATGCTGTCAATAAATGATGGCTTGTTGCTTTATGTCATAGACCATGTAAATGGACAATGCTGTATGTGACTGCAGCATTATATTAAATTATATTAACTGCATTTTTTTTTCTTTGAAAATATATTTTAAAACTGTTCAGTTTCTTCATCTGCTGTACTTCATGTTTAGATGTTGGCTATCTGAGTATAAAGTGGATTGTTTTTTAATTGTCAATATAATGTTTTTTTTTTTTACTTTTTCCATTTTCACTTAGATTTGGAAGCCACTTTTCTTGTAATCCCCCTCACATTGCTTTTTTCTTTGTTTAGTGGTTAGAGATCTTTTTTTTTTTTCACCTGGCCATTTGAAATTTGAATAGATGGAAGCCATGGGATGGTTTATATTTGTATAAAAATGCCAAGAGCGAGCAGGTGATCTGGTAGTGTAATGGAATGCAATGTACAATGGTTGATAACGAAACGTAAATTGATGAACGTCCAAGGCTCAAGTAGTTCAGACTAATGGTGCTTTTAGCTTTAAAAAAAAAAGCTTTCTTTTCAAAATGGTTTCATTTTAAGGCGAGACAAAAATCAGAATTGCAGCCAGTTGGTTAAAAATGCTACATATTCATTTATTTTGTGAATTAGTGAGTAGATTGCACATTTGATATTTGTGTTTATTGGAGTATTTCTCCTCCTTTACTTCTACAAAGCTCATTTTCTGTTTTTTTTTCCACTCGGTTGTCACTGTTATTGTAAAACCATCTGTGTTTGCCCTCTTTTAGATGTTTACTACATGTCTAAAAAGAGCTTGCCATTTTTTTTTTTAAATAAATCTTTTTTTATTAAGAGTCCTGTATCTTTCTCTTTGAGGCCGTTTTACAGCTTCATGGTTTGTGGTCTTCATACAATTGTGAACAATGGACAGTGAGGGTTTTAAAGAAATCAAGCCACTAGACAGAGAGTATCTGATATATTTAATCAAACATAGAAAACAAGTCCGGCTTGTCATCAAACAGAAAAAAAAGGAGGAAAACATCACAAGGTATAAGCAAAATCTCTGATCAATGGTTAAGGTTTCAAACACACCCAAGAAAAGGAAAACAAAAAGCAATAGGAGTTAAATTACATTGTTATAAAGAGAACTCCATTCGAATAATACTTAAGCTTTACCTTAAACCTAATTGACAAGCAATTGACATTTTCATATCTGACGCTTTGACCCAGTAAAACATTGTAACAGTGTCGCTTATAGTCTTATTTTAAGGTGTAAACAACTATTAGTTTGAGAGGAAGAAGACAATGATGGACACATTGTCTGGGATCCAATGATTTTGACTTCTTCCAAATTTCTTGACCAACACCTTTCTGTTCTTCAGTTCCTGTTCTAACCCAGAATCCTTTAGTAGAATGTGGTTCTCCAACGTGGGGCTTGTAGGCAAGGAATTTAACAGACTAATTCCATGAGCGCTACTATATTAACATGTTTGGTATTCAGATGTGTGTAGTAAATTGTGATTTATCGGGATATTATTGATTTGGGTTACTGAATTGAAGGGCCAGAGCTAATGAGCAAATAAATAAGAAAATTTCAACAAATAAATAACATTTAGACAAAGATGGCTTATAATTTCCTCCATTGATTAAAAAAAAAAAAACCTAGGTGCTGAGATCAGCTTATTTTAAGATGAATCCAGTGTTGTAACGGGGAGTCATTTCTCCATTTTCACGGATTTGAGGTTTGTTGTAGATTACAAACATTGATTTATTGTTAATTTAACCACATCTGCCAAAAACAGATGCGTTTCTTCCTTCATCACCAGCTAAACATCACTTCACTTAACCACAACTGCATGGAGTTTTCACAACCAAGTTACAGCAGAAGTCAACTCTGCTGGTGCTGCAAAAACAAAAAGGTAGGTAAATTCGGTCGTCATCTCTCCATCGAATCTAGAAAGAAAAGTCTGGCTTTCAGGCACCAAAAAACCTATCCGGTCTTATCCTCACTTCTTGTCCTTCTGCTTCTTGCCAGACTTCTGTCTAGATTTTGAAGTATGACTGTCATTACGTGGTTGCAGTGTGAAGTCCATGGCTGGGCAGGGGAATCTTTCCACCTCCCCGAGTCTACTCCTCACCTCCTGATAAAGGTCATAAAGGTGTTGCTTCATCTCTCTGACGGAGCGCAGGACTTCCGATTTCTCCCTGAGAAGCCTCGCGCGGTGCCGCCGCAGGCCATTGACGCTACGCTCCAAGTCCTGCAAGATATCCAGCTTCCTACGACGGCAGTTTTGCGCGGCAACCTTGTTCTTTCCCCTACGCCGGATGTCTCTAATAAGTGCCAGTTGAGACTCGCTTAAGTGGTGCTTGGCGAGAAGATCGTTGAACTCTTCAACGGGTAGGTTGATGATATGTTCAGTCGAAAACGGTATCCTCATGGCACTTGCGCGCTTCTCGTCCCTGCTACATAGGCGATCGTGGAATTTATATTCCAGCAGCTCTTCCGGGTTTTCTTTGGGGGGCTTTCTTTGGTTGGTATCGTGGGTAAGGTTGTAGGTGTGATCATGGACTATATGCTCAAGCCAGGGCGAATATTGGAATTGCAGGTAATTGGAGTACCACATTTTGCTTTGCTCTTCGGTGTAACCTCCGACAGCACCTTCCTCATCCATCGGCTCTTCTTTGATGGGCGCGTAGCCTACAGCACCCTCGTCAGGAACCGAGTAATTCGATGAACTTGAGGAGGAGGAGGATGAGCAACATGAGGATTCAGATCTGCTTGGGGAAACAGGACTTTGACTGTAGTTCAAGGAAAGACCAGAATCAGAATCGGTTTGGTCGTCTTTTTGGAAAAACTCTGATCGTCCTGAGCTGTTCCCCTGTGCTAGGTCCAACTGGGCATTCTCGTCAAGCACTGGTTCTTTCAATAGTGGACCCAAAAAACTCAACTGGCTTGGTTCCTCCATAGAGAGGCCGGTCATATTGATGTTGTAGCTTTCGGGTGTTGGAGAAAGGAGAAAGTCGATGATATCTGATTCAATGCAACTCAAGTTTACATTAGATGACCTTGAAACGTTCAACGAGGCGTCGTTCCAGTTAGAAAGTGAACGGTCTTGTCTAATTGTTGCGCTGCTTGGGAACGTAGACGGAGGAAGACTTTGATTTTGCTGCATGGAATTCTCCAAAGCCTCAATTTCTCTTCCTCCATCACTGAGATACGACCTGTCCAAGAAGTCCTCTGCATTCATGTCCTGCAACAAGTAACAAGTGCATGTAAATAGAGTACAGTTCATTTTCTTTCAAAAATAAAGTTCAAGAGGTCTAATATAGCAATCACTTATAGATATCCCTGTAGGGTTTTGTTCAGGACAAACACAAAGATATTTATTTTTACATAATTGCTTCAGACACGTCTTTAAACACTCAGAGGACACTAGATAAACACATGCAGACAATGGGTTGTTATTCTAAGCTATTTAAACCTGTTAGTTTATGTTGTTCTTTTCATAAAGTAAATAGAGTAAATCACCCCACCCCCTCCCCGTTGCTGAAAGCATTTAAAAAATAAAGTAAAACATACATAAGAAACAAGGAAATAGTGGTGAGATTACCTGTGGTCCCAGGACAGCCAAAACATCTTGCCATTGCTGTTCTAGGTCCAGCACAGGCTCATGTTGAGAAAACAGAGGTGAGAAATGAGGCACGTGGTGTTGCAGTGGGTTTTCATCAGCTCTCATGGGATCGAGATCTGCCAACTGAGAAATGCACAAATGAAAAAAAAAAAAACAACCAGTAATCCACATGATATGTTAACACGATAACAACAAATATGTTAGGAATCTCGATGACTGTTGATTACAAATGACCTTTTGGAATTGTTCAAATATTTTAAACATATTTTGGTCAATTAATCAATCTGTGAAACTTACATATTGATCTTGTCCAAGAGGAAAACGAGCCTCCATTAACTGCAGATATTCCTCAGTAGACAACGAGTTATCCTCCTGCAAACCTGTGAACTGGTAGAATAGAACATAAGGAAGTTGTTTTATTTAAATGTCAGTTAGGTTATGTGTTCATGCTTTTCTGGAATTTAAGAAGGCAGTTGAAACAGAAATCTAAATAGTGTCTGGAAAAAAAGTCTTTCATTCTGTTTTTGTAAATATGCTGTAAATTACTGATTACTCGCTGACGCTCTCTCTCTCTCTCGTTCTCTCTAATAACATTAGCCTCCCTGTAAAGCATAAAACAGGTGCCTTCAAATGAGTTTCAAATGACTTCCTGCTTGTTAACACCAGATCATTCGACTTGGCTGCCAAAGTTATAAGCTGCAATTATACCAAGAGCCAAAAACACCACTTTAGAGCACTTAATATGCACCCAAATTGCAAACTGTATATCTACAAAAAAAAAAAAGAGTTTTAAGCACAATAATTGTAAAACAAACAAAAAAAAAAACCCAGCCAAACAAAAAAAAACATTTTTGCTGTCTTATATACGGTTCTCATTTTTATTATTGTTTATATTACATATATAATCATTCAAATTGCCCGAATACCTGTATATTCCCCCGCACGCTGGTCGCTGGGTTATGAAACGGGTTCGCATGGCGCCACCTGTCCACCATCAACTCATCCTCATCGTCTTCATTAATCAGGTTGAAGTAGTGATTTTGTCCTTGAAGTAGTTGGTCTTGGGGGACATTTTGATTGAATTCTTGCTGCCATAATGGAAATTCCTCTGCTTCCTAGAAGATTACATAAGATTTTAAGTTTATGTTTGTGGATCAGAATATTAACAGGAAATAATGAACCTAATCATCACCATTTTGCCAATACAGTCATACTGACAAGTTGGTTGCAACACATTGAGTCTCAAACTTTTATTTTATACACTATTTACATGTTAGGCCCAATATATAGAGTCATTATACCACATATATTTATATTATTTGGACTGCCCCCCCTTCCCATATATTGGGGGTTTGGATTAAACCAATACAAGACATTACAGTAGGTCACCAAGGTGTCAGGTATAAATAAATGAATAAATATATCAATGACATATTCTTATCACTGTATTTAGAAAGCTCTAGCTCACTTGGCTCATTTATTGTTCTAGTTCTAGTCTAATCTAGAACCATCTCCATACGTTCTGTGACGTGTTTTAGGTAGCTACTGCCTATAAATAAACCTAACCTTTCTGTCCGGGGACACAGTAAAAGCAACAGCATGTCTGTGTCATTGGGGTAATATAATTAGATTTGAAAACCCCCTTCTCATTATGGATTAACCCAGCGAGTCTGTAAGCCAGTAAACCACAAGTAAGAGAACAACTGTTATCTTGGTAGTCTGGTCGGAACATTCATAAATATTAAAATGAATAGCATTAAGTTTCTTGTAGCAATTCCTATATGCAATGTTTTTGCTGTGCGTGTCTCGAGGATTCAAATATACTGAAGCTTCAGAGTTACTAAATCATCAGCTGGTAAACAAGCATTGCAAAAGTGATTGTACATGCACTGGTCCAAGTGATGCCTTCTTAGGTTACAAAACATCTCAGCCTGGGGTCAGACAAGCTGTGTTGCAAACAAGCACAAGCACAAGCTCTGATGCCAAACTGAATCCATACTTCAGGGTACAGGTCACAACTAGCCTGCCTCATAAACCCAAAAACCCTTTTAAAGCCTTGTAGTCAGACAGTGAGGGGAATTTTGGATTGAAAGAGGAGGGTGAGTAAAAGTCTCAAATAAAGCCTCCTCATCTGTTCTGTATTGTAGAGTCTTTGTCTGTCTTTTGTCAGTTCCGATGGTCAAGACACAAGCTACACACAGGCTATGTTTTTCTTTTTAATTAATGTTGATAAGAAAATGCCAAAAGATTAGTGAAGAAAAAGACTGCATAAAAAAAAAAAAGTTTGTTTCACTCATCAACAACTGTTACTGTACAAGGTCAACAAGCATGCCTCCTTTTCCAAAAATAGATTTTAGGTCGTGTCCAGGCAAGTCGGTCTGACATAGACTGATAACTATATAGATTTGACAAAGGATTATTTGTATGAATTCATATGCCTGAAAATGTGTATGTGAAAATCAAAGCTTTAGTCCCTCCCTTTTTTATTTTCTTTTATTAGTGAGTGAGACTAATCGGTGTGTAGATATTGCCTTGGCTGGGGGGGCAGTTTGAGGCTATAAACTGTGTATGGATGTATTTTGATATGTTTGGCATTGAAAGTGAAAGATAAAGTTAAACAAAGCAAAATTCCCCCAGCTCCCCGTATGAAAAAGGAGTGAAACTAAAATTGTGAAGTCCCTGGCAGCAAGAATTATGGGCATAAAACCAAAGACATTCTGTAACTTGGGCAGTGACTTGAGCCCCTTTCAGCCTGGACATAGAAGTGCTGTATGTGACCTTGTACTGCACGGTCTATCTCATACATATTAATGTATTAGACCTGTAGTTAATATTTATGAAATTAGTTTTGGCATTAGATTACTACAGCATATTTAAAAGAAATATATCTAAATGACAAAGAAAAGCCAAACAAAATGTATCCAAGTGATCGTATATGAAGTAAGAAAATACATACTTATGCTAATAAAATACAGAATACATTTGCTAGGCAGAGCATCATTACTGAATCCAGCTGTTGTGTAGCAGGGGAGTATATGACCTACTGTTCACTGAGGGCTTCATTTCAGCATTGTATCCATGTTGTCTATAACTCTGTATGACTGTAATAAATATTCATGTTTTTGTTCCGTATTGCTCGATAAGTCAGTTACAGTTGCATATCAGAAGAAGCCAGTGTTCGAGTCTGTTCTTTATTTTGTTACAATTGTTGAAATGTATCCAGTCAATAAAGAAATAAACAACATTAAATAAAAAAAATACCTCAAATTAGCTAGCTTTGTTTTGCAACTTGCACATTGATAGATTATAAAATACTGTTAATCCAGAGCATGACAGGCATTTATCGTAAACATTACTGATGTGTATTGTTGGTTGGAGTATCAAATTATTCTGCAATCATTAGTCTAACATACGCTACTTACCTCTTTAATGTCTTCACTATCCATTTGACTTCTTGAGAATGTGGACAAACTCCCATCATCCATAACTGACATATTCCCAAATTCTCCAACCCCTCCATCTCCTGTCCTCATGGTTAAACTTGACAAGTCCTCCATGTCCACCAGCTCACCATTACCATCCCAGGAACCAGTTAGGCTAGGCACAGTCATCCCATTGTTCTCAGTCTCACTGTGGACTAGCCAGGCCACAAGCTGTGCTGTTGGAATATGCACTTGCTGCAGAGACCGTATCCAGTGCATTAACCTGGGTATAGGTACTGTGGCATTCACATCTGGGCCCTTCATATGGAGGCCATATCCTTCTGGAGCATTTTGAAGGATGCTGGACTGGGTCTGGAGCAGATCTGGGCTTTGGATATTGATGTTATGTGTAGGACGAAAGAAAGGATCCACTTCTACATGCATCCCAGCAAGACTGAGGACAATGGCCACCTGAATAAGACCTTCAGTGAAGTACTTCTTCAGGGGTTGCATGGTCCTTTGAAAAGACGCAGTGGGAGGGGTCTTTTTTTTGTATGGTAGAGATTGTACTTCAGTAAATGAGTTGACCTAAAATGAAAGACAACATTATAATTTAGACAGCATGCAGAGTTTCTTTTGTGTGCGCACTGCTTTGACAGTGAAAATAGCAAGCTTAGCTATTCTCCAATCAGTGTATTAGTGGAAATATTGTCGAAAATGCATGCATTGATTTTTATCCTAAATAAAAGATCCTGTTTACACGGTTTCATTTCTCTTCATTAGCGAATTTACCAGTTGCAATACATCTGGAGCCTATCCCAGAAACACTGGGCATGAGGCAGACATAGACTGTGAATGGGATGCCAGTCCATTTTGGTACTATATGCACTAACCCCTTCACACACATTCACAGCTACACTAAATTTAAAGTCGCTAATCTACCACTTTATGCTTTTGAACACAGAGTGAACCCACACGTACAGATGGAAAACACTGCTGACTCTTATCTTGGAATCAAACAGGGGATTCTGCCAGGGGATTATTTTGAATAATTTACCATTAAACACTAACATGTTTCATCTCCATATGCAAACAGGATATAACAGAACTCGGTATTTGATCATTACATTTCCTTATGGGACTCAATCCACTGCATCTACAAACTGCCAGAAAAGTCTTGATCAAAATGAATGATTAAAACAGGGATGTCAACGTGTACACGATAGTACAGTACTGAGGCCGGAGAGGGGTCAGTCATTAAGCCCCATGCCGTGCCCCGATCTCCTCCTCTTTGTTTGTCTCCAACGGCAGTTGAGTTTCAGCGCGTGACGTAACCTGAACGCTTCCCGGGAAATAAAGCTGGCAGTTTGGGCTTGGCGTGGCGCTGCAGTTACTCAACCCAAACTTTCCTTTCGTAACCAAGGAACGTGACAGTTTATTCGAGACGAGGAAAACAGTTGCAACATGTTGCACCAAACCGATCTAAGAGATCTGTGCGGTGTCCATATAGTAATCTCATCTATCTATAGGTGGTTTACACTAAAACGCGTGACATGCTCTAGTATTCAATAACAGTAGATTATAATCTATTCTTTTTCTGAAAAAAAAAAAAAATTATATATATATATATATATATATATATATATATATATATATATATATATATATATATATATATATATATATATGCGCCGACTGAAACACGTTATTAAAACAATTTAAACATATATTAAGCTCTTCCACTTAGACTGATGTGTTAGTTGTATCCTGCGTTATATTTATAATACCAATATGCTTACACTCTGAAACCTATAAACTAACCCTGATCTATACAATGAATACGTGTGTTCTCCTTACCTCGGAGAATCGGAGTTTCAACTATCCGAAGTTTGAAGGCAGATTTTTTTCCTCTTCCGACCGGCGAACTGGCTTCAGTGTTGCTCTCTGTAACAGGGGGTGTGTATTTATGTGCTGAGTGGCTGCTCAGTAATCATCCCTCCCAGCTCCACGCCATAACAAATAGTGTCACATTTGCTTTAGACAACCCGGAAACAAACAGATATCGTTCGGGGTTTTTTTGGAAGACAAAAGAAAGAAATCTGGTCCGATAAGTACTGCACCCACGTTCAACTAGACGTTACTAGATGGTAATCGCTGCATATGATGCAATAACAACCCGTGACACTTGGTCAGCCTGGTATGACTTACTTGCTGTTGCATATTTACACCACTGACGTGAATATTTTCAACCCTCCTTTTTATTTACCAACTGATTACATGTTAACTTTTTTTGTGTGCGTAAGCAGTCTATTGGGAATGTTAAACTTTTCACTGTACTGCCCTGAACATGTGAAATAAAACAGGCTTTGAAAATATGGTCTAGTGACATTACACTAACTATTAGTAGCTTCTTTATCCTGATCAGGACTGTGGTGGATATAGAGCCTTTCCTCAAATATTGTGAGCTACGAACACAGCTCCTACTAATGCTGTATTTGATAGGGAGGTTTGATAGCCCAGTGGTTAAGGTGTTGGACTCTGGACCGAAAGATCATGGGTTCAAACCCCACCACCACTAAGCTGTCACTAGTGGGTCCTTGAGCAAGGCCCTTAACCCTGAATTGCTCAATTGTAAGTCGCTCTGGATAAGAGTGTCTGCCAAATGCTGCAAATGTAAATGTAAATGTATTTCACCACCTCTACGGGTGTGATTTACTTGTGAAACAGCTGACATGAAAAGGAACTGAAAATCTCTGGACAAACTAAAAAAGTCTTCAGTTATGTTTGCCATTCTCCCTCCTGCCCCTGTTAGGAACCATTTATTCCTTTAGATCCATGAGAAAGTGCATGATGGTGGCCTGTTAGCTGCAGTGAAGATTCTTGAAAAACAGTTAAAGAAAAAAACGGCAGCTCTTGTTATGGTCTCTTTTATGGAATTCTGCAAAGCTAAGTGATTTATTTACAGAATTGGCTAATATAATATAATTAGCGCTTCATTAAGATACCACAAGGATAGGATCAGTTATCTCCAGAGAATGCAAGGTGACCAGGGTTAGTTTAAAAAAAATAAAACATTTGAAGGAGACGCATAAAAGACGCTGACACACCATTTAGAGCTCATTGTGAATCATAGGACCTTTCTGGAAGGTTGAAAAAGTTTTTATGTGCCAAATAGAGAATCTATCCATGATTGTGATTTAGCAATTATTTAGGTAGGTTTTTTTCACCAGATACAATCAAAAAGGTGTATAGCAGTTGGACCTTAGGATTAACACAGCTATACAAGGATGTAAATGAAATGCTCTTGCAGACACGAGTATTTGCAAGCAGGAAGGAAAGTAATACACTAAGGGAAGACAACAGGAACCAAGAAGGAAAGTAATATATTGGTGAAACCATTTGCCCTGTCCCAGTAATCCGGTTTAACATGAAGAAACACAATCTGCAGTGTTGCTTCTTTCCAAAAAGGCACGAACACTGTGAAAACACCCAATGCTTCACATTTTAAAATCTCTCTGGTGGGAAGTCACATTCCTGTTGTTAAGAAGGCCTTGCATCTGTTGACAAAGCATCAGGGCTTGGTGACAAATCAACAGATGCATTATTATTTAGAGAAAGATACATCACTGCATCATTTGGTATCATCCAAAAGTTGTTATACAACCATGTCTATTCAATAAAATACTGCTTTAGGTATTTGCAAGCTTTCTCAATGTTGATTGCATTGTCTTAAATTTAGTTCAAAACTTCCTAATAGTGCTTTTTGCAGATGTATCTGTCCTGGAATAAGCAAGAAACCTCCTGTTTCTCTTTCACATGGTATAACATTCTATTGACAAATATAATAGCGACATGAAATTTGTGTCATATAAAAATGAAAGACTGTTGGAGTGTTGTATTTATGAAGAACGTGCATATGTATACACAGCATACACAAATCGAAGATACTGGCAACGAGATTCCTGAAATCCTTGACGCAGGGTATTCAAGTGCAACTGGCGCCATTCTGTGTCTTGTTCAGGAGTTCTATGGAGTCAAGCCGAAAGGGAGCTGAGATCCATAATGGCGGTTCTCGGCCCGCAGTTTACAGTTTCCGGCTGACAAACTTCGACGCACTTCCGCTAGAAACGTCACCCCACACCGTGTAGTATGTATCAGTGGATACTATGTAGTAGTTTAGTGCACAGGGCGGTAGGGCTTCACTCCGCCCCCTGTATGAGTCAGAGGTTTTTACGAGCGCTCCAGTAGTGACAGCTCAAAGCTGTCCACGTCAACACTAAACACCGCCATGGACTCCGCGGCTCTGGTAGGCTTTCTCTAATTTTCTTTTTTTTTTTCCTCATTCAGAAACATTTATGGTGCCCTGAAAGGTCACACTTGTTGATTAGCTTGTTTTGTTTCCCCAATGCCTGAAGTGATACTGTTCGCATAGATTGTCCTAAGCAGACTTTACGGTTAATAGAATCGTATAGCTCTAATGTGAGTATTTTAAAGACCTGTAGAGTATTCCACGACGCAGCTAGACAGTTTTATATGGGTCGAAAGTCGGTGCTTTTTTAATCTATGCAATGCAGTGATTCTTTGCGACAAAAAAAGAGTGAATAGGCATGGGGGGGATTGTAACAGATGTTACTTCTCCTAATATGGCAGAGCAAAAAAACAAAAAGTGTCATTAATATTTTAATAAATTAAAATACAGTATATTTGCACACGATCAGTATGGCGGTCGAGGTGCAATGCTGACTTGATTGTGTGACGTTCCGATTGATTTGTAATCATATAAAGTTGTGTGAAGTTGAAGTTGTGTGAGTGTGTGTGTGCGCGTGCGCGCGAGTGCGTGCGTTTGCATGCGTGTGCGCACTGCCTGGTGGGATGCGGGTGCCACGTCCTCTGTTAAGCAGCGGATCAGTACAGCAGTCTAATTCATTCCACAGGTGGATCCCTTCTGCCTTGGCTTTTCTGAGCTGAGAAGCAGTTTTCATTGCTCCGTCTTCATTCCTTTGCTCTCACTATTTGACACTTTGGTTTAGCAAACAGATCCATATCCGGGTACCATCAAGTTTATTTATTTATTTATTTTTCCACTCTCGCTTCCAAACCAGGCTAAAAGAATGGCTTACCAAGCCAACGTGCAAGTGGACACAGTTTGAACAATGAGAGATCCTTCCATAGAGTTTCTTTTAATGCATTTTGTACTCCTGAAAGTATTTGATTTATGACATTGATTGGAATTCATATGGTGTATATATATACATTGTAATCCACTTTTCAGCACATCTCCAACATCAGTCCTCCAGGCCAAAGTTCTGTGGTACACTCCGACTCTGAATCAGTAGCAGTCAGTGCATAACAGAACTTTGGTCTGAAGAGATTCTGCAAAATGGATGATGCGGGGAAAAAAAGTTATTAGGACTACCTGTTTGCTTCTCTAATCTCATTTACTTTGTAGTATTGCTTTGTATTTTTTCAGATTGTAAAGGTTTTTAAATGTTTAAAAACCTATACAAATTCTTTAAATCAGACTTTTTTTTTGCAGGAGCCTTCGTTGTACACTGTTAAGGCAGTCTTTATCTTGGACAATGACGGAAACCGACTTCTTTCGAAGGTAAACTGAACATAATGTTTGCATATGGTCATTTATTTACAGGTGTAATTTTTTGTTTTTGTTTTTGAGGACATCTGGTATTAAGACGTTGCCATTCTTTCATTCGGATCATATTAACAAATAAAAAACAAATAGGCACACACCCTTAAAGCTCACTTTAACAATAATGAATGTCAGATGTAAGGCTTTATCTCAATCACTCACACTTACACTCACACACACACACACTCACACACGCTCCACCCAATCAACAACATTGCTAGTAAAAACTATTATTATGACTATTACGTAATAATAGTTAGTGAAAAATCTATAATTTTTAGTGGTATTATATATATATATATATATATGTCATATATGTATGTATGTTTTTATTATTATTTTCTGTAGTGTATGTGTAAAATGTGATTTACATTAGTTTGTTGTGTGCTTTCAGTACTATGACACAGAGCTGTATCCCTCAATGAAGGAGCAGAAAAATTTTGAGAAGAATGTCTTCAACAAAACCCATAAAGCAGACAGTAGGTTTTTCAGGTTTCAAGTTGCTTAGATTTGTGGATATGTGTGCGAGTGAAAAGATGTAATACTGTTTGTATAAACCATCAGTTCATGTTAATAACATAGAGTATAGTAATTAAGTAAATAGTGAAGCAGTGACTAATAGTATGGTGAGAATAATAGACTGTTCCTGGGTTGTGTTTACAATGACTATTTAGTTGTGAAGCTGAAATGCGATTTAAATAATAATGACAACTTTATCTGCAGGTGTGATTTAGGCACCTGAACAGCAAGAGGTGTATTAATGTTTGTTTTTTTCGAAGGTTTTAAAAAAAGCTTTGAGGTTTTCCCCAAAGCAAAATGAAGCAAATGTAAAATTCCTACAGGACATTGCAAAAAACCTTTATAATGTCAAACTGTTTATTTAATACCCACTTTTCCCTTTACCAACTGACCAGCATGATACAATATAAACTTATTCATATGATTTCCAAAATTTTGCAGCATCTAGGAATCAAATCACATTGTCGTTAGAAATCACACAGTGTTCCTTTCACACCTGTATCTCACATTACAACTTAACAACAGGGCAGGGACAACAGGAGTTCATCCACTCTCAGTTGTTTCTGTCTGGGTTATGAATGAAACACCCACACAATAGAAAGTTCCCTTCTAGCCTATAGGGTGATACTCTGGGATTTTTTCCCCACTCTTTTGTTCGCATCCTTATTTTAAACTCCTATGCCATGGTTATAATGCATGACCCACATGTATACTACTCCTATTTTTTTCTGAAAGAAATGAAATTGAATAGTGACTCATGGACACTGTTTCTTGGGGGGGCGTTTACTTATCGCATTTGAAACCTTTATATGTTAGTCCCCAGGCAAAGTCAGTGTGTGTTTGAGTGTATGTGGTCTCAAATTGTCTTGTGGAATTGTCCTATGTTATTGAATAACAGCTGGAGCTTCTTCCCTCCTTATGACCTTTCAGATGAAATAGCCTTCTTGGAGGGCATGACTATAGTGTATAAGAGCAGCATAGACCTGTTCTTCTATGTCGTGGGCAGTGCACAGGAGAATGAGGTGAGCCTTTCTATATAACATGAGTAATAATATATAATTATGTACTGTTTTGTAAATGTTTATCATAATACATGTGGTTAAAAACTTCAAATTATACAACTGTGTTCAAATTGATTTTATGTATCAGTTATCACTGGTGTAACTAAAGTTTGTGTTACACTTCTGTGTGTGTGTGTGTGTGTGTGTGTGTGTGTGTGTGTGTGTGTGTGTGTGTGTGTGTGTGTGTATCCCTCTCTCATTTTTACAGCTGATGTTAATGGCAGTATTGAACTGTCTGTTTGAGTCGCTCAATCAGATTTTGAGGTTAGTTCACATTAATCATGTTGCACTTCAATTATAAAGTTGGATCTAAAACCTTCAACCTTGTTTGTATTAGAAACTATTTGCATTTTATGAAAATGTATGAAAATTAGTGGCGGACAGTGCATTTCACATGTACGCTTTTAGTAGTGGAGTCGGTCCACCTCTTAATATAACACAGTCTCACTGCACCTTGTGATATAGTCCCAAAATCTATTGATTTATGTTCATGAACCGAATTTCCCCCTTTTTTTTTCGTCACTCGGCATGTCTCCCTCTATCTGAATGAAAATAATGGTTAATGCTGACAGATGGCAGAAATGTAAAATCTGCTATTTTTCCCCCCTTTAAAGGATATCCACTGTGCATCCTTAATAACAGGGAGAATACATTTACAGTGTTTTGACTAGTAGTTTACAAAAGATGAAGCAATAAAAACATGGATAAAATCCTGATGCTGAAATGCTGTGTAATAGTGCTTTAAAAAATCAATAACCAACGACAAACGAAAAGAATTAAATTCGTGTCCATGAAGAGGATTCTGTAATTAGAAAAGAGGGAATCTGTTTTAATACTACCATTATTATGACATATTAGTAAATCACGAAACCCAATAGACACAATTCAAGCATTGTGAAGAATTCGTAAATTCTCCTTTCACTTCAGCCACAGCTGAATTAGCTTGTTGCCTTGCGTTACACTTTCTTGGGGATTTGAACTGCTGGCAAATTTTGTGGGTTTTGTTCAAACTCTACAGGAACAAAACACAAAAGAATAAATGGTTCATGAAAAAGCTTAATGACTGTTTTAACTGGTTTGGCTGACCTTTCCTCATGATTAATACACTTTCTCTTAGTGGAATGAAAAAACAGCTACTAAATCCGCACAGATATTTATTTGAACTTGTGGTCAAAGGATGTGAAAATTCGGATGTATTTGGGTAGCAGTGTGCAAACCTTGGAGGAAAAAGGCACAGTTTGGTTGATTATTGTAACAGCTTCAAGCAACACAGGGTTTAAAAAAAATGCCCACAGTACTCCTTATGGCAGATCGATTCCTTTGCAACGTGCAATATGATAAATGAAATCTGATTGGCTAGAAACTCAATCGTATACAGCAGCGGTGTCAAACTCATTTTCATCCTGGGCCACATCAGTATTATTGTTGCTCTCAATGTGCTAGTAATGACAGTATATAGTCTTTGATGATCCGACACCGCCTCATAATACAAAAGACATAACACAAGGTTTTTCTCCTTGAAGCACAAACATGTATTCACTTTCCCTTCTTTCTTGGAAGTGCCTCCCATCTCTATCATTTTTTCGCTTCCTGGACATTTTTGGATCATTTGTCGAAATTTCTCAATTGCGCTTCTTGGAAAAATCGCCCTCGGTAAACGGTGACGTAGAAAAAACTGCACTCTAGTGGCGGGATGCCATTACTTTGCGGGTAATGTAGTCACATGCATTGTGGGAGATGTAGTATATTGTCAATGCATAGTTTAAAGCAGCATAGCTTTATTTTGAGACACCTTTTACGCTCTTGCATGGCCACATAAAACGACGTGGCAGGCCTTGAGTTTGACACACGTGGTAAACAGACACTTGGTTTCTGTTCGTCCACCACTGGATACTTGCAGCATTCTTAGCATTTCTAAATACTAGGTCGAACAAAATAATTTACCCGAATGGAACTTCCTGAAAACTGCCAACTTGACAAAATGCGACGTATTACAGCCAGACAGATACATTTGATTTGATTAGATTTTTTTCCATCAGCTGTAAAAGTGCATATCATAAATATTACCAAATTATTAAAGAGACTTCACTGTTTTTGATAACAGATCAAATAAAAACTGACACCTCATGCCTTCTTTGTTAAATATAATAAATATAACGTTTTCTTAAGGAACAGAGAATCTGTAAAAGGTCTAAGATAAATGTCTGTCTTCATATAGGAAAAATGTGGAGAAAAGGTGTCTACTGGATAATCTGGATGGTGCCTTTCTGGTGGTGGATGAGATCATTGATGGAGGGTGAGAATTTGAGTACATGAATACAGGCAGCATATTCGAGCTGTGTGAAAATGTTTCCTTTTGTTTAAGTATTAAATTAAAATGGACCCTTTCAGTGCAGATAAGGCAGATGCGTTTCCTAAACACGTTCGTCTAAACGCCAGGCTTGATCTGAGACTGGGTTTTTGTGTTTGTCAGAAATACATGCTGCAGTTAAATTATCATATTGAAGATAGTCCAACACAAAGCTTTGTTTAAATTAATTGTTGCTCATATTTTGCTGTATAACTATGGCTTACACAGTATACAGTTATTAACACAGAGAGATTCAGCAAGTTCTTTTGTCAAACAAAGCCTCTGATTCTTTGTTGGTCTTGGTTGACAGGGTTATCCTGGAGAGCGATCCGCAGCAGGTAGTCGAGAAGGTCAACTACAGGGTAAGCGCACGAACATAGTGAGGAAAGCAAACACAAACAAGCAAAAGTCAACATGACCTCTACAGGCTGTACATGACCCGCTGGCAAAAGCGGCTAAATCATTTGGAAATTTTTAGTCTGATTTGGGGTTTAGTACTTAGTTGATCAGCTCGTGTTGAAGGCACTGTGATAGGCTGGTGAAAAAGTGACTTTCGCACTACAATGATTACTAATGTGTATTCCATATCTCTTGCTTAAATAAGTTAATACATCAAATTATTCAAGTAATCCGTGTTTGTAATTTTGTAATCCGTTGTATATACAAACATATACACACACTTTCCCATACTGATACATATACTGCTTTACCTTGCCAGTGTTTGTCAGAGCAAGCTTTTGGCTTTGTCCTGTTTGATTACATCACGGGTAACATGGAGGGCCAGGCACAGAAGAGCCAGACTTTTTAAAAGAAAAGACCCTCGTCCTCTCCACCTCCTTCTTACAGTAAAGAAATGGAGAAAACAGAAGAGGGAGGGAGAGAAGAGAGGATATAGGCAGGTAACTGCATGGCGTGGATAAGTGTGTTCAGGAACAACCTTTCACAGCGGCCTGTACGGTCTAGTATGTAGTAGGTGTATAATGACACACGCTGGTCACGAATTGATTTAATTTCTAGCGAAATGTATCAAACATAATGTGCATTTCTGTCTATAGAACTTAGTAAGTAAACATGGACACAAACAGAGAGTTGATAAACAATAAATACCAAGAATACAAGTTCTCTCAAAAATTCTGATTCAATTAACAATATGTCTGACTCGATGACTGACACATGTTGATTTTCTGTACAAGAAATCGTCTAAAGTGTCCGATTTTCAGTGGTGTTTATCAGAGGTATAGAGTCGCTGTTTAAAAGTTCTACACAGTGCTTTTAATCTTATAAAGTGGTTGTGTAACCAAGCATGTTAGCCATTGTAGATGTATTAGAATATCAATCACTTAACATAATAATAATAATAATAATAATAATAATAATAATAATAATAATAGAATCACTTGACTACTGGGCGTTATATCCGTTTCCCGTGGCTGTGGCTGTACCAAGAGCGACCTCTGGTGTTCAAACAGTGCAATTGCTGTACATGCATAATGAATTTGGATGTTTATATTGCACGTATTCGTTGTGCTTATCGTCACATTTTCCATTTCGATGCATCCATGTACTGATATATGCTGGCATGCACTGATATGTACGTGTCAATAAACTTACCAAGACCCAGTCACATTCCACGTCACTGCCGCTAATTAATAATTAAAGCTTAATACATCACAGTAATCCATGTTGGTTGGTATGGTGTGGTGTTTATATTATTTTAATAACTCTTTATAGGGGAGTGTTCATGCTTGACTTTCCATTTTTGACAAGAGCCTGTGCATTTAACTTTAGAGGTAATATAACCTGAAGAATTGCCATATTAATCTTTATAGCATATTCATGCTGAAAGCCTATTTATAATGAAATCTAGATTTTGATTGTAGTTAAAAGAAAAGCGCAGCTAATTTAATGGTTTCTATTACCCACAATGCCATTCAACTCCCTGCTGAAAGCCATGCTAGTGTAATTGATTGACTACTTCATCCTTAGATGAATTAAGTAAATACATTTTAGCTCAGTGGTTTCCATCATTTCTGAAATATGTCGACTTTGACCTGTGCTTGTTGTCTGTGTTTGGTGTGTATGAATATTCTCTAGTTTCTCTCTCAGGATCTCAGTTTTGTCTTTTCTTTCAGACTGATGATAACCCTCTATCAGAACACAGTGTGGCGCAGGTGAGACAAACGCAGATATACACACATTTGTAATCTCTTTGGTACACCTTCATCCTCATCATAAATCACATAGAGAATGGCTGATGATGGATTGTTTCTAAATCTCATATGACTCTCAGATATTAATCTTAATTAACAACTAAATCCTGTGTCATGTATTGTGCTGTGTCATATTGCAGCTAACTTGCTTTTAACAAATAAATCAGATTTTAACTAAGTCTGTGCAGCTGCATGCTGCATTTACACTAATATGTTGTCTTTTGTGTCTAAGTTTCTCTTTCAATACTAACTTTGCTCTCAAACCATAATTTATGCAGCATATCTCTGAGAAACTGGCTATCACCACTACTGTAAGTGTATTCATGCTTCACTGCCTACACCACACTAGATTACTAAAATTATTTGCTTCTTATTTGCTGTTAAACTGACCTCCAATATTCTAGGAAGATGTTTCACTATATTTTAGATTGCACATGTAGAGATTTATTCTTATATTCACAAAGGTGTTCACATAGGCAATAGTAAAAGTTTAGGGTGTAACCCCGGGTAAACCATAGTTTTCCTTGTCCTGGCCACATTACTGGTTTACTAATTGAAGTGAAGTGTAAATTTAATGCAGCTGCAAACTTTGTGTCCTTTCATATAGTATTTGTGTTGATGTGTGTTTTTTCCCTCAGAATGTGGAATTAATCATTCCTGTTTTTATCCCTGTTTTTTTCTTTTCTTCTTGAGTGGTTATTGAGATCTGATCTCAGCACAGATATTAAATCACAGAACTTCCTAATAGTGGAGTGAAAGTCGATTTATTAGTACAAATGTGCTAACACTCAGAAAACTGATATGTGCTGTCATTTAGCTCAGGCGTAATTCTGTTACGGGTTTCATGCGCCCCCTGGTGGCTAAAATAGTACATAATAGTACATAGTACATTGAATTATTTTTACGTGGTCCTTCATTATTCGTGTATCTTATTCATTTTTGTCAACCAAATGCGCTGCCGCTGTATTTAACAATAAATTAATATCGATTTTTGTTTGTTTACTTTTACAGGTGTTACAGACTGCAAAAGAACAGATCAAGTGGTCAATACTGAAGTAATCTATTTTTCCAGTGAGCAGATCTGTAATATTAGAAGTGATATTTGGGGAATACTGCAGCCATTCAACTTTATTTTTTATGAAACCTACTAGGCTAATTAATTATGATACTAGCTGTAGGTTTAGCTGTGTTTATTATTAAGCCATTTAGATTTGAATGCATTATTAAACATGTTATACTGTGCATATCACTAAGAAGAAGGGTCATTTTCCACACGCTTTTAAGTTTGATGGGCGCTGCTTGTGAAGTTAGATTTTGTAATGTGCACAGTTACAAATAGACCTGATTTGCACTGAATATTTCCAGCATGTGCACCAGATGCTAGAAAAAAAACAATTGTGTGATGTAGAATTCTGTAATTAAAAATCATTTTGTATTTATTTTTAAAACTATAATATATGACACACACATACACACATATCTATGTTTATATATATATAGATAGATATATATATAGATATAGATATAGATATAGATCTGATCAATGTGTCCAAATGCATTTGGTGTATTGTTTGTTAGTTTGAATTTTTATTAGTACAACTTAATGGTTTACAAATCTTACTTTCTGGATACGTTTGTCCTGATATCCGTCTACTTTAAAATATAGATAGGAGCCACTTCTACAACTGAAATATTATACTTTGTCAAAAAACAAAATCAAATCTTGTTGAGAAGCCAAAGATGTTAATAAGCAATGAAAAATCATACTTGTATGTCACTAAAGAGATAGAATAGCGTTACTATATTCATACCTTGCATCAAAGGCTAGTGAGCCATTATTATTTAAGCTTTTTCTAACGAACTTTTAATAAGACATGGTATTTTAATGACCTGTTACTGCCCTACTGCTGGTTGAAGAGTTACATTTTATTATCATGACATGAGTTGTTTTTATTTGTATTTTTTTTTTAAATAGTTACAATGATTGATCTGCTATGATAGAAACACTAAATGGTGTCTGTAAATTGTCTCTGGATGTTAATAAATCTCATTTTATTTAGACAGTCCATTCTCTAGTTTCTTTTCTCGACTAGTCCATGACGCGCTCTGGTGGGAGGAGAGTCAAGGAGAAGGGTCTGACCAATTACCTTCCTGCCAGCTGGCATATTTGCATATATTAATATTAATACTAAAAGGGGCGTTTCTCGCGCTGCCATTGGCCGCTTAAAGTTTCTGCGCGTGTCGGTGGCGCGCCGCCCATAATTCTTGGACCAATAGAGATTTTAAGCAAATCTTATTGGCTTCATCCAATTCCGCCTCCCCCGACGAGTGAAGTTATTACTCCACAGCGGGGTTTTACTGCTGCTTTTAGTTTTATCGAATTAATACTAAAGTTTATTAGTATTCAAATTAAAGATTTCGTTAGTGGAAGACAAATCGTATATAATTATCTATAATTAAATCATTATAGTAACAATATATATGTACATGTGAAGAAGAAAAGTCTGAAACTCCTAATATGCCTGGAATTTTGGTCATAGTTTTCAGATTACTTAATGGATATGAATACATTCACGAAGATTCTATAATTTGACAACGATGTTTAGATATTATTAATTATTTAACACCAAAGACATTTTTTGTCTGAATGATTCTGAGCTGCGTTTCTCTTTAAATATGTCTACAAAATTCATCAGTTTGTGTTTATTTATTTTTAACTAAATATTAGTTGTTTCTTTTATTTTACACTAAAGATTTGAATGATAAGTGATTTATGGAACATAGTGGTGAGGTTAATAAAGTTTGTAACATACATCCATAAAGATAATTTACCCCTTTTTTTTTTTATTTAGAAAGAAGATGAATACGAATTTAAATTTGTAATATTTAACGGCCCATAGAAAGGTTTACAACAAATTATTGAAAGAAAATAAAGAAAAAGTTTATTTTTAATTGAGAAAGAGAGAGAGAGAGAGAGATTGGGGAGTGACAGTATATATATATTATATATATATATATATATATATATATATATATATATATATATATAGTGTGTGATGCTTGTGTTTGTTTTTTTTGTGCTGCCATCTATTCTGTATATATATAGGGTCATCATTCCATGTGCATTTAATGATGATGATAATAATAATAATAATAATAATACTAATAGTAATAATAATAACAATACGAATAATAATAATAATAATAATAATAATAATAATAATAATAGAATAAGAAGAAGAAGAAGAAGTGGAAGTAGATCATTTTGACAATTTATATTTTCAGCACTACAGGAACTACTACTACTACAATGTGTAAATCTATCACAATAGTAAATCTATCACAATAGCAATTATACTATTCCTACTATTCACGGGTCCGGGGGGGTTGTCATTAGTGCGTGCTTGTGTTTTAACATAACAATATTTGCCTGTGTCTCTTCGTCGTGGTATAAATGATCATATTTGAAGTGTAGTGATTTTATAAAAAAAAAAAACATAAAACCTCAACACTATCACTTGAGGCCTCACATACACACACACGACCCAAACATCCTCGCACACATCAGTGGTGTTAAAAGATATCGTTCTTGACAAGTAGTTCGAAGCAAACGCAGCAAAACGTGACGGGTCCGGGGGGGTTGTTACATACATCCACATTTACTTGGGGTCATAGAGATAAACACGGGTTGCTCTGAGCTCAAACGGTGTTGAAAATATAAAACTTATATAGTGCATGATGATGAAGTGCTTGTGAACTTTTCTTTTTCACCACTTGGAGTGGGATTTAAAAAGGGCTGAATGTTTGTTTTGGAATTGCTCCATCAGAAAAATGATGTTTTTAGTGAAAAAGCTTAATCCAAACAATCCAAAATGTTAAGGTTGCCAAAGTGAATTTGCAATCTTTGTGCTGTGTCAGAGAAATCCAACCGGTTAAGCAATGTCTAATTTACTTAGAAAGTACATTGAACCATACCGTTCAATAACATCAATGGTTTTTTTTTAAATTTAAACTATAACGGAGCTGTAATGGCAGATCATCAAGCAAATTTCAGCACCACAGACAGCGACTCCCTTACTCCCTGGAATACAGTAGCAAACTTTTATTCTTGTGACGGGGACATTATATTTATTTTTATTGTTTTTTGTTTGTTTTTTTGTCTGTTTATCTATTTACTTACTTATTTAATTTTGAATATGTATATTTGACATTTTAGAGTAGAACTTTAAAGGTGGACCTAAAGTCCCAAAGATATACCCTTAATAATAATATATTTATTGTATTTGAGTGTACATTTTCAACACGTTTTTGTGTCCAATGAGACTTTACAACCAAATAAAAGTAGTTTGGGTTAACTGTTAGAGGGGCACTGTGGCGGTGTCTCTTTGGTCACTAACACTCGAACCTTAACCTTAGAGTTCTACCCCTGCCTTTATATACTCTTAATAGATGTTATATAAAGACTTTGAACAGCGATCAACTATGGTGTCATGTTGTCCCTGTTCCATATGGTATGACAAGAATAAAATTATGTCATGTTGTGTCATAGTGTCAGCTGGTGAATAGCAAGACCTTTGAACTAATCCTCATTTTTCAATGTATTGTACGTCGCTGACGTGTGCGCGGGTACTGGTATGTATTTATGTGTGGATGTATGAGTGCGTGCGAGTGCGTGCGTGCGTGCGTGCGTGCGTGTGTGTGTCGAGGTGTGTGTGTGTGTGTGTGTGTGTGTGTGTGAGTGAGTGCGTGTGTTGGGGGATTGCACGCGTTTTGGTACGTTTCGTCAAGTAATGTATGTTTCCAAAAGGGAGGGCATGACATGTAATAAAAATAATCAGCAACAATAATAAAGTAATAACATTTAAGTGCATGTTTACGGTTGTGACTCTCATTCTATATGATTACTTTGCGCATTGTTCATAGACATATTAAGAAACAGCAGTAACCCAAATTAAATAGATGCCAATTACTTTTTTTTCTCTCTTTATCGCAATTTTATAACTCTTAATGGCTTACAAATCTATAACACGATTACTTAGGACTGAGTCCGCGCATATATACGGAGTGACGAGAATACGCAGTGCGTGATTGGCTGGAAATGGTCTAATAAGACCAATCTGATTGGTGAATAAGAAGACATTGATGGATGGGCCTCTGAACGATTGGTTCTTTATTATATGACGTATATGGCAGATGGGCACGGCTAAATGTTTGGGGTGTGGCCAAGTTAATGTGAACTGTCAATCATTCGGCCACTCTCACACAAAGGACTTCTCGAGCATTCCTGACCGTGTTAGAAGAAAGTTTATATACAGATTTCAATTATTATTATTATTATTATTATTATTATTATTATTATTATTATTATTATTATTGGTAATAATAATAACAAAAATAATAATAACAACAACAATAATAAAATAAGCTAGACCAATACCGTATGGTGGAGGTAGTATTTATGAAGATAGCTTAGAGAATGAATGTACAAAAACATGGCAAAATATATCTAAAGCAAAACACGATATAATAAAATATGAACATTATTTCACGCTTATTTTAATAAGACAGCGATGTATTTTATTTTAATTACACCTGTTCATATTCATACGTATTATTATTATTATTATTATTATCATATGACACACAAAATTCTGTAGAACCTGCCAGAATTAGAAATGAGCATTAAATTAGTCTAAGCTCGTGGATTGATTCATAGAGTCCATTCATGAAGCCAGGCGCTTCCCGTATGGAGCTCTCTCTCTCTCGGCCGCTCCCCGAGAACCGCTCTGTGCACGCCAGCGCCATTTTCTCGCCTGCTTCTTGTCAGGGCGCCTGGCAGCTTTGCGAACCGCGCGCAGGCCCCGGAAAGCACATGGCGTGCCACACGGTCATTTCAAATAAACACGCAGGCGCAGCTTTGGCACTGCTCGGGCTCCATCTGCCCAAACACAGAGCGGGAAATAAATGGCACAGCCGCCCTGAACAAATAAGCCCGAGCGCTAGTGTAGGCCTCGGGCTCGGCCCGGGTTAAGGGGGAGATGGAAGCGGGCGAGCGGATGGGAAAGAGGACGATTTATCCTCGTACAGAGTAAACATGGAGACAGGCCCCTGAAAATAAGGTGAAGGTGGAGTGGCGAGTTTTTGATTTTTTTTTTACATAATATACTGAGAACAGGAAAGTAATCAAGGCCGAGCGGAGCCGAAGTCATTTGGAAAAAAATAATGATTCTACGCAGTGGCAGTGTTTTTTTTTTAAAACTACCGACCACTACATTCTATAATATCTGATAAAAGCCTATTAAAACTGAGTTGGAAACAGTGCGATATATTTCCAGGTTCAGTGTTTTTTTATTCTTAATAATTTTCTATATTAACTAGAAAAACACATCTTTATATTAATATAATATTAATATAATTAATATATTATTAATTATTAATATTATTAATAACTATTATAGAACACTAAAACGAAACCATATTTAAAGTAATTAAACATAAACATTTCCTACAAATGTTTTTGAGCGTGATTATCTTATTATTCCTAATAATACCATCACTAAGGTTAAATACCACATTTTACAATATAGTAAATAACCATCTGCATTGGATTAATTTTTAGAATAAACGGAATTGCTTCATTTGCTGCACGATTTAATTTGTAATTTTAGAAAAAAATTATATTGGGATATTTGGCCTCTATAGTACAGCTTTTGTTTGATAGTTTACTACAGATATAACGCACTCGGAGAAGAGCGCAGGTTCAGAGTAAACAGTGTGCACAAATTAATCTGACCAGCAGAGGGCGAACGAGTATTAAGTTGGAGTTCTAAATCTTCCACGTTAAAAGCGCCACTCCAAGATTTCAAAAGTTGCTGCATTTTGGTTCAGGTATATACGTGTTTGCAATCTTGATCTGGAAATCTGGAAATATATAAATACATTATTTTCACTGAAAGTTCAAAACACTAGTTGTTTACTTCGCAACATTGTATCATTATTTTAAAAATAATATATTTTTTTAAATAGAAAGTACAGGACTACAGTTGTTCCCACAGTTCCCACAATTCCCTTTATGCATTAAAGTTCTAAAGTTCTGTTGTAAAAGGACTTTTTAAATTTAATACCACAGATTGGTAGAAATGAGATGGAATGCAGCATGAATTCTCACTATGGTCAATATATTTTCGCAAATATATCAATCTTATATCATGCAACAATAAAACACCTTAAATAAAACCATACTGAAAACCTGTTTCATATAACATGAATAATTGGTTGAATAATGTGTACACATAATGCGTATAATATATACACTTAATGTCATTATGTTCACAGCAAATATAACAAAATGCAAATGTCTGCATGATTAAATATGTTTTTATTGTAAAGACTTTCATTTGAAGCTTGAATAGAGATTAGGTATATTAGCCTTACACCATAGAACAGAATATTTTTTGAATTCTAAATTTGTATAAATTTGAATGTTGATCATGACTACGAATTGACATAATTGACATAGTACTAGTAACATTTTTAAAAATCTCCTGATTAAATATGCAGTTAAGCTACAAGCCTTTTATCACAAGCTAGGCATTCATGTATATGCAAATTCTCTCTCTCTCTCTCTCTTGCTCTCTTACTCTCTCACTCGCTCTCTTGCTCTCTCTGGGTGGTGCAAGCTCTGATTGGTTGTTTCAGTGTTGTCACACAAGAGGTGGAGCTTGTGCCTGGGACTTGTCCCTTTTGGTCTGTAATTGAGGCAGACAGGATGGCATGCGTGGGTGTGATAGGGCGATTGTGCCACAAAAAGTGAGACTGACAGTAGTGACAGCTCCATTCATTGGCTGTTAGAGTCTAGTCAGCATTAAGGGCATTCAGGGCCACTGGCTGCCTCTGTTGTTGGCCTGTGCAGTCAGCACCTAGTGAGTAAGCATTCAATGAATAGGCTGTGGAGTGACCCTCTATAGTGCAAAGTGTTGGGGAAATATCTATGTCAGGACTGAGTCTAATCTCTGATGGCAATCTTAAACTGTGGGCCAAACACACACACATGCACACACACAGTGTTTCAAAATAGCAAATGTTTGCTTTACCCATACAAAGAATTTCATCAAATTTATCACAAAACCAAGCACATTTCTTTATCCATAAAATAAAATGGAATTCAAATTTAAAAAAGATTATTTCTCCTTTCATGATACTGCAATATCTAATAAAATTATATCATAACAAGATTTTCTGCTCATTCTGAAGTAACCTTTTACAAAAATACAATTATATAATTTATTTAGATGGCTTTAACAAGTAAAAAAATTTTTTCATAAGTTATCCATCCATCGTTCTTTGGAATTTCTCACCGGTTAAATAATTAAAAAGATTATGACACAAGCCAGACACTTCCAATACCAGGCAAACTGAGATTTTTTACACAAGAAAGGTAATTGCCAGAAAAGAGCCAAGTACAACACTGAAGTGGGTTACAGAACTCACTGGCTGAAATGGGAGACCTCAAAAATTAATCAGCTCTCCACAGACTTGACCTCCATGGGAGTGCATTCAGGAGAAATACCGTTTTAGAAAATCTGAAGCTGGAACCGTGTTGCCTGATGAGAGGAAAAGTTGAGCCATTTGGTTTAAAAGTAAATCATGTTTGTTGCAAACCAAAAAAAGTCCAAAAGCCAAGTAATACTGACATTCTTGAGGTGAAAGCATGGTGATGGTCACATCATGCTCAAGAGAGACTGGAAAGCCTGTTGTCATAAATGAAGTCAAATTGAAGCAAATTGTTAAGGAAAACTTTATATTTATGGAGAAAAGAATTGTTCCTAGTGACAATGAGCTAAAATTGCTTTAAAAAATAGTATTTGTGTTCTGGAATGCTAATTGAAAATCTTCAGCATGGCTTGATAAATGCTGTCTATGCTTTCTTTGTGTAATTTGGCAGTTGGAGAAAGTCTACATTAATAATAATGCATAAATCAAGCTCATGAAGAAGAAACACAGAAGACAACTCAAACCTGCAAATTAATATTTTTTTGCTGGAAATCTCATTATTTATTCAGTTTTGTATATATAGCCAGCCACAAATAAGAACAAGTACATTTTTGTTATAGATTCTGTACAGTAGTTTGTTAATTTAATCCTAAATCTGTAACTCCAACTCTCTAGTAAAGGTTTAGTAAGAACATTGACCAGATGAAGCTGTGCTTAGCAAATGAATATTGTGTGAAGCTGAAGTTAAAGCCACTCCTCCATCATTTATGGTCAATAGCTAGGCCCATTCCAATATGTCTATAAAACCTTTAAGATAGCTTATCTATCTGTATTTACCTGGCTGTAGAAAATACGAACATAAGCATAAACTTCTAATCTCTCTGATAGAGCTTTAAAAAGTGGTGGTCCTAGCAGTGAGTATCTGAAAGGACAAAAAAAAGGATTGCAATTATTTGGCACTCTTTCAAATAATGTAATATGGACATCCTTCAGGCAAGGTAGAATGAATAACAATTTGAACACCATTAAGGCAGAACCAAGAGCCAATTCAAAGAAATGTCCTCAAGTGCAAAAGCAGCAAAAGCAGCAAGGGAAAGTAGCTAATAAAGTAAATCTGTCATGCTCAGCAAATCACTTAATAAGGCACATAATCATATGGAGGGGTTGAGACCTGGGATGATAGTAAATCAATTGGCAGACGGTGCTTCCTCGAGCGGGCTGCCGCTCTTAAGCTCTGAGTTATGACTTGCTGGGGTGCCCCAGGTTACGATACTCGGCCTATTCGCACTGCTCACTGTCCAAACTTTCCCCCCATGATTCAATTAATTCGTACCCCAGTGGATCTGACAGGTAGTGTGTTACTTAGCACTTCTCTAGCTGGGCTTTGGCGGTGATTAAGGATCAAGGTGGAGAGTGCAGGACAATGGCTTGTTCTCCGATGGAAGGGATGGAAGCTCACTGTGCTGATTATACTTGCCTTGCATAGGACACGGCATCGTACGTTCGCAATGTGCATCAGAAGACTTCCTGCAGGGAGTTTATTTGATTTACTGAGATGTATTTTTAATGTTGTTTGATGTGAAGAGCTAAATCACGACACTGGCATAATTACAGCTCTTGGTATGTTTTCCTCAGTCTGTCTTCTTCTTTATGGTTTTCTTTATATATATATATATATATATATATATATATATATATATATATATATACACACACACACACACACACACACACACACACAACATTGTACGCAGATGTCAGGAGTCTGTGACCTGGACAAAAAGATTCCTCATTGGTAATCATTGCACAATGCAAAATTTGCCATTTTCCCTGCCGCAAAGGACACTTTGTCCCTGTCACCTTTCTTATTGCAGTGCAGTTTCACGCGTGCCTTATTCGTTTTCCCGTGACGGTGCTCATCACGATCCACAAGCAAACCCATTCGTGCATGAGAAATACCAGTGGATGTTTTTTTTCTGCAGCTAGTTGACCACATACTCCTCCTAATCAAGAGTCATTGCACAATAACTATTAATCTCCCACGTTGACGTGTGGCGTAAATAAAGAAAACAGGCCATGGTTTGATTATCCGAGCTCCTTGTAAGCAGACAGGCATGAGAAGGGCTCTGCTATTCATCAGCCTGGATCTGCTTTTCTCTCAATCTCTTGGTACGAAAAACGCACTCACTGATTGCATTTAATGTCTAACACATGGCCTGGCCGTGCATTCCCACCACTGGCAAGGAAGGCGTCTGGGTTGATCAGGAGACCGCAGTGAGGCAGCGGAGGCAGTGTGTTAAATGCAACAGTTGCGGTGGATGACGGTCATGTTGCCGCTCTGAAGTCCACAGTTGAGAACAAAAAGATGTTGGGACCATGGTGACTTTTCAAGGAGATTGTTGTTGTGTTTGAACCTGTCTCTTCACAGCTCTCCTTCTCCTTATCATTTCTCTCTCTTTCACACACTCACTCCCTCTCTCTCTCTCCTTTCTCCATTCAGCACCTTTTGCAGCTCTGCAAAGGACCCCATTTGAAGCAGCCCGGGGTCACATTTAACCTGGAAGTGCTGTGATTGGACTTAGGGTCACTTCGCAGGCCACCGAACTGCCTTCACCCATCCGTCACTGTCAAACCGTTATTAGTGCTATTATCATCAAAGTCAAACTCTGAATTATTGCACATGCAAAAGCCATGCTGCTCAGAGTTAACGGTGACCTGCAGCAGGATGACTGCCAATAGGGGTGAGACCTTGCCAATGACATCACTGTAATCCCTTAAAGGCCCAAATTGCTAATGCTGAACAGAGAACTTTGCTCTGGAAAGTTCTAGAAAGAAGTGAAGACCAGAAGGCGAGATTTAAAAGCGATTTCCATGCAGCGTTTTCATTTGGTTGAGAAATGCAGTGTACAATGAATAGGATAATTCAAGAAAAGGGCTGAATTCCAACCTGTAGTGGTTAATCCAACACAGAGGACACATATATAATGATTGGCCTGCCCTGTAGGGGATTCATTTTGAAGTAAAAAAAAATGCTGTTAAATTACTGTTAAAGTATAACTTTTAACTAACAGATTTTTTACCCTGCATATGGCCTTCCTACTGTGGCATCATGTCCATGCTGGTGCCCTGGACACGGAATGGCCTGCATTGTCTGGAACCAAAGCGCCGGCCTTTGCTCTTTCCATGCCAAGGATTTTGGAAAAGCTTTGTAGCTGTAGCTTCTGCATATTCATGAACTCAGTGTGGGGATAAAGCTTTGGCAATGAAAGAAGGCATTGGCATGGCAGGGAGTCTCACTGAGTCACACACTGCTGAGTATGCCTTCAAGCTGTCCATCAGCAGCGAAGGGCTGTAGAGATGTGTATGTGTGGAACAAACCACACACACACACATAAAATATTCACTAAACACACCAGTCCTTTCGAATTTGTTCTATACACACTATATTCCTGCTCAGACTTATAGTTTATTTTTAATTTTATACTCAGAAATTCACTGCCAATTGGTGCTGAAAGTAAAAAATGGCAGTGTTAGACGAAACGTCCATGTGTGTGAGATGTGTGATTCCTTCCCTAGTTTGGTTCCTCAGAATCGTCGCCAGGGTGACTGGCTCCTCTCTTTGTCCCCTAAATGGTTTAAGCTGTCCCTCTTGCTGATGGGATTGGGTCAGAGGTCACCCCCGACAACCCCATCTGGTCAATCAAATCTCACTCAGTGCCAATGTATGAGCTCTTTTTTTGGGGGTCCTATCAACTCTCAAACATCACAGGGAAGGAAAAAAAGACCCAGAAACATGCAGGAAACAAAGCCATGCTTCAGTAAAATAATGCAAAGTTGCAGTTCTTGTGAAAGGAACAGCTGTGTGTACTTCTTCTTGCTATGTAACGAATGAAACGCAACAGGGTATTCGTTTACATGGAAAATAATCAACAAATGGGCGTTGTGATTACCACCCTGATGTCTATTGAACTTCCATACCAGCACAATTTCCTTTTATACCAGAGCAATTAGCTGTCGATTCAATCATTTTTTTTATTGTAGAATGACACAGTATTTTTTTTGTATCAATTAATATTTGTAATTAATCTTGCGGGCAATGGATTTATGCAAAGTATGTTGTTTAATGTCATTAGCTTTATTATTGGTGCTATTATCTGTTGGTCTATCATTTTTATTTATGTTGATAAGCCAAAAAAAAAAAACAGTGCCAAGTTATCCATATTGCAGACGCTCTCATTTTGGAAAGGTTGAAGCAACAGCTTGGCCCCTAACTGTTATGCCTGAATCTATAAACATTAAATAAATATTACAGAAAGCGTCAGCATTTCATATATTGCCTCATGACTGTATGGATCATCTGTCACACAAGTCACTGTCAGTTAGCGGGTAGAAAATATTAGAACAAGTACATTAATATAAACCTGTGGTTTGCCAAGCAGCCCGCAAGACAGTCAGAGCTGCTGTTATAGACAATTAATCAACACTTTCTGACCAGTCAAATTAGAGAATTCATCAGGGCTTTGGTACAAATCCAGATAAATGATGTGTCAATTTTTTTTACACTCTACAGCTTACACTCTATTTTATTTCTTTAGCTATTTATACACTGAAAAACCGAAGACACTTTATCATATTAGAGTTAACAATTTTTAAAAAGTGCATTACGACTTGTAAAACCCTTTCAAAAAGAATAGATATGAAAAAGGAGAACAATCATAATGCATTATGGTTATTATCATCATTGCTCATGCTGTAAAGTGTCTTTTTAGAATGTTGTATATATTATAGGAACCTATCTGACTGTTTTTGTCCAATTACAGAAGAGTTACATGAAAAATGTGCACATGTGGTTTTATACAATAAAAACATGGTTTTGAAACATGATTAGTTTAATGAAATTTTTTCCTGACACCAAGAGTTTCAAAGATTTTTAAATGATTCAACAAAGCATGTAAAAACATATCGTATGTGATCATTCGATAAATTTCTCCATATGCTATACATTGAACTTTGCAATGTTGCACCTCAAAGAAACACAACTGAATTCCAATCATGCATGTGACAAGAGAATGACCATTAAACACAATGGGCAGGATACCTTCAGGCTGTACAGCATCTGTTCCCCTATCCAAAGATCTACTCGAAAGCAAGCAGACACTTTATTAGCCTTTGACTTCTAGTTCTGTGAACATGGGATGTGTTAATGAGTCCTCAGCTTTCTTGCAACCTTAACCCCATCTGACCACCCCCTCCACCCCAACTCTTAATCCTACCGGATTTCCCCTAGGAATCTCTGCTCAGTCTCCACTTGCAGAACCTCAGGTGTTTCCGGACACATTTAGAATTCCCCCTGGGTCACCTGGAACTACAGCAGGTCAACTTTTCTTCGACCTTTCTCCAGCATCTGTGTTCAAACACCCAAATTTAAAAGATAGTCAAAGATTGAACTGGCTTTCCGGAGCGACAATACAGTTTATTGAAGATAAATTATTGTGAAAAGTTGGACACTAGGAATGTATAAAATGAATAAAATAAAATAGAAATGGAAATAATCAAGATTTACTTATTAAGTATTATGTGCCAGCTTATAACTATGTAGCTGACATAGCTATTTATCAGAACACAAACTTATTTTATGTTAAATGCTCCAATAAATGTTTTTGCTTCTTTGCATTCTTAAGGTATCTTAGACTTCAATAGTTTATGTGAAATCTGATGCCATAGGCCAGATGAAATGTGATATAATGATTAATTGTAACGAGTGGCTAGAATTAAAAGCTCACAAACTGTTCTTGTGTTTGAATATTGCAACATATAATAGAATAGAATAGCCTGTATTTATCACATATACAATACAGCACAGTGAAATTCTTTCTTTGCGTATCCCAATTTGTTCGGAAGCGGGCCAGCCATGATACAGTGCCCCTGCAGCACAGGGGGTTAAGGGTCTTGGAGCGTTGAGCAAGGCCCTTAACCCTCTGTGCTCCAGTGGTGCTGTATGGCTGACCCTAACATGAATGTATAAACATAACTTTCAAAGAAAAAAGGTTTCAAAATTCCTCTCAAATATAGTCTTCGACTATTGGACGCTATTGTAAAAAGAAACTAGTTTATATTTTCTGTAGCCCTTTCACAAATTCTAAAACCTTTATGAATTCTCTGTCAGGGTCCATAGAGCATACACATCAACCACCTTATTAGTAGAATAGAAAAATGAACAAGGATGGAACCTCACAAAGCAAATGTAAAGCAGCTGCAGCTCATATGTCACTGCTAGCTCTCGGGACGGATGTAAACATTAGCTATTTGGCTAATTAGCCTGTGTGTTGGCCACCCAAGGGATGTCTACAAGTTCATGTTATCTGGTTAATGATGCCAACTGTTTTGCAGTCTACTAGGTGATGCACATGCTGTGGTGGTGATAACCAGGATCTGGTTTCTCGCACTGTAATAACAACAGCCTGTTGAAACAAATTCTCTCACTGCACATACATCTGTGGACTGTTACATAAACTACTTAATTGGCTTATTGTGCTTTTTTTATGAAGGATATGCCATATTTATTTTCATCTTCACTAAGAGAATTTGGAGCACGTTTTCTGACTCAAGCTGCACTTCCAGCCAGATGAATCCAAAGTATTATTAATGACACAATAGAGTTCAGATCTAATAATGAAACCTAAATTATTGTTCCTGCAATCACTTAACTCAAATGATTTCTTTTAATATTAATCTCTGCTTACTTTGATCTTTTGATATAAATGTTATTTTAATGTGTTCAATACCTGTATCTGGTGGAATGAAGTCGATGACCATTTGTGGGTGGCAAAAATCAAAAGAGGGAGCTGAATGTCTCAGGCTATCACAACTCCAATCTATTTTAGCGACTGAAATCAATATACTGGCCACTTCATGAGATTGCCACCGTATAAAAGTGAGACATTTCAGCTTTGTGTCCTTATCTCTGTATAGAGCGCTTGTGTGTTTCTGTGTTGTATTGCCATGACGGTAATTCTATTATTACAGTTTAGAAAATCTCCAAACGTGCTCAAGGGGAAATGTTATCACCATCATGGTGAGCACAGAAACTGATGGACTGCCTTGAGGAGAAAATCAGCTCTCAGACCGAATTCTCACATAGAACTGCACAGGTATTGTGGTCAGTGGTCACTGCAGTTAGTGGGCAGAAAATGGTGCTATCCAATAAATAATAATCACAAAATGATTCAAGATTGATTTTTTTTTCAATCACACAGAATTGTAGGAAATAACCAAGGTGAACCCCTGAAGCATGCACTTTCAGTTCCTTATATACTGTATAGTTTACATTTTTCTTTAAAGCTTTTCCCTGAAAACGAATTAGGGAACCTCAGTGGGCATCCAATCCTTTGGCTACTGACTGCCTATTTTAACTGTATAAAAGGTTCCACTGTAAAAAGAATAAATATAAATAATGCACAATTGTTCTTCCCGTCTCGGTCATGTGTGTGTGGAGTTTGCATGTTCTCCCCGTGCCTCAGGGGGTTTTTCTCCGTGGTTCTCAGGGGGTTTTTTCTCCTAGGGTTCTCCGGTTTCCTCCCGGTCCAAAAACATGCATGATAGGTTGATTGGCACCTTGGAAAAATAAAGGGGACCTTGGAAAATTGTCCCTAGTGTATGAACCTTGAAAAAAAAATTGTGTGTGAATGTGTGTGTGTTTGTGTGTGTGCCCTGCGATGGGTTGGCATTCCAGCCAGGGTGTATCCTGCCTTAATGCCCATAGACGCCTGAGATAGGCACAGGCTCCCCGTGACCCGATGGAAGATCGGATAAAGCGGTAGAAGATGAATGAATGTTCTGCAGGGGCATTTAGTGTTACTTTATTATTTTATTATCTTTTAAAATATCTCATATCTTTGGGTTCTAATCTATAAGTAAAACCTATATATAAATATATAAGGTTGCACAGCAATTAGCTATTACATCACTGTAACACAAAAGAGGCTCAAAGTCAGAAAATTGATACAGAAACAGCTTATGCAGTTCAAAATTAAGCACAGTGCCAGAAAAACAAAATGTTAAGATTTATATAGTATATATATATATATATATATATATATATATATATATATATATATATATATATATATATATATATATATATACAGAATTATACAGCATCCAAACTCAACCCAAAACCCAATCCTTATTTGCTACATAGTTTTACTGATGAAATTAAATATTTTATCATTAGAGGAAAAAGAAAGTCTTTTTTGTGTTGGTGGGAATTAGAATCCAGTTCACCTGAGTATCTAGGTATATATATCTGGCAAGTTCAAGACTACATATGATTATATAACCACAAAACTACAGCCAGCTATAAAGGGTAAAGGTTTCCTTTTTGTGAATATGACTTCATATTTTGTGAATATGAATGTTTTCATTTAGAATTATTTAAAAATGTATTTAAATGTTATTTTATTTTATTTTACTTTACAATGTTTCTAATATTTGCTGCACAGGAAAGAGCATTGGGCAAAGGCTTTTCATTATACTGGAATATTTAATGACAATGAAATTGTCAATTTTCTAGCAAACAATTTAAATGTAAAACATACTTTGTCAAATGCTATGTCCTACATTTCAGAATAAATATAATAAATCTTAAGAAGTCAAGAGAAAGTACAAATTCGTAGGTTCGTGTTTTAAAAAGTGTAATATAATATATGTAATATAAAACAGTCATTTATGAATGTTGTTTCAACAACATTCTCTCCTAGTTAATCACAGCAGTGTTGAAGGTGTGTTATAATACATAGGTCACAGCACAGAAACTGACCAATGAGCTGCTTGGCTGTTTTTTTTTTTTGCAGCAGCAGCAGCAGTAGAGGCTGTCTGGACTTTTACTCTCCAGCACAAAGTAAACATTGCTATTGTATCAAATTAAGTAATTAAGTATTATTTGACAGACCAAGATAAATGTAATTATAAAGCTGCCTACGCACATGCAGGGTTTTTTACATTCTCTGGCATGTTTTGAAAGCTGTACAGACAGATTTTTTTGCAGCTGGCTTGAGCAGCTGCCTTGATAACACTTTCCACTAAGCTCCTCCTTAACCAGTGGTATTAATTGTGATTAGTTAAAATTAACACACTATGGGCATTGATACACAGTAATCAACATTAACAAAACAATTAGCATAGTTTCTTAATTGATGCTTAGTAAAGTAACATTAATAGATATTTACTGATATGCAGCAAAATGTACACAGTCAACAAGATCAACTAATGTCTTAAGTAATATGTAATTAAGTCATTAAAGCTTCTTACAAATACTTACTGCATATGCATGGAATCTAACATCACGTGCAGTCATATAACACAAACAGCATTATTAACATTTGAACGTCAAACTATACATGATAAACTTTTTAGATTAGAAACATTAGTCACTAATAGATTTATTCATTCATTAATTATTAGCAACATTAATACATTTATATGTGTTGAAATATTTATGAAATATTGAATACCTGAATTAGCCAAAGTTTATTTAATGCGATAAATTACATAATCAAAATTACAAAATATATCATACCAATGACACAGATGTTCATTGTATTATTAACTAATACAACTGTTAAACACCAATACAAAAATTTTTTAAATAACAACAATTGCCTACCAAGATTATTTATACTCATGTAATATCAATTACGTGTCTCCAAGTGTGCAGTTATACTTATCAATATAAATCTAGTAATTATCTTGATATGTTCAAATTCCACTGAAGCATGAAGCTTGACATATGTCTATATGTCTATACATATGTCTATGCATATGTGTAACTATGAAAATAGGCAAGAATTTAGTTTTGCACTAAACCCACTAGTCTTTATTTGATTTAATATAATATAAAACATTTAATTAAGACATTTTATGAAAATGTGAGCAATAAAAGCAAGAAAATCTAAAATTTAAAATCATTCTATAAAACAGCAATATATATATAATATTACTGTCCGAATGTGTCTAATAAATAAATATTCCTTCTTGCTATATACAAATATACAAATACAATGAATATTTTGCAATTGAAGTAATTTGGTTGATAAGATATTATTCATATGGATTTTCAATAAAACATGTTGTTTGGTAATTTTATGAAGCAAGCGAGCTGATTTTCAACAATGACTTTTCAAAAACGCATCCAATTTTAAAACAAAGTGCATACGTGGGCTTTGTTTGCCTGGTCAGCGAATACATCTAGTAAAACATGAACAAGAAAATAGATGAGGATGGCTATATGCTTCCTATGGGAGTTTGTCTAATTCGGTGTGTTAGCTATGGTAATGCATTATCGGGTCGTTTAGTTTGCAATGATTAAATACAATTATGTAAATTATAAAAGACTAAATACTGTTGCTTTTAGTATAAGTTAAACTATTGTAGATATTTACATACTCACAATTTACTGAATATGTACATATTTTAGTAATAGCTATTGATTTCAAAACCTTACATACCCTTCTCTATTGTACATACACATACAGGAAAGCCTTTAGGCCGCAATCTACTACAAGCTGCTTTGTGAGTAACTCATCTTTCCACTAGCCAGCTGTGCCACCTCTCCCCTCCCCCTGCTAAAATAAGGGAGGAAAACACAGTGGAGGACTGGGGACAAAGGACGGCGTGGGAACTGCATATGGTACATAATCAATAGGGCTTATCGCGCGCACACACCGGCTCACTGACATACGAGCAATGGGATGGGCCATTATCAGTGATACATGAACCTAATCCATTTATATGTCAATGATACAACAGATCAGCGCTTGGAAAAAAGAAGCGGGTTGGTACTAGGACCATATCTTCAGTGATCCAGCCATCTTTGAGACCCCTCCTCCATTTTAGTGCAGGAGATCTGCTAACAGGAAATCAATGCCCTTCTTTTGTAGCTACAATATTTGGACATCCTTATTGTGTTTTTTTTCCCTCTTATCTACTGTCTGGTGTACGTGGGTAGGATGTGTCAGGTATCATCTCACAAATGGAGAATTTCATATCTGAAATACTGTTGTGTGTGTGTGTGTGTGTGTGCGTGTTGGAACAAAATGTTAGAGCATCCTGATATTGCCTTAAAGCATTTTTGGAAGTAGGAGGCATGATCGACTTCCTTTCGAGCCCCTCATGCTTCTTTAATGGGGCCAACACAAACACGCGTGGGCCCACAGCAGGGCTCCAAATGAACCTGGTCAAGAACATGAGGAAGGAAAGCAGAAACTAAACGTTTGCAGAATGCTGGTGTAGCACCTCCTCCTGCAGCACCATATGAATCCCACTGAGTTGTAATACATCATTTGAGGAGCTGCTCCCGCGAAGGACATATCCCACAATGCCCAGCAAGGTGGGGTGCCACGGTACCCGTTGTGGCACACTCGCAACATCTCTGTGTGCCACGTTAACTTTCCATTTGTCTTTCTCTTCCTGTCAGCAAATATTATGTGGGAAGGGATCCTCTCTGGCGGAGCTGTGATCTATCTGAACTAGTAAATGACTATGTCCATTTTATTCAAATAGGAATTTCAAATGCCAAAATGCCATCAGTGTGTGCTAGAGTGTCACATACACAGACACCCCCCACCCACACACCCACACACATATGCACTAATCCCTCGGTTAGCATCGATTCTTTGCTGTGAAGAATAAGAGGTAGTGCTAAAGTTGGCTCCGGCTAGCCCAAAAAGCAGAATGCAATGTGATCACTCTAATGGGACAGAAAAGATAAGCCATTTGATTACTTTCATTTGTCTTCATGTGTTCGGACTTTTTTCCTGCCTTGAGTTTGTGCTTCATTACCTGGGTGATTTTTTTTTGCGGTACATTCTGTTACGAGGGCAAGCTGTGATTTTGAGTAATGTGTGTATCAGTGAGATTTAGACAGGTAACTGCCGCCTAATGCACACTCACAAATGTATTTGTCCTCATACATATTCTGATTCAGGAAATATCACAGCCAGGAAAATGTCTGCGACAGGCATGATAGAGTAGCCTCAGAGCGAGTGAAGGATGGACAGACAGAGTAGTCTGAGGAAAAGAGAGAGAGAGAGAGAGAGAAAAAAAAGAGGCATTTGTCAGGGATATGGATAAACCAGACATGGATTGGCAAGCACCAAAAGCACTAAGTCCTGCTCAACGGTTAAAAGGAGAGTCGAGATAGGCAAAAGGAGCAAAACAAGACACAGGTTGGCCAGTTGTCAGGACAACACTAAGCCCCTGGAGAGGAAAGGGGGTGCCTGGTCTCGGCTGGCAAGCAGAACACCTGCCCTCCTATGATCTGTAGGGAATAACCCTGCTCGAGAGCAGATGAGGACCCTTAAAATTAGAGAGAGAGAAAGCAAGAAAGAGAGAGAGGGGTCCAACCACCATGAGCATCTGTCCAATGAGAGGAGTTGAATTTATTTATTATCTTGGAGGAAGAGGTGGTTCCATGGGGGTTTGATTAATGTCCAGCCCTCCATCTTGTCAGTCTGTTTTTGTCCGCTGAAAGGAAAACAAAGCGTGGGGGGCTGAGAGAGAGCACAAGCGGGAGAGAGAGAGAGAGCGGGAGGGAGGGGAGGGGGCGCTCAGTTAATGGCTGCCACTGAGGGTTCTTTTCATGTCGCTTGGGCCCGTCAGCTTTGATTGATAGCTCAGACAATGATTGGACGGACTTCTGGCTCCTGCTCACCGAGCTCAAGCATCATGGGAGGGAAGGAGAAAGAGAAGAAGAGAGAGAGAGAGAGAGAAAGCGAGAGAATTAGAGAGAGAAAGAGAGAGACCAATAAGAGCAGAGAAAAGCACCTTTCTAACCAATCAGTGAGAAGAGAGAGAGCGGGAGAAGAGAGAGCGGGAGAGAGAGAGAGAGAGAGCGCAATCATGTGAGAGAAAATAGAGAGACAGAATAAGCAAAATAGGTGAAGATTCAAATGAAGGCTGTTTGATTTCACTTGATTTTTATACATACAATCAAGTGAAAACAGACAACCTAAATATTGAACTATAACCATTTGTTATTTTAACATTTAGGCAAAATAAATGTGCCATATTTTTTGCAGACTATTTACTGTATTTGTGCCCGTGTAAAGAAATCTATTGACATTTTTATTCCTATTATTAATTCCTTGCATTTTTAGGTACATTTAAGTGGAATTTTGTGTTATAACGGTTTACTGATTGACAATCACTGGCATGTCTGGGTGCATAATTTTTCGTAGCATAATAATTACCCCTCCACGACCGCATACATTATGAGTCATAAATACATTAGGTTTTTTTTTTTGACTGGCTCTAAACTGCATTTATAAACAAGATCGGATCATTAAAATGGGATACTTGCTAATCATTGATATTCGTATGGGAAATGCTTATCAGAATAGTCATTACATCTGAATTATTCATTTTTTTTTCTTTTTCTTTTTTTTTCCAACCAGTGCTATTAACTCCTTAAACTCCCAGGGGCTTTCACTGGGTTCAAAATTACATTCCTATTTTTGTAGCTACACACTTTTGATATTAGTTTCAATATAGTTGTTGAATAATTAATAAGTGAATAACTAAATAATAAGATTTAAGATGAATATGTAAATAATAATGTGAAGGTAGATGGAGTCAATTAAATACGAATTGAATTTCCATGTGCTTCCAAGTCAGTGACATATTTATTAACATATTTAACTTGTGAATATTAAACATGTGTAATTTAGGAGAGTATTAATAAATGAAGATTGTGTACAATTTAAAAGACAAAAATATTGTAATAGTAGATGAATATACATATTTGGCTGCTGATCCGCTTTTCTATTTTTTAGGTCAGGCGGTGGTGGCTAAATGTTTTTTTTTTTTAATTCTCATGCATTTTTTATTCTGCAGGAAGAGAACGAGGCGGACAGGGAAGTAGGCTGTAGAGACAGTGGTAGAAGCTGATGGAGCTGAGCAAGGTAGAGAGAAAGCAACCTTGCTCCAGCTGAAAGCAGTCTGATTAGGTTTGGGAAGAGGAACATATGTAGAAGAGCCGCAGGGGCCGTGGGGATGTTTGATCCCGTGGCGCCGCTCCTCTCTCCTGCCTCCAAATAGAAGCGTAAATTGAGTTGGTGGGGCTGGGCAAATTGAATTTACCGTGGGAGGGCCCCCCGCCATTACCGGCCCCATCCAGCCTTTAGGGTCATCTGTTTTAGTCGGCAAATTGATTTTTGCATTTTGGTCCTTGTCCTCTGCCATCCTTTCTCTCACTCCATTTTTCTCTCTCTATCTCTCTCTCTCTCTCTCTCTCTCTCTCTCTCTCTCTGTGTGTATCAGTATCAATATCAGTAATAGCAGTCAGTGGAAAATGACTGACTTTACTTGCACTCTAATAAGCGTAATGCTTAAATGCAAAGCAGGAAGTTCAATATGTTTCCACTTCTGCTCTTCACTTCTGCAGAGTTGTAATTTGTGTTATGATGACAGTAGCATTATTGCACTCAGGTTCAGCGTTCATTTATTTGCTCAAATTGCACATTAAATATTAAACGGCATTTTGGTTGACCACAGGCTTTTGGTTCGATCTGATAACGTGTGTTAGGATTTGTGTTAACGAATAAAATGTATTTCTTTTAATTGAAGCAAATGTATTGTACTCATTGTCATATTCTTAATCACAACAACGCTATGTTTTTATTTTGCATTGCACCTCTCTCTCTCTCTCTCCCTTTTCCTCACATACTTTACTATGACACTGATGTTTCCATCATTTTTACTATACATTTAGTAAATAAATTTGACAGGTGCCATGTCACATTGAAGATAGATTATTGCTGCCTTGAGACATCAAACGCACGCATGTTTTTTTTCCTTCAGCAAGTGCAAGTACATGAAATGATACTAATAAGGACTTATGCTCATGTTTGACAGAGTCTGAAAACTTTCACACTTTAAGAAAATCATCTTTGATCATATCTAGTCATCTCAAATCATCCTCCGACGCACACAAGCTTTCAAGTCACTCCCAGTTATTTTCGCCGTTCTGGTTCTCTCTCTTCTCTCTCTCTCTCTCTCTCTCTCTCTCTCTCTCTCTCTCTCACTCTCTCTCTCACTCTCTCTGTCTCTTTTAGTCCATCTTCACTGGCAGGATTTCACTGTCAGCACGACACAAAGTGTGAGTGTGTGTGTATGTGTCATCCTCCTGCTGTGTATAATAGCAGGGTCTCTTCCTTGCCCTTGTGTGTATGGATCTGGGGTTTGTCTGTGCCTAAGGGCTGGGGCCCTCTACTGTGGTTTTGAGTGAGATTGATGAGGGTCGAGACCCCCCCCCCTCCTCCTCCTCCTCACACACACACCCTGGCCTGCCACATACCCCTGAGGGCAAACACTGCTATATATCCCACCCCATCTACCACCACCCCCACCAATCCAAAGAAAAAAACTCTCCCGCTCCCCAGAACATTTTGCGTGTACAGGACAGTCCAGCTGCAACGGTTTTCTCTTAATTTCTTCCTCTATAAATCACCATTTCTATACAAATTTTGTTGTGTTGCTCTCGGCCCACTGCTGAAGTTAGGGCCTGATAGTTCAAGGTGCACAGAGATATTTTTTATCCTGAGAAAACAAAATAACAAAAACTGTACACTTTATAAAAGGTTGGGATCAAAACTTAAGCCTTACTTTAATCATTTATAACTATGTAAGCTGAAGATAGAAATGCGCTCAACTTCTTCACAGCTTTCGCATTCCAGCATTTGTGAAGCTGTATAACCTATATATATATATATATATATATATATATATATATATATATATATATATATATATAGATATATATAGAGAGAGAGAGAGAGAGAGAGAGAGAGGTCAGTTTTAGCCTTACGTGCTATATATGATGCCATTTTGTGAGGAAAAAAAACATACACAGGTGAATCAAGTAACTTTATATCGTGACAAAAGTCTGCAAAGGCTCTGTGTCGCAGCATTCCTCACGTGTTAGGGATAATGCTGAGTGAAGGAATGTGTTTCCAAACCTCCAGAAGGCTAGTTTCATTATTCCTCATTACGAAAGTCCCTTCTGGCTGTGGATGTTACATTTGGCTTGATTAAACGTTTGTCAGTAACACTTTAACCAACAAACTCTGTCAGTGCGCAATTCTAAAGCAGAAAGGGAACATGGCAGCTGTCATAAGCGTTGCTGTTGGTTTATGTCCACTCATGATGAATGACTTTTATCAAGTGACCAATCAAAAAGTCTGAGCGCTCGTTGAGGCGGGGTGAAGTCGAGCGTGACAAACTTCATAGCTGAGCGGTTAATACTTCATAACAGTTTTCACAGTTGTCATTTTCTGATTTTGTTATGCACGTCAAAGACGCGGCGAATGATAGTGTAAGGCACATCGAGAAACATTTAATCGATTGGTTCAATTCAAATATTATTTTCCATCTTTTCACGTACTTTATTACTGTCTTACCGTGATATAAAATCCTATTTTTTTTGTGTTTGTTGGTGTTAATGTTTAGCGTTGTACGAGTTAATGCAGGTGTATAGTCATTACAGATTAACAGACAGCTCAGGAGAAATATGTTAATTCACTGCTTTTACACAGTTTTATCATTCACTCAGCACAATGCTCCACTTTCCAGGTTGCTCCTTACGAAGCCATTCAAAACTTGTTTTAATGCCATTGTGAAAATAAGCCATACTTCCTTCTCTCATCACTACACGGTGTGTTTCCAAACAAGCCTTAATCAGCCAGTTGAGTGCGATTCATTACGATCGCCTTAATCCCGCCGCTGGATGAGGAGAAGACAACTTCCAGCTTTGTCTAATGATCGCTTGCTGCTGGGAGCATGGGAGGCCTTACTTAATCCTAATTTGTCATAGTATGTGTCAGAGCCAAGACAGAAGCGTTTATATGGTTTAAAAAGGGTCTTTCTCTCCTGGTCTGCTCTCCTTTCTTTTGCTCTCTTTTTCTCTCTTGTTTTTTTGTGTGCCATTTTTCCCTCTCAGAGAAGCATTATGCAGTTCATCTCCAGATGAAATGAAATCATGGGGGACATCTGTCTTGCCTGGCAGATCTCTGACCCTTGCCTGGTCCTGAACTGGTCAGTGTAGCGGCTGAAAACAGGAACACATTTCTCACACATACACACATGCACAGACAAACACACACACACAGACAACCATATTATACAGTCCTTCAGCAGTAACATGATGAAAGTATATTGAATAAAGCTAGAATTTATACTTGATAATTTGACAGCCTAATAAGCAAAACTAGAATTTACAGGAGATTCCATTTTCCATGTAGAAATTGAAAAGGTTCATTTTTTCACCATGGTTGCGTTTGTCATTACAGTGTAGCCATTTTACACAGCGCAATAAAATGCTATAATTGCAAAAGCTGCATAGTCAATGGATCATCATTCACCTTTTTAATGTAATATCAATACATAACGTGCTTATTCTAAAATTGGTTCCACTTCTACAGTATATTTTACAATACTAATTCATTTTCATGATATTTCTGTGATTTTATTTTATTCTTGATTTGTTTGCTTGTTTGTTTGGGGCAAAGCCAAATTCATTTATTTTTATTATTATTATTATTATTTTTTTAAATCCACAACTATTTGGCCTACAAAGCAGTTACATGGAAGAGGAAAATAAAACTGGCAATGAAAAATCCTTCCTTCACATTTTCTTTACATTCACTACCTATAAACACAGGAAATTTCCTGTCGCCTTCTAACGCAATTGATCGCCGATGACACGTGAATAAAATCCATAGGAGGATACGTACAGCTGAAAGCATCAATGGGCTATCATTAAAAATGTCAATACACAACACCTTAATTTAGTTATAAAAACATTATTCTGACAAACATCAATATAGTCATCAATATATTTTTCTTTTCTTAAAATATGGTATCAATTTGTTTTTTGGTGACATCTGTCTGTCAGAGATTTCCCAAAAATTGTATCATATATATATATATATATATATATATATATATATATATATATATATATATATATATATATATATATATATATATATATATATATATATATATATATATATATATATAAAATGAATTGTAGATTTATATATAATATATATAAAAAATAACTAAATAAATAAATATATATATATATATATATATATATATATAAATCAATCAAATATCTGTATTCTATATATCATATATATATGATAAAAATTCAATCAACTGATTTTTATCTGGTTATCTGATTTTGTCTGGTTGTTCACTTTGCCTTACATCATATGTCCGTTCTCATCTGATGGGAGTTCGCACTCTTTTTGTTAGGAATAAACCATCTTGCTAACTTTCACTTGTCTTGCTAACTTTCACTTGTACACACAATAACATGCACATGCACACAAATGTATTTTCTCTCAAATTCCATGTTTTGCCTCTCTCTCTCCCTCGCTCTCTCTCCCTCGCTCCCTCTCTCTCTCTCTGCAGGAGAAGAGCTGTGCTGTGCTGTAGAGGAGAGATAATGGCCTCTGGCTCCTCAATCTCTCCTCTGTAATGTGTTTCTGACGCCGACTCGCGCCTGCAGCCCCCCGGGAGGCACAGGGACGACATCATGATGGAGTGTCAGGTGCTTCTGCGTGTGTGTGTATGTGTGTGTGTGAGAGAGCATGGGGAGCCTGAGCATGTCAGTATGCATATCAAACAGTTCCATAATGATATCTATTTTCCTGGCAACTACTATGGACTGCTGGGACCATCTTTGCCTTCTCGATGCAAATTGCACGCACACCACGCACGCTCAGACACACACACACACACACACACACACACACACACACACACACACACACACACACACACACACACACACACACACACACACACACACATACACATATACGACATATATATATATATATATATATATATATATATATATATATATATATATACACACACAGTTACACACTTACACGCATATGCTTGCACTTATTCTCATCCGCGCATACTGTGAGCAGCTACACAAACCGGTGGTTTGCTTCAAATAAAACAAGATTCTCAGGATTTGAGATTCTTCTGTAGCGTTATCACACTGTTTTCTTTTTTCTTTTTCCAGATCCAGCTCTTGTTTACATCAGCATTGATTCCAATTGGCTACTGAAATGGGTTTGTAATGGTCGTCATAGTAACATGCTTACAGTGCTGATGATGCAGATGCCCAGCTTGGTGTCAGTAACATCTAAATTACCAGGAATTTTTCAAAGAAATAGTTTCAAAGAAATAGTCTGGCTTTTCGTAATCTCTATCCAACACCCTAGCATAAATATGACTAACACTGACAAATGTTTTTACTATTGGCTCTATTCTAAAAACTCCAAATATGTTTAATGATATCCATGCATTATTGTGTTTACACTGGCAACACTTGGCAACAAATTATTTCCTCTAATTAATTCATTTCCTCTCTGAAGAGGATGACTTATGAAAGCAATAAGCCAGAAAAAGCTATGTGTTACACTGATATTTGTTAGGGGTTAGGGTGTTCCCAGGTGCAACGCAAAATGCAGAGCCTAAACCCATGTTACTACCCCCAAGTGGCTTATTGCATTTTACAAAAACAATATGATAGAAGAGGTATTCAATAAATATTTGAAATTATCATCAAACATCATCACAGTTATTCTGGGGTGCTATGTAGTGTGTTAACAGTAAATACGGGTTGCTAAGCACCATGACAGCTAAAAAATAGGGCATGGCCTAGACAGTGGATGTAATATAATGGTTTTATTGGCTTAAAACCTGGCACTTTTATAGGAAATACACTTGTGCTAAAGTCGTAGGTGTTTTTATTGAGGATTTTAACACCTTCAAACAGCTCAGCCAATAACCTTTAATAACCTAAACGATCGATTGTATACATTCCCAAAGACAATGTATGTTTCATTTAATTGTTTCTTTTTGGAATCTGAATACAAGCTCTTTGCTCATTCAAATTTCATTCTGCACTATGAATATGGTAGATTAGATTTTTAACTACAAATGCCACTGTTTACCTTTCATATGTATATAACAGATATATATGTTAGTGGATTTCTGTAAATAAATCCAATATACTGAAATCTCTTTTCAACTAAGAGGGTGATATTAAATCCCTATTACAGGCTCCAACATTAGATTACTACCCGGCACGCACAGCATACTCTTCTTCATTAGTGTACTGAAAGCATCTTTCCATTGTTGTCTACTTCTAATTAAATGTCATACGTCCATCACAGAGTCAGCTGGTAAACACAAAGACCTTTGAACTGTTCCTCATATTTCAATTTCAGGGCTAGTAATGGTTTACAGACAAGTGAATTTTCATATTCATATCTCCTTTTTTTTCATACACATGGGGACACATGTATGTGTTTGTGAGAGTCTGCTTGCGTGTGTCATTCAGAGGGAGCGTAGTCGATGTTTTATGGTGATGGGGTCAAGCCCTTCGGAGTGGTGGAGGGAAAGGGAGTGCCTTTCAAACACAGATCATTCACACGCAGATACAGAGAAAGCTTACAAAGAGTGAATTGAGCTGGCCCGTGATGCGCAGCCGCCAGGCCGAAAGGCAAATCAGAGAGGCCATAATTTAGCGCCATGATTGACGGCGGAGATGAAGAACTTAAAAAGGCACGCAGAAGATGATGGAAATTGCATGTTGGAATGTTAGAGTGACTGACTATTGTCTGCACTGGCATGATGTGTGTGAGTAGGGAAAAAGGAGATGAGTGTGTGTGTGTGTGTGTGTGATTATAAGATGAGTCTGGCAACCAGGCATTTTGACACATCTAAAGCACTGTCAAGCCTTAACACAAAGTAATTACAGAATACAGAGACAAAAACAATCTATGTGTTTTGTGTGTGTGTGTGTGTGTGTGTGTGTGTGTGTGTGTGTGTGTGTGTGTGTGTGTGTGTGTGTGTGTGTGATTTTGTGTGTGTGTGTGTGTGTGTGTGTGTGTGTGTGTGTTAAAAGGAATTTTGCTATCTGATAACACAAGGCAAAAGTTCAGAGTGTCTAAAAACTAACGTTATGGCAATTACTCTCTCTTACACACACATGCACGCACATCCATACCAAGGCCTGTCATTTACATCACTGTCAAACGGCCCTACTGAATTTACAAGGGTACCATCAAAAGGCCCACATATCGCTGTCTGCTCCCTTCACCCTACCTGACACCTGATACAACACACACACAGACACACACACATGCATTCAAAAACATCACGGATACCTTCCTGACAGCCGAACACAATACAAAAGAAACTCTCAACACAGATCCATCACCACTCAATCCAGGCACAATTGTGACCTCATTTTTGAAAAACAGAAGTCAGTCACAGTTTGTGAGTTGAATATTGTGACACATTTTTAAATCCTGTCAACCTTCTTGTGAAGCCAAAGTGTAATACTGTGATTTTATATGAAACAATCATTCTCTCTCTTCTTGAATGTGCAATTATATGTGTGTGTGTGAAACTTGCTCAACTACTAGATCGTTTTAGATCTCATTTAAGGATATTTAAAAAGATAAATAAGTATTAAAATGATAAACTGGGCTACAAAGCATAACAAAGTAAGTTTTTGACAGTATTCAAACTTCATAGACATCTTTACAGACATATTCCCCTTCAGTCCCAGATGACAGCATAAACCCATGCCCTCCTTTGTTCAAGATCCCAGTCCATGCTGCGTGCGTGAATGCACACATTTCATCATACAAATATAGCATGTAATTGCATTAGCTGCTAATGCTAATGAATGTTGTAGATTGTAATGGCGTTTTTTAGCATTAGACAGTAATGTTCATTGAAGCAAAAGGCCACCCAGCAAGCTATTCCAGCTCTGCACCCCAAACTCTTTGCGGCCCTGTCCTTTGACCTTTGATGTCCCCTTACAGACATGGTGAAATGGTCAATGCTAAAAAAAAAAGAGCATAAGGCTTCTCTGTTCCACTAGCCTGGGTTTCAGCGAGTGGGAACATTTTCCGCTAGACTGCTAAAGGAAGGGCGGCAGACGTTGGTTTACTCTGTACTCTTCCGCTGCCGGGGCCTGAGGGATGAAATCTGTGTGTGTGTGTGTGTGTGTGTGTGTGTGTGTGTGTGTGTGTGTGTGTGTGTGTGTGTGCATGCATGCATAAACCCCAAAAGAAGGACACCGGAAATAGACACCCCAAATATAAATATATAGTTGTGGGTTTGTGTGGTTTGGGTGTGTTTTATACATAGAACTAAACTGTTCTGACATTTCTTTTAAGCATTGCAACAACAATATGATTCATTTGAAAAAGCATAAAATAGTGATATGCATTAAAAAAATTCAAATGTGGCACCTTAGTCTGTGTGTTTGTGTGTATGTGTGTGTGGGTGGATGGGGAGGGGGGACAGATTGAAAGGGCAAGAGAATTCCACCCTAGCTGCCACTCTCCAGATGCTGTCTCCATGGCTACCCTATGCTGGGAACCTGACCTCTGATCTTTCGGAGGGCTGCCGAGTGACCCCTGCTGTTTGTACAGAAAGTCCTGCTGGCGACAAGAGACTGGAAAAGACATCTGGCAACTGCTCTATGCGTGCTTGTCTCTCTGCTTGCATGGTTGTTTGCATTGCATGTGGATTAGTTATCATCATTAAAACGCAACATGAGTTAATGAGTCATGCTTACAGTAAAATATTATTTTCATCTTATGTTATTTAAATAATGTGGTTTAAGACTGTTTTAAATGGTTTGATTTGGTGTTGGATTTAAATCATGTGTGTTTTTTGGAAAATGGAAGAAAAGCATGCCAAGAGCAAAGTTAGAAAGCTTAAATGTAGCAAGAATCATATCTCTCTCAAGCACGTGTATGGTACAAGGAAGACAATTCACCATGAAGCATGATAATTTACACAAACGTTACAAATTCCTGGCCTGACGAAAAACAAAAATAAAATAATAATTTGTTTTGGACACCTAGATATTTTTGTTTGGTCTTTATAATAATTGAAGGTGCTTAAAAGAGTGTATAAAATTAAAGAAATACAACATTTTATTTTGTTTTGCCCATTCCTAGTAAGCCCCAAAACACTTATGCATTAAATGTTCCTGTGCTAATTGAGATTTTATACAAGTTGGGATTTTCAAAGATTTAACTTATGTTTAGAGCTGTAGTAAATATAGTATATGAATTTATGTGACATCTGAAAGGATTTTTTTCCTCAGCATTTAAGTGCTTTAGTTGTTTCTTGCTTTGGTTGTCGCTAAGTCTGGCTAGCTTATTGTTAGCATACAGCATTGCTAAATAGTTCAGTTCTGCAGTTTAGATTTTGTTACCAGTAATAGAAGCCTACACATCAGTGAGTCTTTTAAGTCTTTTTTTTTCTCCCGCTGTAATTAAATTCTTTTAGAAAAGTACCCATGATGAAGGATGCCAGTGTGAACTTTCTCCCCAGGCTAAAAGCTATTATCTGCTAAAGACTCAGAATAAATGTTAAGTCATGCCTGGGTTTTTTTTTATTTCTGCCTTGTTTTGAAAAATCTGTTGTATTAGTTTCTTGTAGTGATTTTTGTGCCCCAGAAAAAAAGAAGGGAAAAGGAATGAGTGGAAAAAGCTATCCTTCTTGTATTTTTGGAATTACAGTGTAGTAAAATGACTAAAACTGAATTCATTAGTAATAATGTCTGTTTCAAATGTCTTTTAATGATGTGTCTAAGAGTAGAAAATGAATGTTAGTGTTTAGAAGCACGTTAGTAGCAATTTAAATACCACCTAACCAAATATAGGTAAGCATATAAACTCAGCACAAGTGGCGCACTTTATGCTTCTGCGCCATGTATTTATAAATTTATAAATTAGCCACTCTTAATTTAAATTTGATTAGATTTAAAGCAGAGTTTGCTGGAGACCAAATAACTAACTAACTAACTAAGTGACTGGCAATCGAACTAAGTAACTAACTAGCCAACACGATTAGCTTGCAAAGCCTTTCATTTCTTTTGAAAAGTTCAGTGCACCACTAAGTCATTAAATGCTATCCTTAGAACAAATATAACAATTTATACCACTACTGTGTCAAATCTTTGAATCATGTTTGTCAGGTGTTGTCTAATTTTCTTTGTCAACTGTAATTTAAAAGCTGTGGTTTATATTAATGTGCTCGTAATTTTTTTTATAATTTCTGTACTTATGCGATATCGCATTAACAAGGACAAGCATGGCAGAGCAGCTACATAACGCATGGCTAATAATGAACTGTAAAATATGTAATAAATTCATCCTTTTTGTGTGTTACTTAAATAACAGAACATAAGAATACTGTTTTAAGGTAATGTTGCCTTTTGAAATCTTTTTTAACACGAAAAGAAAGGTGACGACTAGGAACCATCTGTTCATAGCCGCTACAATGCAAATGCTAATAAGAACCTATTTTACAGACATTACACAGAATTAAATGTAACTAGGTAACAAAAAATGGATTTTAAAAAAGCACAAATCGTTAATAAATTACAAATTAGTATTTATGTTTTCGTTGTTGCGTCAGTTGTTTTTCTTTTGCACATTGTCCTCCACATAAACAATATGAAACACACTTAGTAAGTAGCTACAGTTTGGACTGGAATCTGCATGTTATCTTCAAAGCCCTATCACACTGCACAGACATTAAGTGAAAAAAAACATTTTAAATGCCAGAATTAAAATGCTGAGCTCAGATTTAGTGATGGCTATCATGAACACCAGTTAAGTATATAGTAAACCCTTCACCAAAAGTTTTTAAGAGAAATACAACACGAAAGAAATTGCACTTTGCTGTAACTCTTTAAATAATACTAAGCATGATAGTATAGGCTCAAGCAATAGTGGAAACATATGTGATCAATAATAAATAGGATTCATTTTTTATAGTATTTTGACCTGAAAAAGTCTAATGAATATAAAAAAGTGCACATTTATGATTGAGGAAAGCCAAGGTTCCTGTTCTGGCTGACCGACTCAATCTGTCAGGAGTTTATTTGCCCACTATGAATCATATGCACACTTTTAGCTCTGTGCAGTGTCAATAGTTGTCTGGTTTCTGGCCTGTACTTTCACACAGCCTTTAGGACGGTCAATTTGACTTCACGTGTGTAATAAATGGAAGTTCCAGGTCAGCAGGCCATGTGTAGTATGTCTCTCACTTCCTTAAAAACACACACAAACCCCCTCTCTCACACACACACACACACATGCTCGCGGTGGGATTTGGACAACACTGATTGGCAGGGTTCTGGTAACTGGAAGCAGAAACATGACTCCTAGCAGGATGATTGGAGACAGGATGTAAGTTGGGGCTGAAGTTGTTTCTATTATATATGTGCCTGACAGAATACAGACCATCCTTTTGTGTGATGTGGTGTGCGAGTGCATGACTGGAAACAAAAAAAACAAAAAAAACTTTTGTTGACAACTTGATCACTGTCATATTCAATCACATCTTGTAACCAAGCCATAAGGGATGTTGCATTTTAATTAGTCATATTAATGAAGACAGCTGTTAGTGTATCACTTGACTTGATTTCCGAGCTGCTGCCAAGAGATTTCAGATCTCTCGGCACTATGGAACATCACTCCAACTGATTTTTGGAACAATCACATACACTGTGTGTTTTTTACACGTGATTATGCAAGCAATGTGTAACTGTGTGAAAAAAAAACATGAATGTTAATGAACATAATAAAATATAAACAACAATTAATTATGTGTCAACTCACATATACAGTTATAAGACTTAAGTGAAAACCATGTGTTATGAATGTGTTTAGACATAACATAGGAAGGGTCTAAAATTTGAAAATATGTGTGAATTGTTGTGTAAAAGGCTTCTACTCCTGCATCCAAAGTAACATTTGAAGTTCGCATTGTTTTACATTGTAAATATGATTTCGGAAATCCAGTCACATTTCAAAAATGAGTCTAGCTGTGGACTTCAGATTCAGATTTTGTTACATACATATACATACACAGTACGACATGCAGTGAAATGTTTTCACGTCTTCTAGACGTTTGTGAAAAGCATTTGGATGACACGCACCTCGAACGCAGACAAACATCATCAGTCATTCTCATTTATTTCACTATATTAATCCGAATTTCTCACCCTGCAGCGCTGTCTGAATTCTAAACAGTGAACCACACACTTAGTTCATCTCCTGGATGTCTAAACCGAAATTATTGCTTTTCAAAATGTCGTGCCTTTGCGTCATTTCTTTCATCCTCACTTGCAAGAGCACGTCCTACCAATATGGCAAGGCGGTTAAGCATCAGCCTACGCACTGTTCAGCAGCCGATGACACCGGAATTTAATATAAATAAGTGATACCATGTTTTCATAGCTGTAATAGATCTTGGCCACTTACATGAGATAGGCCTATAGCAGATAGGACGTTAACCCTGTCACTCCATGAGCAAATTATTAAACGGCACCGACAAAAGATGAGGGGCAAGGAGAAATCTACACCATTCCTTCCGCTAATGTTTCCTATCTATCTCGCCGTATGAATGTTCCTGCTGAGGTTTATGCAGAACGACTCATGTTGGAGGTTTGTGTGGTCTACGCTGTTGTTATCCAATTACGGTTCATCAGTAGATGATATTTGTCTTTTGTAATTGCACTAATAACGACACACCAGGCACATCTTTTCACTAAGCTCTTAAATAAGCAATCATTTAAAAGGAAAACAATTCTAACTTGCACCACGTTCGTTGCTCGCTGTACTTATCAAGCCGCTCTGGATAATTGCCTCTGCCAAATGCTGTAAATGTAAATACAATCGGTAAATCAGTGCCAATGCATTGTATTAAACTGCTTCACCCAAACCTCTCTCCATTACACCACAAAAGTGTAAGATGAGGTACGACTCGCTCTCTCTCGATTTCGTTCTGGTCTGGTGTGTCACATGATTCATGTGTCCAGCTAAGCGAGGTGGGGTGTGCAGCTGAAGGCGCGTTGATATATGTGTTTGGCATTATTATGGTAATGGTGTCAGATAGCATGTAATGAATTCATTATTCCGCCTTATTACACACTCATCTGCATACAAACACACTCAAGTGCACTCGAGGGACGTACAGTACACGGACACCGTATATAGCAGCGTGTAAGTGGATGTGGGCGAAGGAAGTGGGGGGTTGCAGGCACATGCATGTGGGAGTGACCGCAGTATGCAGGGTACGTTTAATAATAAATGTCAATGAAATTGTAAGGGCTGTGCGGTAATGGTGACTTTTTACGCAGTCAATTATTTTGCCCTTAAACTGCTCTCAAATTGCTGGAAATGGACTTTATGTGACTGTGAAAATTAAAGCCCCGTTAAATAGACGGAGGAATTGCATTCATACTGGGTCGAAGTATCGGCGTGTTTGTTTTCTATGCTCCTCTGTCCGTTTACACTCTGAATTCAATCGGTGTGCATATTTAAGCAATGAATATCTTTGTATTGCTGACCAAGGCTTACAGAAAGGATTGCAACTTGCAATTGGGGCAAATATCTGGGCCCGCACGGACTGTGACTCATTCAGAAACCCACCCTTGTCTTGTTCTATGGACCCCCAAGGACTGATTAAGTCAAGCTCTAGAGCTAGATGTTCATTTCTGGAATAACGGAGAATTCTGTACTGCCAGCAGACATCTTGTATAACCCAGAGACAGGGATATGCTCAGAATGCCAAATAGCTCAGGTGGATTCATCTATGAACATTAAGCCTACAGTTTGTCTGTGGTAATATAAATGACAATGATAATGATAATGACATTGAGAATGATCAAGCGTGATGGATCGGTGTGAAAGTGCAGACTGGGATGAAGTGGAAGCACTACATTACACAGAAGGTAGGACACTAGTTAAGTCACAATCCATTTCCCAGTACCCTCGTTTACCCGCTCCCATAATACACAACTCATAGACAAAGTTTGTCTTGCTTTTCTTGTGAAGATCTCCCTCAGACATAACATATCCTTGTTTTTCATAAAGCATTTGTGCATTTATTATATATGTTTATCCTAACAGGATGCATAGTGTACTTTGCACAGTCTGTAAATCATGGCCCAATTTTGCATTATACATTTGCGTTACATATTGCACAGGCATGTCGCCTTACAAAAAAATAAAAAACTCAATTTGAATAAATGTAAACCATTTAAATAAAGTTTAAGGATTCCACTTGAAGGAAAACTATATGTGTAGGTCAGTATGTCGTTTTTCTTTCACTTAAAGTGTAATTAATGCTCTGCTTACACCCAAAACTAACGTAACCTACTGAAAAAAAAAAGTTTTTAAATAAAATCTCTCGATGCTCCCGAAACTACCAGGACAAAATCCCACGCCTACACCCACACAAGCGTGCACAAACACACTTGTCTCCCAGGCCTTCTTGACTTGCCCTCTTCTCTCCTCTGCCGTTCCTTTTACGGCTTCATATTTCTCCATTACGCCGGTTTTTAAACACCTCTTGCACCCCTATTTAAAAAAAAAAAAGTTCTGCACTATTTCCCCCGTCAGGCCATCAATCAGTGCCTCTCGCGCCGGGCCGTGTGGCGCGCGGACTGAGCTGTGCGCGAGCGGCCATTAGTCACGGCGGCCCGCGGGCCACGCCTGCCTGAGTCCGGGGAGAAGCGCGTGAAGAAAGGCGTTATGCAAATGAGCCTCTAATCTGGGGCGGAGCAGAGCGCGCGCCGTCCATTACTCCTCTTTAGGCGCGTTGATTATGATTAAAGTGATGGCTGACGCTCGGCTTTAACCCTTTTCAAGGCGGCAGATCGCGTGAAATGAGCCCGAGGTGCAGTGGGAGCGTTCGAGCAAGTTCCTCTAAACAGCAGAAAACTTCAGGACAATAAATAAGCAGGCAGTGCCGTGACTCTAATTTGTCTGCGCAATGTTCCTGTATTCATTTCCTCACAAATCTCGACACTAACATGTACACTGTATTATTTACTGTTCAAAGTGCATACTGTATTCTGTACCTTTAAACATGTAGCGTTTATACCTGCTTACCTTCAATAAAGTGTCTCTCCTTCTAAAGCACATTTCTCAAAATGCAGCATGGCCAGTATGCAATGTTACAAGCAGTAGAAATCATAGCCTATCATTATAATAAATAATAGTTTTAGTTCATATTTTTATGAATCTTTTATTTTTTATTTTTTAGTGGCTTGGTCGTAAGTCCAAAACTTAACAATTCCGATTGTAAATAATACGAGTGCTAACTCGTGAGTGACAAAGTGGGTGAGTGGAAACTTTAGAAATAAAAAGCGCCATCGAGTTCACAGTAAATAATTGCCCACAATTACATTGCAAATGAAAGCTTTTAAAAGTACATTACATGCACCACTACATGCACTTTTGTTCTGAGAGTGTGTAAACTGCCTACTGGGATCATACTGGAAAATAACTTGTACTTGCCAAAAAAGATAAATTTGGTGCAAAGGATATTAATAACACTGATCTGCTCCAACGTGCACTATGGATCTGATAGAGGTCTAAGAAGAAAAAAGAAACCAATCAATATCATTAAACACACAGTAAGTTGTAAATGAATTAAGGTACTATTTGTGTTTGTTCAAAAGAGATAAAAAAAACAACTTTTATTTGTTTTTTTCTGTTTAAATGAAAAACGTCACAACAGAAATGTTGATCCAGAGAGAATCAGGAAGCTTTGAATGAAGTCCAGGACTTTCAATTGAACTACTTGAATGTTTTTGTAAAGTTTATTTGTACTAACTTTTAAATAGTATCAATAGCCGATACCTTTAAGTACACATGTTCAGGCGCGACTCAGCATCTGTTAGGTTATATAATTATCATGGGTGCCCTGAAAATTATCCATGTGTTTGCACATTGTTGTATAATATACACATACAAATGGCATACGAACGTTTAACTTTAGACACATGCAGATTTTATTTTGCTGAACTAAGAAATAGGGCTTTGTGTTGTCAATTAAATTTAACACAAAAACTTTATTACTATATTACCTAAACTAATTAATGAGAAAAAATTAACCAATTAACCTTCTGCTTTTAAGCATACACCTACACATAATAATACACAACACACCCATTTTGTTCTTAATAAAACATACTTCATAATGCTTAATGCATAATGCTTCTGTTTTAATTCTTGCAGTATTCTATAAAAGAAAAAATATATTTTACATTTGTTGTTAAGTTTGAAAGTTTATTTTCAATGGAAAGGAAATAAACCCAAGGAAACTGGATTTAACTGAAATTGAAAATATTTTAAAATTAATGAAAATTATGATCATTTATGCACCAAAAATAAGACATCTAGTTTAATTATAATATGATACAATACAATACAATACAATACACTACAATATAATATATTAATGGGCTATTGTAGGCTGTTTTAATATTAATAATTTATTCATTATTCAATGTCTGTTAATTATATATTTTCTTTCATTTTTATGTCAGTATTTGCTCAGCACAGTGATGTCAGGGAAGGGAACTCTGTCCGCCCTGGCAAAAGGCCTGAACAGAGATGTATTGGATTTCAGTTGACAAATTGACCTTAGCAAATGTAAGTGGCGAGAGGTTTGAAGCAGAGGCTCAGAGAGTGGAAAATAGTGTGTTCTCCACTTTCTTCAGTTTGGATATATGATATTGAGTTGAAGGACATTCGAGCAAGATTCTATTCTTTCCCGGTTTTGAAGGAGATGGATAAAAGAGAGGTGATAGGGGGAGAGGTGAGTGTTTGACAAGGAGAAATGTTGATTGATGGACACCACCACCACTATCAGTTGGCCACATTTCTCCTTAGCCACATTTAGTAACACGGCCATACTATGATCATAGATAGTGGTAGGGAGGATTTGTTAATTTGAGAGAAAAATGGCATAGAAAAAAAAGAACAAGAACAAATGGAAATTCACACCGTATTTCTCTGGGTCTTCAACTGTCAGTCTGTTGTAAACCAACACCATCAATGTGGAGTGTCTTGCATATTTTCTTTGCCATAATCTTGTGTGGGAAATGCCACCTTGTGGCTGAAGTGAAGATCAAATCGTGAACATTCCGTCAAGAGACATGCTGGTGTTTCAAATCAGATATTTTACTCTATGATGTACGGCACGGTTTAGCCACAAGGTGGCATACAAACGCCTATATAATATATATATATATATATATATATATATATATATATATATATAGATATATAATATATACATATATATATATATATATATATATATATATATATCTATATATATATATATATATATATATAGATATATATATATATTTACCACATTAAATAGTATTGCATTTGCAAAGTGTATATATACTATATTCTATAATTGTATATATATATATATATATATATATATATATATAATATATATATATATATATATATATATATATATATATATATATATATATATATATATATATATATATATTATACAACTTGTTTTGTCTGTGTGATTTTATAAATTAATTTAAGGCCCATTTCATAGCTAATGTTCAGCCACATGGGTTACATGGGTTACAGTTGGAATCATGCCCTTATGTAACTGAAATCTTAACAGTACAATACAAAACAATATATTACAATCTATTACAATACAATATTACAATATAATCCATCTGATCAGCAAATAATGTAGTGTAGCAAATAATGTCTCATATTTAAAAAAAAAATATTTGTAGTACCTTCACTTTTTTCACTGTATTATTATAGTAATTTGTAATATGTTACATGTGTAACAATTGTAGTTCTTTGACATTATGGTTAGTCTGGGTACGGGCACTGCTGGAGCTCAGGGTTCAGTTAACCACCAGCTGGCCAAATCTGACTACAACAGAGAAAACCCACTGCTTAATGGCTTCACTCTAAAAACAGGCACTAATCGGGTCACTGGTCACTGACCAACTTTACCCCATATGTACTCATGCCAGAGATTTGTGCCAGCATTGGAAGCGTGTTGGGCAGGTGGCATGTGGATGACAGACTGCCCTCTGCTGGACAGACTCAAGGTCTTCATTTGAAAGCTACAACAGGATAGATCAATTACAGTCTCTTTATTGGATTTGGGAAATATAATCAGTCTGGTTTTAAAGACAGATGGGACTAATTTAGTGATTATAGTTCTGTCTTAATTTAATGTGGATTAGTATGTTGGACTATTAAAACACAGCCCTGCACCTGTTTATATGTTATATTGATTAAATTAAATGCCCTTGTGCAGGTGGAACAGGCATACGGATTGCAGCTTTAGGTACAGATGTGACTCGTTTAGTTTTTGTCTTCATTTGTTGTCACTATGACCTTATTTACTCAAACACAAATAGGAGGAGGGACCGTTTGGCTTGCTGTCTATGATCGTGCATGAGTGAGTGTGTGTCTGTAGGTGTGTGCTTGTGTGCATGTGTGTGTGTGTGTGTGTGTGTGAGCAGTACAGTGGGAGGAGTGTGCACCTGTTAGTTAACATGCACCTGGATGTCAGAGAGAAAAGTGTACACGAAGTCTGACAGAATAAGGGAAGAGAGAGAGAGAGAGAGAGTGAAGAAAAGGTGAGGGGGGAAAAAGAGGTTTCAGGTCATCAACAGAGGGCAATGATCTCACTCAGTAGATCGGACTGTAAACAGCATCGAGAGGACTAAACTCAAGGCCAGTAACCTCTGGAGGCAAGACAGCAACCACAGAATTTGTGACGCAGTTTTCACTGGCACAGGTGAGAAACTTCCTTCAAGCATTTGTTAACGAAGGTCATGGAACCCAAGTTTGTTGATTACTTCACTGTCTGTGTTTAACTACGATATCATATTGATAATAATGTATTTTATTGTTTTCAATAAATAATAGAATCTGATAATAGATCTGACATATAAAGGTGAAATTCAGTGAAATGAGAGCTGGTATTCTGACAACCTTTGGTCAAAGACATACTTTGATCACACATTAACTGCCAAGAGTAAGTTTTTAACTCGAACGTACCAGCACAGAACACTGGTAGTCATCATGAAATGCTTGTTAAAGATCTGTTACAGAGTCCTGAAACTGTTACCAAGCAGAATTTCATTAGAATACTGTAAATAAAATAAAATTGATTAATAAAAACATTGGAAACAGGTATAGAGAAAAATGACACCCTAAACGCGTGGCAGTTCAGGCCTCTCCTGTGGCCTAAGTTATGTCTTTTGGGTTTGGATTGGAATTGAATTCTGAAAATGGAATTTTAAAATGTTCTACTCGGTTCTGTACCATCTGCATCTTTGTGAACCATGTCATTTTCTACGACCCTAGTAATAAGGCTAATTCTAGGTAGTTCTAAAATGTTCTCTCAGTCTTTCCAGAAAAAAACATAAACCCTACTTTAACCCAGTGTTTCATTCACATTCCACAAACGTTCCTAAAGATTCATATTCAAATAAGAGGTAAATCTCCTGCGTGTCATTATACAGGTCAACCAGCCTGCTTTTGATCTCCTCTAAACACTAGCTTTTCACTTCGGGCCTGAGCAATCTCTTTTTTTCCTGCCCCACATTTAGTAAATATTTAGAGTAGGTATATTTTTCCAGAGATAAGAAATGAACAGAAGAAAGGCTATGGAAAAAAAAAAGCACTACCTTTTTTATTCTTAAACCCAAAATTACATTTGCGCTTCTTGTTGAGGACTTTTTAAAAACTAATTCAACTAATTTAATTTGACAATTTTCTTGTCTAACCTTTGAACAAACAATATAATTGTTCAGTTATTATTCATATGACCAACTCGCAGTAATGTTCTATATTATCAAAGATTTTTTTTAATGAAAAGTTTTTATAATACAGAAACAGCATTATTGTATCAAGACATTGCTTTTGGTGCACATGATATGAGGTTTAAAGAGTAGTGTAGGATGGCTGTGAACCCTTAAGCTGCCCTATTTCTATTGGATTTGCATGATTAGCCAGATCAGACAGCATGATTAGAAGGTATAATGCCATCGAAACTGGAGCACGGAAGTAATTGTCTCTTATCATAATCTTTTATCAGAACAATTGAATGAAATCACAATTTCCCTATGTTTCACTGGCACGATCCAAATTCTTAATCGGAATTGGCCAACAGCAATCTTTACACCTGTCAGTACAATACATAAACACTGTGTTATGAACACCACACATTGTGTTATGGACTTTTTTTTTGCAGTACCAGAGCAACTGAACTGCTGATCTAGCATGGCTTTATGCCTGCATTAATTTAATATTAAAATCCCATTTGATCCAAGGTCAGCATTCTTTTTCTGAGCAAACATACTCTCAGGGCCTGATTGGAAGGAAGTCAGGTGTGTTTATGTTTGGTGTGTGTGTGTGTGTGTGTGTGTTGTGTGTGTGTGTGTGTGTGTGTGTGTGTGTATATATATATATATACATTATATATATATATATATATATATATATATATATATATATATATATACTATATATATATATATAATATAAATATATAATAATATATATATATATTGTAATGGCCTTACATAAAACAAAACAAATCGAGGCAAATCAACAAGGGAGGAAAGAAAACATAAACAAAGAGGCATAGAGGCTTATTAGAAACGAAACGTTATTCTCAGTACTGTATGACACATCTAAATAATCTATAAGCTGTAAATATTTTACATTAAATAAATTCCTGACAGAATGGTTATAATTCATTCGATGCTTAAAATAATAATATAAGTGATAACGCCTGTTTGTGTCTAATCACATTTGTTATTTATTAAGAGTGATCTTCGAGACTATCAGGATACAGCCTCTGTCAGTTCGTAAAAGTGTTCTCATTGTCTTCATATTATAGAGTCATATTCATATTCACTTTGAAATAAAAATAACAAAAGATATGTACATTATTACTGATATCAGCATTGCCCACCAGAAGATCTGCAGGTTTAATAAACTGGACGACTTGGACAAGATTAAGTAATTTGAAAAGCTAAAATAATTAGATGAAAGAAAATGAAGAATTTGGGGATGTTTTGCATAAACCAATAATGCTAATGTAAACATAACGTAATAACTAAAAACCAGATCATGAAAATGAACGGAAACGTTGAAAAGTCTGACTAAGTGAAATGATGCAACCTTATGAAATTGGATAATAAACACTAATTCCACAGTTCTAACTTGCCTTATAAACACGATTCACAAACACAGTGTCCTTTTTAAATAAATTCACATGGACATTTCGATCTTCTTCGTTCGGTTGAAACAGTCTCTGTCTGATACATCGTGGCATGGGAAAAAGATCGAATTATGAACACTCATATAACTTGCTCCTGGTATGAAAGAGGCTCACCTTTGGTTTCTGTCTCTACATGAAAGGCCAAAAGTCCAAGCCTCCAGAGAAACCATGCATATTAGCATACAGTATGGAAATCACCACTCTGTTGCTGCGCAACCACCCATAGCAAGTCCACTCCTTTTCTTTGAATAGACACAGGTACAATGCTGCAGCTTTATCTGTGTGTGTATGTGTTCAAGAGACAAGGTGTGTTTGCTTTTTTTCTGTGTTTTTATTATAGTCCTAACAAACTCCACAGCAACAGGCCCTCTCTGCTGGTAACATGATTAACCACTGACCCAGCCGGGCCCATGCACTGTGGAACCTATTCACCTAGCAAGCAGGCAGAAGAAACCACTACAAAGGGCAGGATGAGTCAGAGTGTAGACCGCACATACACTTTGTGTTCACAGATATTCAGTAACTCATCAGAGACTGATTCAGTTTCTATTTGTTTATAGTCTCTGCTCTTCAATACAAATATATCAGAACGATCAGGGTTTGGGTTTAGGCACATCAGATAGTAGATTTGTAATAATATTTATATTTAAAACTACCATCCCTAAGTTAAAAGGTAAAACATGTTAAGGTACGGTAGAACAGGTTACAGCTCAGGCCACTAAGCTCTACTCCCAACAATGATGTTCTATTCCTGATCTATTTAGCATTCGTGAGTATGCAGCCCAGCTTTACCATGTAGCTATGAAATTTGAGTCTTGTAACAGGAGATCTTCTGATAGCATAGCACTGCCATATGGCAGCGATTGAATTGCAATGAAAAATTAAACACCACCGTCACCAATATCAGTTGAAACCTCGGAGATCTCGGCTTACAGACACCAGCGCTGTCTCCCTATGGATAACTCGAGCCAGTTGTGTCTTTGAACTCGATCACACATCACATGTTAGTCAATCACTAGAGAGCAGAAATGGCCATGGAGGTATGAAGCAAAATGAATGGCATCCTAATGCCCATGTCGCTTCACTGCTCAACACTGCTATATACTACACACATATGTGTGTGTTTGTGTATATATATATAAAATGTAGAAATAAATAAAAATTCCTATCTGCTAGCTAGTGCTTTCCAGTCACACAACAGTTGCCAGGGAGCTCCTACTTAGTAATATGAAGCCAGCGAACACATCTTACTAAACTCCTACTCATGCTACATGACAGGGCAGGACACCACACCCACTCCGCTGTGCTAACCAGCTTCTTTTCCACTTTTGTGAGCACACAGAAACCTATGCGCTGAATGTCGTAAGTTCATGATTCCCAACCCAACCACCAGCTGCCCTTAGACAAAGTCCTTATAATGTACAGACATAGAGTATAAGTGAGATGATTGTTTGTTGCTCTCTCTAAGTGCAATTACCAAATACCAGAAATGTAAAATGCAAATGTACACTTTGCCTGTTATTGTCACTGTGATTGCGAGAGTGATTGATGGAAGAGAAAGAATGTGCCTGTTGCACCACATAGGACCACCCCTATACTTTTTTCTTTTCAAGAAAAACACTAATAAAGTGTCCTTGAACTCGTAAACTTTAGTATGTACACTATGGCCGAGCAATACATATGTGAACATTAACATTTCTCTCAATAAATAATATCAGTTCGTTTGATGCGGTACAAGTTGAAGTGGGAACGTCAACACTGCTAGAATTGTTGAAATCTCACTAGAGTTTATATTGGATATATGATAAGCAAGGGATTTTTGCATCATGAAACACCTGAGCCAGTATGCAAATCCTGACCAGGCAACTCTACTGCGCCTGAAGAAAAGAGGGCTGGATTTCTTGTAAAGGTGAAGGTAAAGGTGAAGCTTCTCCCCAGCCATATTGTAGAGCAAACACCATTTTATTTTGTGCAAGGAATGCCTATGTTTTTTATTTCATTATTCAAAAGAGAACAAATAGAATCTTTAAAGCAAGGTTTGCATAACCTTTGCTTCTTAACATCTGCACTTTTTTCCTGTTTACACAATTTACCCATGACGTGTGGGAAGTAAAATATGTCTGGATTCATCTCTATTTCTACAAATATTATTCCACATTCTCTTATTCCCAACAGGGCTCATTTCTCCTTGGCCATGGCTACAGCCGAGCCAGCCCCTGCGTGGTGGAAGCTGACCTTTCTTCGTAAGAAGAAATCTGAAGCCAAGGAGTTGTATGAGGTTCCTGCAGAGTACAGTAATAATGCTGAGTCACCACCGGGGACAAGTAGTACACCCGCAATGCCTGATGACAGCCAGTTCAATGCTCGCCTTGAACGCATTGTGGACAAAACAGCTACCAAAGGACGACATGTTAAAGTCTCTCACTCGGGCCGCTTCAAGGAGAAAAAGCGCATACGGGCAACGTTGGCCGAAAACCCGGAATTGTTCCCTGAGCAAGACTCTTGCAATGGAAACCAGAGCACAGTGAATTGAAGGCCGGGATGTCCATCTCTGCACGTTACATGCATACGCGAATACATTCAAAATTCAACACTTCAATCAAGTGGAACATATTACTGTGTTTCAGTCGGGTTCTGCTTTTCCTAGTCTTCATTGCATTTGTCCAGAGTGGAGAAAATGGTCCAACAGAATTTGTAATGAATTGGTTTTTAAATCATCTGAAAATGCAACTGACACTGCTAAATCTGTTCATCTGTATTTTGTATGTCATGCATCGTGTGCATTCACGTTACATTGTTAAACGCGATATTGTTTAAAACCTGTACTCTTGTTAATTGTAGGACGGTTGCTTTTTTTTCTGTGGTGTTGAGATTCAGGCAGTACAGGCCAGCAGCAGGAAATAAATTGCTTTGAGTTTACTGAACAAGATATAATAATTCAGTTAATTCTCACATTTTTGACTGAATATTAGGTGTCTGGTCACTAATATATACAGAGCGGAGTATTTGCAATTCAATCAATGCACACAAGCGTGTGACCAGAAATAAGCAGTTTGCACGGTGAAATTATTTCTATCCACATCCATTTATTTAAAACGACATATAATGTGTGTTTTCCTTGTTGTGTTGGTTTTTTTTTAAATGTTTATTTTAATAATGTTCTTCAAAAAACAAACAAACAAAAACATTTTTTTAAGTACAGGTGTAAAGTGCCTTATGATCAGAGTTACATTTCTTTTTTTCCCCCTCTACACCTGTCACTTTGTTGAATCTGTTTTACACTGTATTTGTTTACCGAGCTATCCTATAAAATTAAATTGAGTTCCTCACATGGTTTTAATTAAATGTTAAAAATGTTTTACGTATTTGATTTGAGCATAATACTGTTTTAAAATATTATCCAAAGAAAAATGTTTTAATATATTTAATAAAAAAAAAAAAAAAACATTTTCCAATTTTGCGTGTGTGTGTGTGTGTGTGTGTGTGTGTGTGTCCTTGGACAATACATATTTAAATACAGACCAATATATAAAATAAACACAAGCGAACAAATATACAAAATACATATAAATATGCTCATTATAATTATTATTAATAATTTAGTTTTATTGGGTTTGTTGTTATTATTATTATTATTATTATTATTATTATTATGGAATTACATTTGAATATGAAGAATTTAAGTTTGAAAATAACAATATATGAATTTGAAAAACTAATCGTCTTGATGCATGTGTATGTAGATAATTGGAATACGCTTTAAATGAATTATATTCAGAATGGAATATCTAAATAAATAATTTATTCAGTTCCTATACTGATATGCTATATAGAAGCTAACGTGTAAGTGACTGCAATGATTGAGTCACACCACAAGAGGTCGTAGTTGTATAAATAATATTACTTGTCCACCGCTCCATTGTCTCATGTACACTTCATGTTTATCCTTCTCAAGTATATGCATAAACTAGTTATGTGGCTATCAATTATATTACATTATTAATGAGCATGATTAATCGAGTAATCGGTTAAGAAGTGCTTTTCTTTATAAACGACAATACTAAATATACAAGAGAAAACAAGACAGGTCTGTTACAATTAAAAAGTCTCTTACAAAAAAAAGTTCTTATTCTCTGCAAGTGGATTGTGAGATGGAGGAGCTGAACAGATTCTGGAGTGTGTTAGGTGGCGTGCTATAGTGTACCTGTATTGCTGATATGTGCAGACTTCAAAGGTAATGTGGGCGAAGGGAACAGAGGTGATGAAGAAGTGATGGGTAGGTATGACCTTAAGCAGAGGAATGTGGAAGGGCAGATGGTGGTGGAAAGCCAAGAAGGAGGTTTATGGATCTGGTGAGGGAAGACATGCATGTAGTTGGGGTGAAAGAGGCAGATGTAAGGACAGGATAGTGTGGAGAATGGTGATCCGCAGTGACGGCCCCTAAAAGGAACAGCTGAAAGAGGAATAATGAGAAGATCCTTTTCTCTTTAGCAGGTGCTGCAGTTGCGTCTGTGTGTATCTTAACAAACTAAAGGAAACAGTGTGGCGAATAATTTTCCTCTATGTTTTTTTATTTGTATTAGAACTACACTTGTGGAATTGCTTCAGCCCTTCATTTACAAACCTAAACACGTACATGTCCCCAATTTATCCTGGATAATTTAATACCACACTCCCTTTATCTTCGTGTGTATGCAATATTTATTCCCTCCCTTTCTGTACAATGACTGCACTATAATATGTAGTGTTACCATGCTCAATCATCTAGTTGTGTCTATTTGTGTTATATTTCATTATGGTTGTAGTAATCTTTGTGTTGATCTAGGCCCATGTCCCATATGCTTATTTAACCAAATAAACAATCACTGCACTATAATGTGGCTTCTATTCTCGATCATCTAGTTGTCGTTGTAAATATGTTTGTATGTGTTTATATCTTGTTTCACAATCCTCGGCGATACCTATAGTTCGTTTATTCTAAACCGGTAAACATGTGTTACTTGCCCTATAGAGCGCCTCCTGACCAATGCATCGCGAGAGTGAGGGCTCTGTGAGATTACCCGTCTATACACGGCGTACGTTTAAATCTCTGCGCATGCGTGCTTATGCTTCACTTTTTTTCTCCCCTCTGATTTTTTTCGTACCACCAGTCACTCTACTGAATGCCACCCGCCCGGAGTAATGGCCGTGTGAATGTTTTGAGCTTTAGCTACAAATAGCAAACTCGAGTCAACTGTAACAACGGACAACACTAGCGCGCTGTACACACACAGCAAGATGGTGTAAGCATACTTTATTCGTTTATTTACCATTTTGCCTCATTTCTATCGGTTCACAAGTGTGAGAAGTAATTTTAAACGATTAATATCTCCTGGTTGAGTAGTAGGCCCTGCTTAGCCAGAGCAGTCATGCTAGCTGTGTACACTTTATTAACAATGAATTAATTTCTGAATGCTAAGTGTTATCATTTTCCTCACATAATTATGTTCGGTATGGAGGGATTTACTATAAATAAAATACCGATGTGAAGGATTTGTACTGGCCTAGGGCAGCAAGTTGGTTTAGTTAACAGAGTTTCAACCTGCGTATTCCGAACCAATAAGTACCTACTTCGTACTCGTTGTTTATATTTGTTTTTTTGTAGCCATTATGACTTAGGAAACAGTTAGTTTCAGGGACCTTGTTGGTGTAATATGGCTCAGTGGCCTCATCGCTAAAGGTTCAAGTACAGAAACCCAACGACATAATTTCTATCAGAATAGGCAGAAGATCAGCCACGACTTCAACGCTTTCTTCTAACCGTTACTTAGGACCCCGTGAGAGGAACACCTCGGGCTGCTCTGCGTTCAGTAAAACTCTGTAGTACATGCAAAATTAGAAGTCATGAAATCCAGTGCACGAACTTCATCACTCCTCATTCGTTTTAGTTAATACGAGCACAAAAAATAATGCCACACTGAAAAGCACACTCATGTCAAATAAAAAAAGAACAACAATGTACAACTGTAATGACGTATGGTTTAATTTTCCCCTATATGTAGAAATACTGGACACTAGAAATGCTACTGTACTCTTGAGCAAAGTTTCATAAATAAAACTGAAAGGTTGAAAATCCTGACATAAATTAACCTCAACTTATTATTTTTGGTTAATTGGTTCTTCAGGGGCATGGTGGCTTAGTGGTTAGCACGGTCGCCTCACACCTCCAGGGTCGGGGTTCGATTCCCCGTCTCCACCATGCGTGCGTGTGTGTGTGGAGTTTGCATGTTCTCCCTGTGCCTCAGGGTTTTTTTCTCCGGGTTTTACGGTCCAAAAACATGCACGGTAGGTTGATTGGCACCTTGGAAAATTGTTCCTAGTGTGTGTGTGTGTGTGCCCTGCAATGGATTGGCATTCCATCCAGGGTGTATCCTGCCTTTATGCCTATACATGCCTGAGATAGGCACAGGCTCCCTGTGACCCAGGGGAAGATCGGATAAAGCGGTAGAAGATGAATGAATTGTTTCTTCATGTTAAGTAAGACGGAAAGAGCCTTTATTTGTAACATGTACATTACAGTGTTGTGGAATAATTTCCTTGTATGTACCAGCTTTTTAGTATGCTGGATAGCCAAGATATTTTTACCTTTCTTGACTAAATCTTATCCTTAGAGTGAGACCTAAAGCACTTCCTGTACGTCGCCCTGGATAAGGGCGTCTGCTAAATACCGTAAATGTAAATATTTTGCCCCTGTATAAGAGAGAGTGAGTTAAGGGTACGCTTAAACACATGCTGATGAATGTCCCATAACCACTGAGCTACCAGCTCTCCATATATTACTGCAATGTTTATTTAAGCATTTAATTGTCAAGGTTTGTAGAGTTGCTACTAATGTCACAGTGAGAAAAATTGAGATTTTGCTTGTCATTGAGGAATCTTCAAATATAGAAAAAAAATCTTGTTTCACATAAAAAAAAAAACAAAAAACGATGCAATTGCTTCTTGGGACACTAACTATAAACTAGTATTGCACAGTACTAGAACTGTATCGCTGTACGATTCTTTATTAGAACTGGTACTTGATTGCTGTAGTTCCATTTGTTTGACTATAGGGGTGGTATGCATTGTGTGCATAGTAAATAATTAACGATTACTATTTATTTTTTATGTTTTATTTTTAGTTTAAAATGTTTTACTTTTTAATCCGAGGTGGAAACTAATGGGTACACATGATCTTGTTTCCGCTGGGTTTTTCCCCAGTTTTCCCAGTTCCTCCATTTTTTTTCATTTGCAGCCTTATGTTAACTGTCCACAGGACTCAGCAATAATGGTCCATGGGAAACACAGAGCTCCGTGCTAAGTTAAATATGAACTAAACGAATCGTTGAGGCACATAAATTTGCCTCGATTAATTTTTGTAATCAAATTATTCAAGGAATCGTTACAGCAGCAGAATGTATAAACACCATATCGAATTAACTAAAATATGTAATCAGTCCATTGAATCGTTCAATCGGAATGACAAAAAACCTGTTGTGATGTAAACATGACTGGGAACAGTGACATTCCTGATCATCTTTTTATTTTTTTTCTGTCTCTCAAAAAACCCATCTGATTCTTAGTGAATACTAATCTCACCGACATAATAAATATATGAATATAAAGATCAAAATGTCATAAATAATTATATATGTAGAAATAAAAAAAATTATACAAATATTTTGTTGCGTATGAAAGTTTTAAGTTAGTTTCTCCATTATCACTTCATTAACCATCTGTGTGGAAACAAAGGTTCCTTAAGTACATGTCGGAGCCCATATTTTACTTTAAATTTAGTTAAATGATGTGTATCTTTGCCAAGTGTTCAATATTTATTTATGTATTTATTTCCCCATTGTTTTCATTTCGGTAGTGGTATCGCAATATTTAATCTAGTTTCATATGCAGGTCAAAATTTTAGTATCATGACAACACAAGTGTACACTGTAAATGTTTGACTGGTGGTATATAATGGTGTTTGTGGTTGAAATATTGTGTGTATCCTTCACAGGCTGGAACGCCAAAACCCTTCCTCCGGCAAACTTAAGCCGCGTATGTCCAATAAGGAACGCTTTCATTGTGTCAATCCCGAGATTAACCTTTCATTATACCCAGCATTAAAAGTAAGTCTTTCTTTTATACATATTAGTTGTTGGTTTTTGAGAAAATAAAAACAAAACTTCAGTTGTAAATAATTATTTTTGTCTTTAGGATTGGCTTCCATTCAATCATGAATATCATGTCTGTGATTACAAGACCATAAGACAGACTCAGGACCATATAGATTTTTCTGCCACACTGAGAATGTCTATAGCTTCTGTTGAAGAAGTACAGCAGTGGGTGAAAGACTCCACCATCACTTGGAGGATTGATCGAACCAGACCACCCAAGGGACAAAGGGTTATTTTTAAGGTGTTTTTGTCTTATATACATTGACTTGTATTGCAAATTTTGTGAGTCATTTATTGCTGCCATTATAGCCCCCCACCCCCTCCCGACACACACACATAGTTTTTAAGTAGGGCATTTGTTACCTGACCAGTTTTAAAAATGTCACTTTTTTGGGATATAGTGAGTGATAAAGTTTATCATGGTAACATTTTTTGCCTTATCCCACAGCTTTGTGTGGGTAGTAATCTTGTACCTGCCAATTATTCAGACTGATGTGAAATATTCACCCATAGTATCTAATGTGTTATGGTTCTAAGAAGATAGTTGAGAGAGCCCATTTATTAAAGGTGGCCATGTAAAAGTCATGTGTCTGTCTTTTCTTTAAGAATGTCTGACTGGAGATGCAAATGTGTTATTCAGGTGGACTACAGATGCCATCACAACACAAAACCAAGGAACACTATGGAACCATCTGGGAGACGGACCAAAAACACAAACTGTCCTGCGAAGATGAGCATAACTCTCCATCGGCCACAGGGAAGCAATGGACGGCAGTGTCGGTGCGTATTCCTCAAAATCATGCTGTTGCTGTTACACTGTGAAGAAAATTTATGTGGTTTCCTGTCTGTTTAGGAGCACAGATCCTCACATGCCAGCTTTCCCGACACTTGTGCACATCACCAATGAGCACAATCATAACTTGCACGTACCGGATGCTTTGAGGTACAAGGATGTCGGACCAGAAGCTATACAGAAGTTGAAGAAGCTTTTTGAAGCTGGTCATTCACCATCTACAGCCCTGGACGTTTTAAAATACGACCTTCAGCTCGAACTCGGGGAGGATTATGTGTATGCATCAGCGGATCGATCCATTTGTCCTGATATTCAGTTCTGTTACAGGTAAATTCTTTCATTTGATAACATCTTGCATGTTCTAAAGTTACATGAAAGTCCAGAAGGGCATGTAATAAAGTCTCTGATCGGTTTTATTTTAGAATACATGCTTTGTTTGTCTGTTGTCATTAATTAAAGTCTGTTGATGCAATGCCTTGCTCCTGCCTTTTGCATGTCAACCACATGTTTATGGACACAACTGTACACACTTGCAAAATTGCCTGCTGCCTTCTTACAGACTATATCACCAAGTTTCCAAGTCTCTCAGAGAATCCAGTCCATCCTCCTCCATTCTGCCCACCCAAGACACAACCACAACCTGGGTGGCAGCTGATCCAATGGGTCAGACATGCATCATGGAACATGAGATTGTCACCACAGAAGGTCAGATATTTTATACATATGAAATTGAATTTTAGGGTGGTGTATGTGTGATTTGATTTTTATTTTATAATTTGTTAATCAAATTAGTTTCATTTTCAGTTTCTGAGGAGGACAATCCCATAGACAAGCTGAAGTCATGCCTATCTGATCTGTGTGACATCATTGAGAAACAGCCGAGTATGTGGTCTGCAACACAGGACTTTATCAAGGGGATTGAACGGGTCCAGCACAATCCTGTGAAGCTAGCATCAGCCATGCATGCCTTCGGTCGCTACAGCTGTCTCCTCATGAAGAAAAGGGCTAAAACCATGCGGAGGGGTTCTCAGTGTGCTGGACTCCTGGTTAGTGCACAGTCTGCCACAGCAGTGGCTAGGAGGAAGCCCAAGCTTGGCGGGAGACGGCGACTGACAGTGGGCAGACAAAGCAAGACAACCTCAGGGCCAGACCATGAGTACAGCCAGCCAGAAAAAAGACAGAGATGCTCTGGGCCTCATGGCTTTTCACACAGCATGGCAAAAACCAAATAACTAAATAGCTTTAACAATTAGTTTTAGTATAGCAGTCGTGGCCCATCACTTCTTGAGTGCGATTTGTAATTTATGTTTTGATTATTGTATATAATTTTTTCCCCCCAAGTAACTAAAACGGGCTTGCTGTCTGGTTTTGTTTTAAATTACCTTTACCAAATGCCACGCCTTTACTCATGCCCACAATATTTCTAAATCTCCACTTATTTTTGTATATCATAATTCTTTGATAGATAATAAAATGGCACAACACTCCGCCTGCTCTAACATCTAACTTTACAATTGAATTACATGGTAGATTACTTTCCACCTGCATATATAAATACAAAAAATTGACAGTTCTAACCATTACAGGCTACTGCTGTATCAATGAGATTAGCTTTAGTACATGCTTTCTGCATTCTACAATGTCAATATGCCACAAGTTTGACCTTTTCTTCCAGTGTGACAGACAGACAGTTGCACTGAAGTTGACTTTTTCAAAAAACGAATGAAACCTGGATTGCTACCAGTTTTGGATAATGACGCAAGGTCGAGCACACAAAGCGAATAATGTATGCTGTAAATGGATTCGATAAAACGATCAAGTTCTGTTGCAAATAGATTTTTGTTAAATACATCTGTGTTCATAAAACTGAGTTAGTATGAACAAATGATATTGTGTTTGGAAGTGTGTTCTGCAGTGGCCTTGAGTACATGCATTATGTAAATACTGTTGTGGAAAAAGAACTAAGGGGTTTTGTTAAATGAGGAGTTGGAAAAGTTGTCTTTTGTTTGACTCATTTAAAAAAAAAAAAAATATGTGTATGTATGTGTGTGTGTGTGTGTGTATGTGTGTGTGTGTGTGTGTGTGTATGTATGTGTATATATATATATATATATATATATATATATATATATATATATTTATATATTTTTTTTTTTTATACTTTCTGAAAAAACTTGAATTTGATTCTCTGTCCTTAAAACTCTGGTGTTCATTTGCTGCGAAATATTTTTTGATATCTTTAAAAGTTTAACCTCGTGCTATCCTTGAGACATCAGTGCTAGATTATGCAACGGTGTGTATAAAGAATTGTGTATACAAGTGGATAAGTCAGTTAACCAAATGTAAAATTGTGTAAACATGTTAATAATATGCGATTGTCCACTAGTGATGGATATCAAGCTTAAACAAGCATGATCTGTTTGGGTGGATTCTGATTCTGTTACATGTGGCTAAACATTGTTATTGCTTTATAGTTTACTTGGTAAACCTGGTAAACACGAATAATAGGAGTCGGTGTAGTGAACAACCCCCCCACCCCCCCCCCCCCCCCCACCACACACACACATAAAAAAAAAAACCCACCCCCCCACCCCAACCCACCCCACCCCCCCCCCCCCCCCCACACACACACACACCCCCCCCCCCCCCCCCTCCCCCCCCCCCCACCCCCCCCCCCCCCCCCCCCCCCCCCCCCCCCCCCCCCCCCCCCCCCCCCCCCCCCCCCCCCCCCCCCCCCCCACACACACACACACACCACACACACACACACACACACACACACACACACACACACACACACACACACACACAACGAGCACAGCTCATTTTGAAACCATGTCCTTCCCTTGAAATTAGTCACATTATTTTGTCAGATTAAATTAAAGGTTACTGAACAAGTCATATCTGGTTGGAAAATAACCCCATGTTACCTTTACATTTTCTCCCTAGAATTTGACTTAAATCAAACTACACAAATAACAATGTTGGATGCACTGATTATTGCCCTATTATATATTCTTTACTTTTTCCAGCTTTAAATGATCTACCCATAATCACCTCGCCAGCATTGACAAGATTTGTGTCCGGCACAGGCAAGTTATCCGGACTAGATACAGCAAGGTTTTTTATTTCTCTTCCCCTTCTTCTTTTCTCTTCTCTCAACACTCTATATTGTACTACACACAGGCAACAAGAAACACCTGTCAGTTATTTATTCCAATCATTTGAAAAGTGGGAGGGTAAACAAAACAAAACAAAAGCTTGTTAGAAAAGACTACATGGGGGGGGGGGGGTTGTTTTATTCAACATTATGTGAATCTGGATCTACTCTCTGAGCTGCTCTTGTAGTAAAATAACCAATCCCTGAATGTATAACATCTGTTTGTATACAGTTAATAATGCACTGTAAATGGATCTCTGGAGGAAAGAAAACGAGAATCGTGCAGCATAAGCTTTTTTTTTTTTTTTTAAGTGTGAACTTTATTTCTTTTTAAATATTACGTGCAAAATATGCTGTAGCAAAATGCTATTAGGTTTGACACAAATATAAGTGCTGAATTTTGGGCTGAGGAGAAAAAAAAACAACGCTGTATGAAGATTAACCGTGACTATTGCTGGGAGGCAGACGATGCCCCGATATTTATTACAATGCTCCTGCATATTCAGGTTTTGAGCTTTTGTCACAATAGCAATATATTTCTTTTTCTTTCATATGCTTTACCCCTATTTCAGTTTAATAATGACACGTTCGACTGAAATTACAAACGGTGGCGTATTTATATGCATCGCACAAAATTCATTTGGAAACGTTTCTACCAAGAGAATGTGCTGTAAGACACAATGGTAATAATGTAGCATGTTGTCAGTAAACTTCCGAAACGTGCGGATTATTTCTTGCTTTTATACACGTACGATACAGAAAAATAAAGCGCTTTGAATAAGTAATAATGACAGTATTATGTATTTTTAAAAAATGTACATGTAACTCCTTCAAGAACCTAATTCAAGTATTGGCATAGGACCTTATTTGTTGACCCTGTCTTTAAATTCACATTTTATTATTTTTGTACTTTTCTAGTAATTGCAGCAAAATATAGTGCTAATTATATTCGTAATGCAAAATAACTCCTGCTTGTATATGAAAGTAAAGTCTCTATCCGGCAATTAGCAAAGTGTGCACGCATTTCGCGATTCAAACGGAGCTGGTCATTTGGTTTCTTATTGCAGAGCGCATTTCTCACATGACGCTTCATCCTCCTGTTCTTCATACACTGTAAAAAGAAAAGGAAAAAAAAGAAAATGAATGGAGCTTTTAGTTTATGGTTAAATTCAAACTCTAAATGATAGGAACGGTACAAAAAATAAAACGGGGATAGATGTCAGTGCTGCATCTAGTGTCTGGCAAGTTGCCAGACTAGACAAACATCTAAATACCTGCCCTACTTAAATAACTTACATAAACCATGATCCAGGTTGCAAAGCTCTATGAATATACAGTCTCTGTTACAAAAGTTCAAATTTCTTCTATAAATGTAAGCATAAACTATAATACAATTATGATATTTGTTGTTCCCAAGACTTTATTAGAGCAACTGCTGTATAAATCCTTGTGTCGAATAGAAAGGATTAATGAGTACATTAGTATGAACCTGTGATTTGTCTATAAGCAGCGATGCTGTTATTGACCACTTTCGAAACAATTGAATCACTTTTGCTATTAATTCTTATTATTATTACTTTATTTTTTTTTCTGTTTCCGTATCATACTTTCTATTGATTCGTTTTGATAACACATTTTATATAATACAGTAGCACATTTAAATGAAGAGATGCTGTTATTGACAACTTTGTCAATGACTGAATCACTTTTGCTATCGATTATTCTTCTTACTTTGTTTCCCCTGTTTTCTTCTCATGCTTTCTACCCATTCGTTTTGATCACTAGAGGTTGAAGAGTATTAATGAGGGGACGCGTGTACACAACATTCACAAATGTCTGCAATGAAGGGCACATTGTAACTGTAATATACCCCAGATTATACCAAGCATTATGTTATATAATACTGTAGCACATTAAAATATGGATAGTACCATAGTACCCCTACCTGGATAGTAGAAAGTAAAATACAAAAGCCAAACATTTGTTATATGAGAGATCTACTAAACACCTATCTTGTATATGAGAGTGGCATTATCCAAGTACTCACATTTGACAGGTAAGAAGGGCTGTTCTTCATTCTGTGCAACCATTTCTTCCACTTTGAGCAAGAGCTCGCCCACCTGTTCTTGACCCTTCTTTGCATTGGTGCTATCCAGAACATGATAGTAATTTAGGCAGTGTTCCATCAGACTCAACAATTGCCCACCATCCTTTTGGAGGTGCTCCTCGATCGGTGTACAGCCGAGCCAATCGCCGCAGGAGAACATTACCATGGTGTGGAGCGAGGCGTCCTCACCGAACATCTCCAGGTGGCTCTCGATAGCCCGCCTTTTCCTGGAAGTGAGGGTTGAGATGACGGGAAGGACCAGCAGTAGGGCATGTGGACCAGGGTATAGCAGCCTCGCGCCTCGTTTGATTTCCTTTTTGACGTGCCGAGGAGTTCGATGCACAGAAAACCAGTCCCAGCCCGGCGTGTCCACGAGCGTCACGCGGCGCCCGTTAACGTGGGCTTGACGCCGCAAAGAGACTTCTGTATGGCAGCCTGATTCAAACTTGCGACCACCCAAGATCATGTTCCCTGCTGAACTTTTGCCTGAACCTTGCCATCCCACTAACAGTAGGCGCAGTTCTGAGAGCAAGAGATAGAAGGACAAATAATTTGGGGGAAAAATGCAGTGAAATAAAAACAAAAAACAGGGTTCTGTAAGTTTCTTTTAGTAATGTTCATATTACTTAAAGACGTTTTGTATGGAATCGTCCCAGCGGAAGAAATTGTTGATACTGTTTTCTAGGGCAACAGAAAATGAGAGCTTCAGGAGGCCTCTTTTTTTTAAATCAGAACTGTTAACGCTTATCCACAAATATAGGACAGAGAAATCGGAGTGGAACTCACCTCGTGGCGGTGATCTAAACATCGGCGACGTCATCTCCTGAATCACCTGTTGTCGTTCGCTCTTCCGCTTCTCCTTGCCGCGCCCAATCACTCGACGGGGTTTCAACCCGTTCATCCAATGCAAAAAAGGATCCCTCGTTTTCCTGCACTATCTCCTCCAACTTTTGCAAAAGCTCATCAACCTGTGTGCTATTGTCAGGGCAGGTATTGTCCAGCGCATGGTATCGGTTCCCACATCGCTCCACCAGTCTCTGAAGTGCCTTTCCTCCATCTGTAATAAACTCTTCTACACCATTCCCCCACAGCCTGTCTGCCTTTGTGAACAATACTAGAGAAAATTTCCAGACGTCTATCCCAGTAGTCTCCACACGCTTCACCATTCCTTTCCTGTGGTGTTCGGTAAACGGCTCTCCGATTGGCACCACCAGCAGCACAGCATGAATGCCGGGGTAACACAGGTGCCTAATGTGGCCCACTGTGACGCGCTGGCTGTCCAGCAATTCTCCCGCTGCACCATCATCCTCCTCATCCAGGTTCCATCCAGGAGTGTCCACCACGAGAAGGAGCCTGTTGTCGAATGTCTTTGTGCAGAGAACAGGTTCTTCAGTGTATGACTTGGCCTGTAGGTTGTCTTGGCCAGTCATCGTTGAACAGCATGAGGTCTTGCCTGAGCCGCGATACCCCAGCAAAAGGATGTGCCTCTTTGGCAAACTGGGTGACTCTACTAAGTGGCAAAGGGGGGAAAAAATCAAGGAGAGTGAGGACCAGTGGTAAATTGACAGGTTAATCAATTGCCAGTTGTGAGACACAAAACAAATGAAGGGTGCATCCATATGCAGACAAAGAAATGGCTGATAGAAAATAGTGCAGAAAACAGTTTAATACATCTACTGGTAGTCAAGAGCTGATTCTTTATGAGATCTCAAATGTAAACAAGGATATACTATAAAATAAGTAGTAATAAGTGACAGTTCACATTTTGCTAAGAAATTGATAACTTTCTGAACACGAAAGCACACTATATGGGGAGAAATTGTGCTTTGTCATCGTTGGAAATAATGTGGCTTCTGTTCTCTTGGTAATTTCACACACACCACTCTTCGGGGGTTTACATAAAACATTCTTTCTTCAATCTTCTCTGGCCCAGGACCTTCTTCCTGTTCCATCAAATGTCATGTTACCTTTTCCCTTGTGTGCCATTTCCTTAAAGGTTTGTTCAGTTCTGTACAATTCATGTTCAATACCAGAAAATGATTGGCTCTTTTCCACTGATCTGTATTACAAAAAAATAATAACTACAGCTTCAGTGAAGTGAAAGAACCCTTTAGAATGCTAGAGGTACAGTGATCGCAAAACGGTATTCCTCTCAGACGCAGCATGCCAGACAAACTGCCCCCCCCCTATACAGAGGAAGTGCACATATGCAGTGCTAGGTGTGTGCGAGACATGCGCACATATTAAGGCGGGTAATGTTTAAGTAGCCACTTACCAGGACTTGGGCTGAAAGGAACCGTAGCCATCTTGTGCTGAGCTGTAGCTCCTCGCCCCCCCCCCCCCCCCCCTCTCCTCCTCCTCCTCCTCCTCCTCCTCCTCCTAACCCCTTTCTGTCACCCTTCGCATTCTCTTCTTCCTCATGAGCAGTAATCCCGCCCAATGGTTCTGTACAGCTCTGGTGTGGCAATCACATGCTACAGATCGGATATAAATGGACAGGGTGATGATCATATGCATGGCATTCTCCTTTTGAGCAGTGATCCTGCGCAATTTTTCTGCATCGCAGAACAACTGGCTGTGGTTGAGTCAATCACGTGCTACTGGTCAGGAAAATAAAGGGACACATAAAACATTGCAGAAAGAAATAACGTAATTAGTGACACGTGTACAGTAAAACCACTACAGCAACGACTTGCTATTATATACAAGTAAGCAGGCTTGTGAACGATATCGTTCAATCGGCCATTTGAAGCCTCGATTAATCGATCAACCTGGAAAGATGCGTAAGCGTGAAAGGGTGAGCGCGTGTGTAGCGGCGTATGTCAGTGTGTGGGCACGCGCGTTCGTATGGCGGGCGTGCGTGCGTATGTGGATGTGTGGGTGTGTGAGACCCGTTATTATTGACATTATTTTGCAAAAACAAGAGTAACAAACTAATTATAAAGCAATGTGTAAATAAATGCAATATATTGTAAAATACGGGGCTCGGTGGTTTAGTGGTTAGCACGTTCGCCTCACACCGCCAGGGTCGGGGTTCGATTCCCGTCTCGGCCGTGTGTGTGGAGTTTGCATGTTCTCCTCGTGCCTCAGGGGTTTTTTCTCCGATTTCCAGGTACAAAAACATGCACGGTAGGTTGATTGGAACCTTGGAAAATTATCCCTAGTGTATGAATGTGTGTGTGAGATTGTGAGTGTGCCCTGCGATGGGTTGGCATTACATACAGAGTATATCCTGCCTTAATGCCCATAGACGCCTGATAGGCACAGGCTCCTATCGACCCGAGGGAATATCGGATATAGCGGTAGAAAATGGATGAATTAATTAATATTGTAACATGTTTATTCGGTCTATTTGTCATATTCACATATGATGTGCGCTACAGTATTACATGCTACTAATAAGCTAAGGCTAACAGTTTATTATTATTATTATTTTTGGAATGAAATGAAACGATATTTAAGTGGAAAAAAGTACTACATGTTAGAATTAGATAATGGGACAGAGGTTTTTTCCTCTACATCCTCATGTATTGATTTGAAAATTATCTTAACCATTTGACATAATCTGCGTGATTTTCCATATCGGTTGACTGGATTACTGCATAAATGAGCACGTGTGTCTATAAAGTGAATGGTGAAGGAACTGTATCTTTGTATATGTAAGTACGCTTTTATGCACAAGGTGGCGGTAATGAGTGCATTGTCTCGGCATAGAACAGTGATTGAACTTTGGCTGCAGAACAGGATAAACAATATCAGATATCTATCAAAGCTCATTTCATTTTTGGTGTTAAGATGCAAGTGTTTTTTTTTTGCCGGTGGTTAAGGGTGATAAAGGGTGAAGGGTGAGGGTGATAAACAATACAAAATACCAGAGCGTGAGAAATACCATGAACACTGGAGTGTGTGATTGTGAATAATGTCCTATCTGCACTTTTTTTATTGCTTTATTGCTGTATTTTACCTTTGTAAATATCTTCTGAACAGAGAATATTTGTCCGACTTAATTATTTTATTTTATACTGTGGTCCACAGTGCTGGTGGAAACAAAATACTTAAAGGAGCCACATACCATATTTAACAATTAAAACAACTACTAAAAATGTTAACATTGAACCAAACAAAAAAATTCATATTAAATAATTACAAATTTTATTGAAGGGAGGGATTTTTACTGAAATGTACATATTTATAACATCTATTACAGTATTCAAAACATGACAAGTATTCAGTTATGTTATTTTGGGAATAAAAAAATGTGTGATTACTTTAATCAGCTCTACACCTGATTAAATAGTAAATGTGGTGCTGATATTCCATCACTAAATGTGTCTCATGTGTTGGTGGGTGTATGGGGAGGGTTTTTCAGGGATGTCCTTGATGGTAAGTATTATTGTTCCAATGGGTAAATATCATACACATCAAACTAAGTGGAAAAGCAGTAAACCTTTTATAGATTGTTTTAAAAATGAATATTATAAATATATATATATATATATATATATATATATATATATATATATATATATATATAAAAAGTCTTTTTCCAAAGACAGTCAATTCCTGGGCTTGTTTTAAGAATGGAGAGAATGTGTTTATTTGTTTACTTATTTGTTTTTCCCGGCAACCTCACCCCTAAGTTTTGTTTTGTTTGTTTTAAATGTATTTTTTTTATTTTCATATGAAAAATGATGTTTACATTTGGCAGACGATCTTATCCAGAGCGACTTACAATTGAGCAATTCAGGGTTAAGGGCCTTGCTCAAGGACCCACTAGTGACAGCTTAGTGGTGGTGGGGTTTGTACCCATGATCTTTCGGTCCAGAGTCCAACACCTTAACCACTGGGCTATCACTTCCCTATATGTTCCCTATTTGTATTGTGTATATTGGTAATTGAAAGTATTGATTAAAAAAAAAAATACAGAATCTCCCTGCGATGGGTTGGCATTCCATCCAGGTTGTATCCTGCCTTAATGCCCATAGACGCCTGAGATAGGCACAGGATCCCCGTGACCCGAGGGAAGAAGCGGTAGAAGATGAATGAATGAATAATACAGAATCTTCCTAGAAGCAATGACCAATAGGTGGCGCGATTGCACAATAAATCTTATTCGCCACGCTTGTGGCACAATAGAAGAAGACGAAAAGGAAGCCGCATTAGTAGTAGTAGCAGCAGCAGCAGCAGCAGTAGTAGTAGCAGCAGTAGTAGTAGTGTAGTAGTATAATAACAATACTAAAAATAAGAAGAATAAAACAGTTTAAAACTGGAGGAAAGATTATTGTTGTAAAATATTCTTTCTCCAACACGCGCTTATGGAGGGAAATATGGAGGAGTTTATGCGCTATCGCTCTCCGTTGGTCTCCCGCTACGCCAGCAAGGAAATGTCTTATAACTTCAGTGACTATAAGAAGTTTACAACTTGGAGGAAGCTGTGGATTTATTTGGCCAAATCAGAAAAGGTTGTAAATACATCATGTTTATTTATTTACATATGTATGTTTTGTCTTTAAACGGGGGTGATTGAACAGTGTTTAGCAACACAAAAGGTTAACTCTTAAAGGTCAACTCTTCGTCTCAAGTTGCGTATATTACTATAAATAGTTTAAAGGGTTCTCTGCAGGCTGTCTCAAAATCTTTTGATTTCGTTTAACAAAAAAGTATTTTTCACATAGCTTTTTTTGCATATGTAGCTTTCAGTCATTTGTCTTCTACACATTAATGTAGATGAAGCTAATTGTACCATTTAGTAATGATTAACCCGAACCTAAAAATGCTTTTTAATAACTAATTGCAAATTAATTATAACAGCAGATTTTTAATGTTTCCTCCCATGGAGTAATAATAGCTAGCAACTAATAATACTAGTTAGTATCTCATGGTGGTTTGAGGCAAATAAATGGCTGGATGTTTTATATATATATATATAGATATATATATATATATATATATATATATATATATGTGTGTGTGTGTGTGTGTGTGTGTGTGTGTGTGTGTGTGTATATTCTATATATATATATATATATATATATATATATATGTGTGTGTGTATATCTGTATATTATATATATATATGTGTGTGTATATATATATACATATATATATATATATATATATATATATATATATATATATATATAGTATATATATATATGTATATATCTATATATATATATATGTGTGTGTATATATATATATTGTGTGTGTGGTGATATATATCTATATATATATATATATATATCTATATATATATATATATATATATATATATATATACAATATGTTATATATATATATGTATATGTTCAGATTAACCCATCCAAAATTTACCCTTACTAACTAATATAATATATACTAATAAAATTTTTTTAAGTATCAGGATGAAGGCTTTCGCTCCACTTAAATTTCTCAGGTAATTTAACAAACAAATGGTTAAAAAAATCACTTTGCTTTATTCACATGTTTTGCATGGGCAACTTAATGAACACTTATAATAGAAATCTGCATTTTGTACAGTTACATATTTTACATGTATTATCAGGAACAGAAATCTGATCCTAGATCTTTGTTCAGAACATTCTTCTAAATGTAACACGTTCGCATTAAACCCAAATCATGATTATTGCGTTTGAGATCAGGGTCCTTCCAATAAGCAAATCCCCCACATATACCATTTGCTGCTCACTGAACTTCTGTCAACAGCAACAGCAAATATCCAGACTTTATCATGTTTGGCTGCTGCTAATAATCTTGTCTTAATATCACAGGTAAACTGATTTGCTTAACCGCTATGTTTTTACGTATGTTCTTTCCTATTCTACAATTAAGCATTTTACGTCTATTATATTACAATTGTACATTGTTCACCCTCATTTATGATTCTGTCATATTTATTCATAAATAAATAAATAGGACCTTACTTTTTTAGCTCTTGAATCTCTTGAACAATTTTCTAGTTTAATGTATCTTACATTACTATAAAAGATAGAAACAGATATTCAAGGTCTAATTAAATACGATTATATGCTTGTCATGTCAGTGAACTCTAATGACAGACATGAAGCTGCTCCTTAGTTAAAAATTTTTTTTTCAATTTGGGCTGCAGCTGACTTCATGACATTTCAGAGTTAATTGTTGCCATAGTCTTTTCAGCACAAAAAAAATAAATGATCATTTATCCATATCCATGGTATTTTCTTTTCTTTTTTCTCCTGGACCCATATATTGTTTGAAAAGTGAGGCCATTTCAAAGATCACCACAGGTCAACTTTAGCCTGTTTGGACATTTTTGCTTTGCATGATTTACATTTAATTCACTTCAGAATGTTATATTAAATACACATGACACATGAATGTGTGTATGTGTGTGTGTGTGTGTGTGTGTGTATGTGTGTGTGTGAGTGAGAGATTTTAAATACTCTTTGACTACAAACTTGCTTGAATCCCAGCACAACACAGCAAGAAAAGTAACTGAATTCAGACAATCTGAAGACAATCACCTGCAACATGCATCTAAGCTCTGTAAGCATTAAGCATTAAGCAAAGAGCAAACATTCAGCTAGTGTTATCTATCATGCAATGGTCTGGCCGATCATTTGACCTAAGTCCTGTTGCCTAACTGCTTTGGGATAAACTGTATTGCACCTTCAGCAAGTTTTCAAGGGGCAAAATGACAAATTATCTGTCATGTTTTTTTTTTTTTTTTTTTTTTTTTTTTTTTTAGAAAACTATATATTATATATATATATATATATATATATATATATATATATATATATATATATATATATATATATATATATATACACACGGTAGGTTTACAAGCCATTGCTATTTTGTGTTTGGTATAGGTCAGGTATAGGTATAGGTGTTTGGTATAGGTCAGACCTTTTGTGTCAGGTCTTGTGTTGTCTGTTTTTCACTGTTTTGTCTTTCACAGTTTGCACACAATGCACTTTATGTAGCTTGGACAACTTTCTCTGGTCCCTAACTCTGTGTTCTGTTATGTAGCTCTATGTTGTGTGATGTGACATTGTTTTGTGTTTTATGTAGCATAATGTTTCTGGAGAAACTTTATCTCATTTCACTGTTTACTGTGTCATATACACACACACACATATGTTGGAATGACAATAAAATAAAATAACTACATTTGCAGTGTGCAAATGTTCCTGGTCCTACCCTTTTAATGCTTTTACACACACAGTTCCAACAATGTGACAGTAATTTGGACCATATAAAGGCATATTATATGTTTTCCAGATGCACCATGTGGACATGGATAAGGAGTTTAGACTACGATGGTTACTGTTACACAAGGTTGTGACTGTTTATCTGTCTCTCTCACTTCAGGACTTGGGGCTGCAAATCACTGATGCTCAGATCAGCGAGATGGAGGCTCACCAAGACGAAATCGACTTCGCCATGGCAGCTAACGAGGAGCGCAAACTTCGGCATGACGTCATGGCGCATGTCCACACATTCGCTCACTGTTGCCCCACTGCAGCTCCCATCATCCACCTGGGTGCTACCTCCTGTTACGTTGGCGATAACACAGTAAGAAGGGGGCTCAAACCTGCTGCTATGGAGAGAGGAATAATCAGGGGATTTTACTGGATAAAACCTATTTGTACTTATATAAGAGTTTTGTGTCCAGGACTGGCTCGTTTTAGAAGAAATAAATAAATAAACGGTCCACTGATAGAATTTAATCAATGGGGAACTTTTCTCTCACTAGGACCTGATTATGCTTCGTGACGGATTCGATATCCTGATGCCCAAGGTACGTGTAGCTCTATTTAGTAATTAAATACTGTAATGAATAGTAATGATTGGCTGTACTGTTAGATAATAATGAGGGGAAAAAGCAATAACTTAATTGGTTAATGTTGCCAGATGGATTGAGGTTGTACTTTACTTTTACATGACCTGAAGTGTGGTGTTTTTTTTTGTTGTTGTTTTTTAAACAATTTACCAGTTTAACAATTTTTTCAGACTTTCAATTTGGAATTATATTAAAACAATTTAATAGTCATTTATAACACTACATGATGTACTGTTATATCGCCTATACACAGCTGTAATATTCTTTTGCTTGTCTTTCTCCAGTTGGCTTGTGTTGTTGATAGATTAGCTAACTTTGCAGAACAGTATGCTGACTTGCCAACCCTGGGCTTCACCCACTACCAGTGAGTGTGTTTCTCTTAACCTTTGCAAGTATTTACATTATGTATTAATTTGTCCCTGAAATGTCCCTCTTTGTCTATTTTTAGGCCAGCTCAGTTGACTACAGTGGGCAAGCGAGCATGTTTGTGGCTGCAGGACCTAGTTATGGACATGCGCAACCTTCACAGAGCTCGCGACGATCTGCGATTCCGTGGAGTGAAAGGTACCACAGGCACCCAAGCCAGTTTCCTGCAGCTCTTCCAGGGCGATCATGATAAGGTGAGCAAAGAGGTCCAGGAGATATTTACAATGTCAAATAAGTGGTGACAGGATTCGAAGACAAGATATCCGAATCCCAGGGATGCTGAACGCATTTTATTGAGACCGCTTGTTTCTCAGAGCTTATGTATAATTATTACTGAGTAGTCGAATTCCATTGCATTTAAGAAAAATCTACTACTATGAATTTTTTATTCAAATATGAGTTTGATATTTTAATGCATTATGTTTCTAATTTAAAAATAGGGTACCTGTTTTCCACATCAATATAATGTTTATGCAGCTTTTAGTTTGAGTGGATCTTAATTACCCGGGGCACGGTGGCTTAGTGGTCAGCACGTTCACCTCACACCTCCAGGATTCGGGTTCGATTCCCGGCTCAGCCATGTGTGTGTGGAGTTTACATGTTCTCCTCGTGCCTCAGGGGTTTTTTCTCCAGGTACTCCGGTTTCCCCCGGTCCAAAAACATGCACGGTAAGTTGATTGGCACCTTGGAAAAATTGTCCCTAGTGTATGAATGTGTGTGTGATTGTGTGTATGTGTGCCCTTCGATTGGTTGGCATTCTATCCAGGGGTATCCTGCCTTAATGCCCATAGACGCCTGAGATAGGCACAGGCTCCCCTTGACCCGATGGAAGATCGGATATAGCGGTAGAAGATGAGTGAATGAATGATGAATGGATCTTAATTATTTTAAAGCTGGAATTGTTGTTTATTTATCTATATTGTTGCTGTTTCTCAGGTGGAGGAACTCGATAGAATGGTGACAAAGTTGGCTGGATTTAAGCAGTAAGTGTGTCCTGATTGCATCAGCCAGTCTGTACTCCCAATTAAATTCATATAGGATTGGTTGCAGTTACATTGGTTTCATATTAGTGCTGTCAAAAGTAATTTAGCGTTAATAACGCGCTAACACAAAATGTAAATAAATGATATCAAATGGTTATATTTAACTCTTCAAAGCAACACACATTATAAGCAGGATGTCCAGTATTGCTCAGCTATAAAAATAAATAATAATGAACGCTTAACTACTTAATCACTTAACATTTCTTTTACTGATGCACCCATTCTCAAATGAAGCACTAAAAGCCACCATGTTGCACTCATCCGGCAATTAAAAAAAACATCCATATTTGTCCAATCCCTTATTGATTAGAGAATTAAAAACTTGAAAAGTATTATTTTAAGGTACATTTTAGAACAGTTAAAAATGGGCAATTAAGTTGCGATTAATCTTGAGTTACCTCCATGATAGTTATGGGATTAAGCGTGATTAAATATTTGAAGAAATTGACAACCCTGTTTTCTTCAAGTTCTTCAAGTTTTTTCAACCCTGTTTGTTTTTCTTTGCTCTTTGGGTTTAGCTGCTGCATTTTTGTCCTCCTTGTATTAGGTCATATTTAGTGACGGGACAGACATACAGCCGTAAAGTGGACATTGACTGTCTCACTGTGCTGGCTAGCCTGGGAGCCACTGTGCACAAAGTAAGATTTGTTACACACTCCACTGCTTTATATCATCATTGTTTGACATTTTTAGGCTTCTATTAGTCTTCATGTAATCCAGCTGCTCTACCACAAATGATTTGGAAATTTGAGCTGTTTAATGTTATTATTTTATACTTTATGTGAAAAAAGTCTCTAAAGTGTTTTATCGTGTTCTGTAGATTTGTACTGATATCCGTCTGCTGGCAAACCTGAAAGAGATAGAGGAACCATTTGAGAAAGAGCAGATAGGCAAGAAAAACTAGTTTGTTGCATGCATGGATGAACCCCTACTATAAAACTAAAAAACACAATTTGCTTCATATTTATATGTTTGGTTTAATGATTTTTCACAGTATTTTGTTCATGCGTCCAGGTTCAAGCGCTATGCCGTATAAGAGGAACCCGATGCGTGCAGAGCGTTGCTGTAGTCTGGCTCGTCATTTGGTGGCGCTGGTGTCTAATCCTCTGACTACTGCTTCTGTGCAGTGGCTGGAAAGGACTCTGGATGACAGTGCAAACAGGTAGTGTAGACATACAATGGTTTTCACAGGAACATGGCTTATAATAAATAATTTCACAAGACCATTAGCTCCTTTAATCCCTGATCCAGCCCTTACCAGACTATCCCAGAACATAATGTTAAATCTGGGCTAGACTTTGTAACATCTTTGTAAAAATGTAACTGGACACAAGCATTGTGGTATTTTGTGAGATATTTTTAGAAGCCCCCCCAGTCTGACTAGAAAAATAAACAAAAAGTAGCATGTTAGTTTTACACGCTCAAGTAGTTTTGTTCTCAGTTTATTTTGTTTCAATTTAAAAGCATTGAGGCATTTGCCACAATATTCTTTTTATTAAACACTTTTGACCTTGTTCATGTAGCAGATCTTAACAAAATGTGTATGTATGTGTGTTTAGGAGAATCTCTTTGGCTGAGGCCTTCCTTACAGCCGACATCATCCTCAGCACCCTACAGAATGTCACAGAGGGTCTGGTGGTCTATCCTAAGGTGTTTGTGCAGTTTGTTTTATATATAATATATATATATATATATCTATATATATATATATATATATATATATATATATATATATCTATATATATATATAATATATATATATTATATATATAATGTTGTTGTGAATCTTACATGGTCCACTCTGCAGGTGATTGAGAGGCACATTCGCCAAGAGCTGCCCTTTATGGCCACTGAGAACATCATCATGGCCATGGTGAAAGCAGGAGGAAACAGGCAGGTATGAATATCCACAGAGGCACATCGCAACCTTTTTTGTTGTTCGATACTTAAATATTAAACTATGAAAATGTATATCTATAAACTCTTGATGTTAACTACATCCTTCTTTTGTACACCTCTGTCTACCTGTGAGAGTAGGACTGCCATGAGAAGATAAGAGTATTGTCTCAGCAGGCTGCAGCTGTGGTAAAGCAGGAAGGAGGGGATAATGACTTCTTGAGTCGAGTAAATGCTGACCCCTACTTTGCTCCTATAATTAATCAACTAGATGCTCTCCTGGACCCTAAAACATTCATTGGCCGAGCCCCACAACAGGTTCATAGACTTACTCTCTTTATTATAAACACATTCTTTGTTGTAATTGACACAAAAAGCAAAAGCAAGGTGTGTGTATGTATATATAAATGAATGTATGTATGAATGAATGAATGAAAGATTTAAGTCCACTGACTGGGTAGGCCATTCCATTATGGATAACATGTTAGCTGACCTCTCTCAAAAAATGCTTGTTTAGCTGGAACGTAAGCTGTGTCATTGTCTTGTCACAAAGATTGCACAGTACTGGTTTATACATTAGCCATGTACGTTTAGAATTCTCTCAGAGTGCGACCCCAAACCATTAAACTTTCACCTCTGTGTGTGATGGGGAGGGAGGTCATCTTTTCCCTGTTTTCCACCACCTTCTAGATCTAAAAATGTTATATTTCGAATTTCCTATCTATCCACAGAACCCCCCCCCCCCATTTATTAATTGTCCGTGTTTTGTTTTGCAACTAATTTGTTGGATATGCATAATAAAGGACCTTGCCTCTGTCTCAAAAATGACACAAGGTGTTTGTAAACTATTTACAGACATGTATTCCTGGTTTCATAAACCTTACAGTGAGTTTTCTGTTGTTTAGTAGCCTTCCCAGTCACCGGATCTGAATCTCAATTCTGTTGCAGTGTGATAGTAATGGAGATGTAGAACATGAATATGTTTTTGAGCAGGAATCTGCATAGTGCACTCGTATCAACAGACCAGTATCACATAACTAGAAAATGTACATCATCTTTTAGAATCCACAGAGAGAGAATGGAGAATATAAAATAGTGTTCCTAATAAAGTGCCCTTTGCTAAATACCACAAATGTTAATAAAGTCAGACACCCTTATCCACAGTTATGCACAAAGCGATGATCACTAAACCAACACTAGTTCACTACTTTGCAAACCACCAGTCTAAATGTTTTAGAATAATAGCATTAGTTTAAGTGATTCAGGAATAGCTTTGTATTCTCGTCTCAAACTTAAAGACTTCACCATAAGCAGAATTTTTTTTAATTCTGGGAAGTGATTTCAACAAGATGTGTTACTCTGATTATTCCATTTGACCATCTGATGGTCTATGCTATTTTTATGTTTGCTCCTGTGTCCTGGTGGAAAGGAGTGACTAAGTGCTTCAGGGGTTTGTGAAACAGCTTTGTTTTGGTGAGAAACTGTCATAATGCACAAGGTGATAGTTAATTTGACACAAATGTCACCTCTCTCTGTCTCACAGGTTGCCAGATTTCTCTCTGAAGAGGTTAAACCTGTCGTCGAGCCTTATAAAAGCAAGCTGGGTGTGAAGAGTGAACTGGACCTCTGAGGCACAGAAACAATCCAAATACACTTACCAACAAAGCTTCAAAATAGTGTTATGACTTCAGTCTTTTGTCGTCTGCTGAGGGAACATTTTCAGTTGTGATTTCATTGTCAATTTGCTTTACAAGGTTTTACAGAAACAGCATTCAAGGTTTATAGTATCATTTTGTTGCCATTATTTAAAAAAACAAAAAAAAATCTAAAAACAAAATCAAAAGCAGACTAAATGTGTAGGTGGCGTTTATAACTCTGTAATTAGTAAAGGTGTGTACAGGTGGACCGGGACTGTGTGGTGACATTTAAAGGCAGTAAAGTGGAACCTGGTTAATCAGTAGCCAAAATCATACAGAAAGGCAAATAGTCACAGCTCCATGATAAAAGAAAATTGTCAAGCACATAACCCTCTGTGGTCAAGATACACTGTATCACAGCCGACCCTTCCAAAAACAAGCTGGGATATGCGAAGAAATAATTTCACTGTGCTGTAATGTATATGTGACAAAGTCTATTCTATATCGAGTCCAGCACTGTTGGGTGGTCTAGACCGGATCAATTTGGTTTTTATCACATTTGGTAGATATTTTGTAGCAAAATCAGTGTTTTTAAATCCCTGCGCTGTTCTGTTAACATTATCTCCATGTTCAAAACAAATCAGGTTTATATGAACGTATTTCTCCAAGATGATAATGTTTGTACTAATGGCTATAAACAGCTATTATGTAATTAAACATTAAAGTCTATTAAACATGCTTTTTTGCAAAAATAAAAAAAAATGTTGGTGTGTGAGTTTTCTGTACAGAGTCAGTTATTTTCCTTTTCAGCACTTTTGTACTACTGTTCTCCACCATCGAAAGGCCCCTTTGGTGCTTTATGGTTTGAAAGGCAGGGACTTCCTATGACAGCTAATAATCTGCTATGATGTAATAAAAGGAAGTCCCTTGTTTCCCAGACTCCACAACGTTAAGTGTAATGTGATCGGCACAGCAGAGGTGGGAAGTAATCGAGTACAAATACTTTATTACTGTACTTAAATAGATTTTTCTGGCATCAGTACTTTAGGTCACTATTTTTTCTATGACAACTTTAACTTTTTTACACAAATATCTGTACTTTGTACATTTTTAAACCAGGCTTGTTACATTAGATTCAGTCTATTTGGTGAAATTGCGTGTCATCAACCTACCACTGGTGTAGCATTTCCTGCTTATTATACACCACAGACCTAGACTAGTTTACGAAGCTAATAATGCACAAAGTGGAACGCAACGAGAAGTCTGATTAAGTAGGGTGTTACTGATGAAAACATGACTGAGAACATCATCTCATCATCATATTTTTTTTCTCCCTTTAGGTAACAAAATCGATTGGTTTGTACTATATAGGGATGTAAACTTTTTTTAAAAATTACATTTTTAATAAATAAATAAAAATGTTTAACAAACAATTTGTAATAAGTAAACATTTGTTTCCCTGCTCAACGAAGTCTCAAATCAAGCACCAAAATCTTACTTGATGCACAATGATCCGTTTGGTGTCAACAAATGCACCGGCGCCTTTTGTGGTGTTTTTAACTCATGGCGCCGAAACGAACTTCAATGATCATTTTTGATGGTACAGATAATAACAACACAACATTCATTATGAGTCTACAATTATTTGTCTACACTCATACTAAAATAACGCCGTGCTTTTGTAAAATAAAGAAAAAAGACAATGTGTACTCTCTGCCATCTCAATCTCAGTGAATACGTACTTCACAGACATAATAAATATATCAATAGAAATATCAAAATGTCTAATTTTATAAAAAAAATATTCTCTCATTGACTGCACGTGTGGAAACAAAGGTTTTTTTTTAATCGTTTTAATGATTTGCGTAATCAAAAACACCATAATAACTTTAAAACAGGCACAAGAATATTTTTTTATATTTCATGATGTTGAGTTCAACTATGTTGAGTTTAGTTTCACTAAAAAAAAAAAAAAAAAAAAAAAAACATTTGCATAAAGCAAAGCCATTTGTCTTTGATTATAGTATGAAAAACTTGCAAAATATTAATTTAAGGTACACTTAAAACTCAACTTGATTAAAAAATATAATAAGTACTTCAACTTTTACCTGAGTTTTTTAAATCATGAGCTTCTGTATGTCTGCTTAAGTGAAAGATGTGTGTACATTTGCCACCTTTGCTTGACAGTATGATGGGGCCTGATGAAACGGAGGTATAAAAGACATTATGAGATGTTATTGAGGCTGAATGTTTTCCAAATAACAACTTTGTTTTGGCACGAATCAGTTTCCTATAACAGCAAGACCGCTATGATGTTTGTGCTGTTCAGATCGCATAGTGTAATATGTCATTCCTCTTACCATTGTCAGATTCTGGTCCTTCTTACAGCATGATGCATCATTTCTGGAGGCATATTTCTGATTCCTCAGCGGTGGTGTTTTGATTTGCTGTGCCCACTGGGTAGACATGTTCTCATTCACTAGACCGAATCAGCACCCAATATGGTCTTCAATATGGTCTCTTGTAGCCCTACTGTACACAAAGTTTAACGAGTAAAACATTCTTAGAAAGGCATTTTACACACACGTGTAGAATTTGGGTGTGATTTGTCCCACTTTGTTTTCTTACATGATCCTCGCCGTTCTCTGAACTTCCTAATGTATTCACCGCGTAATCACATGGCATACAGCTTTATAGAATTCATAATATTACAAAGGCCAATGTCATTTAAGAAAAGTAAATAGATTAGCTGATGATAAAAGACAACCAGGAATAACATTTAATGAAATTATTGAACATCAGCATGCTGTGATATGGAGTATATACAGCCAATATTTGTAATCAATACTTTTGCCCATTTAAAGTTGTGAATTGTCAGTGTTGCTTATAGTGATTAATAGTTACCAGCCTGTAGTTGGTTACATTTTAATGTTAATAGAAAAGAAGCAGTTAACGCATTTAAATATGAGTGATATATACCCCAAAAAATAAATCATTATCCATAATAGTCATTAAAAAAATGCATAATACAATGTAGTGTTACAAGACAAACAGAAAGCAACTGAAATATCTTATGGTGTAATTGAATCCTTTTGTGTATCTTTCTGATCAGCTTGTTCAGTTAAATAATTTAACTAAATCATAACTAAATGTAACTAAGTTACTAATTTAACTAAATCGTGTATCCCATGGATAAAACATTTAAAGTAGGACCATGTCGTTCATGCTCCCTTAGACCAGGGACAAACTTGCTGTTGGAAATTAAAGTGTTTCCAGTGGGGGTGAAACATTTATTGCATTTGGCAGAGAGATACAGCATTTAAAATGTGCATCTCATCTCTCTCTCTCTCTCTCTCTCTCTCTCTCTCTCTCTGTCTGTCTGTCTGTCTCTCTCTTTCTCCGCACACTCACAACACCGGCACAGACTGTTTTATCCTGCGATTCCAAATCTCTGTTCTAATGGTATTATATTTAGATTGTATTAAAAGTGGAACCTCTGTTTACTCAGTATGTGAGTAATTCAGTTTACGAGCTGGAATTCATAAAAAAAAAAACTGAATCAGTTTATGAGTGATCTCGAATTTCACGAGGATGAAATTTTAAGGAAGGTTCTCACGAGACATGCAACAACACTGTGCCACTCAGTCACGCCATGGGTTAAATGGACAAAGGTATTGGGATGCCTTAGTCAGAATAGACAAAAGTATTCCCAGTACTTTTGTCCATGTAACTTAGGGCGTCCCAATACTTTTGTCAATGTAAATTAGGGCGTTCTAATACTTTTGTCGATATAACTTAGGGCTTCCCAATACTTTTGTCAAAATATAACCCAGGATGTCCCAATACTTTGTCCATGAAACACAGCGCGTCCCAATACTTTTGTCCATGCTGCCCACGCTATTTCGTCACAGGTTGCCTGAGTGCCCTCCATGACCGGAACTTCCGTTGTACGGCTCCCGCTGTGCTTGTCCGCTTTTTGGCGACCCTCCGCTCTCAGGTGTTTCATACGGCTCTGCCCGCCACTCACGACACAGTCATTATCCACTCTCCTCAAAAGTACCCAATAAAGAATGCTTTTATATATAAAAGTACAATTATTATATGCTATGATCAAATAACATTAGTGCTTATTAGCTGTATTACTATTTTGACGAGCAAAATTTTTTTAAATATCTTTGCTCATCTGGAACGGATTATCCCAATTTACATTATTTCTTATGCTGAAATTAATTTCATTGTACGAGCTTTTCGGCCAACGAGCTACATCCCTGAACCAATTAAACTCGTAAACTGAGCTTACGATGTACATTCTTTATACCCTTAAACTTCACTTCCCACAATTCATTCATTCATTCATCTTCTACCGCATTATCTGATCTTCCCTCGGGTCACGGGGAGCCTATGCCTATCTCAATAAGCATGAAGCATTAAGGCAGGATACATCCTGTATGGAATGCCAACCCATCGCAGGGCACACACACACCCACTCACATTCACACACACATTCCTGAGAAAAACTGCCTGAGGCACGGGGAGAACATGCAAACTCCACACACACGTGGCCGAGACAGGAATCGAACCCGGAACCTGGCGGTGTGAGGCAAATGTGCTAAACACTAAGCCTCTGTGCCCCTACTTCCCACAATTTAATAGAAATAATTAGCAATGTGCTTTAGCAGTGTGCTTTTATTGTTTTTTCTTTTTGCATATGAGATACTATGATTGGTTGCTGAAATTATTAATTATGTATTAAATTAAACTGATGCCCAAATTCCAGTGAATTTCAGTCTATCTTGTTATACAAGCTTAAATCTAATTTAGTTGTGTTCCCAGTCTATTTGCATTATATTATATTATATTATATTATATATATCAAACTGCTAGGAATTATTTATCTATAGTTTGTTTTCATATTTATTTAATATACAGCTAAGAAGAATTATCATTGGGTTTCTTTGCTAAAGCAAACATTTGTCAAAATTAAGTTCATCAGTTCATCTCTGTGCCTATTTCCACACATTACTAAACACAGAGGGCTAGTCTCTATTGTTGTAGACACACCCAAAATGATGTTGCCTCTAAATATGAAACCATCATCATCCTCATCATCATTTAGACACCTGCAAGTGTGCTGTATTTGCTCTCTGGTGTAATACAGTTATTATTCATATCAGTTGGGTAATAAAACTGTCAGCCAGGGCAAAGTGCAGTCTTCCCTGATAAAACACTGAGATTATTCTATAATCCATATGGATATATGAGCCTCAAGCGAGGAAGAGCTCAAAGACAAAAGGGAGAATTCATACACACAAAACTTCGACCAGGTGAGTGTTTTTTACTTTTTCATAGTACAAAATGGGTTGAATTTGTATTCACAGTTTAGTTCTAGAGTGGCTTTGGAGTTTACCGTTTCATTTACCATATATAATTCCGACTTTGCTTTGCTTATTGTGTATTATATCCAAAGACAAAGCACAAGAATATGTTTGCCTCAGGCCTGGTCTCAGTGGATCTATCATGTAAGGACAATATAAAAGCAAAAAGGGGTGATGGTCATTCAGCTATAGAATTATAGCCTAATACTATTATAAACATTTTTATAAAATATTTATAACAAGGTTATAAACTATTAAATACACTTATATTACATTACTTATATTACACTTATATACAGGTATATTATCAAACGGGATTGCATACACATATTTATTAAGAAGCAGCCTATATACACTAAATTGCAGGATGTTTTTATTATACTAATTATTTCTTATTAATAAAAGTTGACTCATAATATACAGTACAAATACTCAAAAGCAAAACGTAAAAAAACTCTTCATAAATTAAACACACACACATCACAGAAACTTAAAAAATGTGTTGACTCGTGTACAACAGTTAATTGTTGGGAGCTTTTATTTAATGCTTTATAATTTTTTGGTGATAAATAATAAAACCTTATTAACCTTTTTAATAACTTATTTTGTTTTGCTACGAAACATGTTGGCCAGGTGACACGCTAAAATGTACAGTCAATAAAAAAAAATGCTGGTTCAAAATAAGGACGAAAACTAAATAAGATATTTCAAGACATTTTTGTCTTACCTTCTCCAAATTTAATTCATCTAAAAATCTAAGCAGAAAAATAATGTGACATTATTGAAATTCTGGCTCTATTCAGTGATCAATCAATGTAAACCGACTATTTCTGCTCACAGTTTGTTGTTGGACATTTTTTTTCGCCCAAAGACGATAACAACATTATATTTGTCATTTGTGTGACAGACAGTATTACTTGGAGCTGCCATGTCTGCACTTAACTTCCAATTAAAACGGTTCATTGAGAACATTACTTTGGAAATGCAATAGGTTACAGATTACAAATTACTATATTCAAAATGCAATAAGTAATGTAACTTACTTTTTGAGGGGGGTGATCTTGTAATCTTGGACTTGTAATCATCAACATTTTCAAAAGTAACTGTAATTTTATTACATGTTTTTTTGCACTAACTGTAACGGATTACTGTTCAGATTCGGATTATAATTCAATTACATGTAACTAGAATTCAATCTGTAGAATTCAATTTGTAGAATTCCGCCTTTCGCTTTCGATGTATGTAGCAGCATGAACACATCTATTGCAAGAGATCTCGCAATGTTCCCCTAAAAAGAGTTGACAAATGACTCATCGGTAAGCACAGCCTACACATGGGCAGAAGTGCCGAGTTCCTACAGCCATGTGTGAGGTGCTGTATACAGCAGATGTTAGGTGAGGTGGTGTTATACAGTAGATGTTCACAGCACATTTTTTTGTTTTCTATCTGATGATTAATAAATGGCTGATCATGTTGTAAAGAACACACACACACACACACACACACACACACACACACACAAACACACATATATATATAGATATATATATATATATATATATATATATATATATATATATATATATAAATCTTTCTTAGCATCGTCATTTATTACCACTCGACAAAAAGGGTCGAAAACAAGCACATAAATAGGCGAAATATGCAGCAGCTAGTTGATTCCTGCAGCTAATACCCCCACCTATGTTGTATGCAAACGTGCAATAATTTACATCCGGTTTAAATCACACTACAAAACAGTGACAAAGGCCAGCTCTTAAAACAGAGCCAGAAAACACCCTTATTATTGTGCTTAGTCATTAAAAAAACAACATATATATATATATATATATTTTTTTTTATTATTGGCAAAAGGAACACCTACCTAGCACTAGTTCCTGACACTATTCTTTTGTGTTTACACAAAATATCACACTCTCAACAAGTAATAAAAAACATGAGACGTACAGTGTAACAGCTACAACTGTTTTCCCTTGTTGGCAAATATTTTCACACATAATTGTGATCAAACATAAGTTATAAAACCTTCCTTTACCTGAGAGAAAGCGACCACAGTCACTCCTCTGGCATTAGCCATACCGTGTAAAAAAGACTATACCATATACCATAGTATTTCTCTTTCTCATTAGGATGACTGGTAAATGCTAAAACAATGAAAAACGGGCCACAATTGTGTCAGTGTTTACCGTAATCCTGAGTAGTAGGGGATTACGGTAAACGCTGACACAAAAGTAGCCCGTTTTTCATTGTTTTAGAATTTACCAGTCATCCTAATGAGAAAGAGAAATACTATGGCATGAAATGAGAATAATAATATAAACAAGTTTTCATATTTTTTTGTCAACAGGCAAATTCTATGATGCGGGCATGGGCGCTACTTCCTATCATTTTGGCAGCATTCGGCACGATAGGCATTTGGACGGTGTATGTATTTTTGTAGTCCGTGTCTCTCTTTTATTTATCTTTTGTGTATTCTGTTTCTATCACTTTCTGACTCCTTTGCTTGTGTTTTTATGTGCCAGGTTTGGTTTAGCTGTATCTAATGAGACAGTGAATCTGACAGACAAGTTTCCATATATCAGGTGTGTATTTATTCTTTGACATACACCAGGGGTGTCAAACTCATCGTCACCGTGGGCCACATCAGCATAATGGCTGCTGTTGAAGGACCAGTTGTAACTATAAGACAGTATATAGTCTTTGATGATCCAACATTGCCATAACACAAAAGACAGATTGTTTTTTCTCCTTGAAGCACAAACATGCTTACATGTATTTGCTTCACACCTTTGTTTGAAGTGCCTTCAATCTGCATCCATTTTTTCCCACTTCCCAGATATTTTGGGATCATTTGTAGAAATATCTCAATTCTGCTTGTTGGGAACTATCTGCCCTCTGTAAACGCTGATGTGGGATACACTGCAATCTAGTGGTGGGATGTTGTTACTTCATGGGTAACATAGTCGCATGCATTGTCGGATATTGTATTTATTGTCAATGCATCCTTTAAAGCGTATTCATTCATTCATTCATCTTCTACCGCTTTATCCGATCTTCCCTTGGGTCACATGGAGCCTGTGCCTATCTCAGGCGTCTATGGGCATTAAGGCAGCATACACCCTGGATGGAATGCCAACCCATCGCAGGGCACACACACACACTCACATTCACACACACATTCATAGACTAGGGACAAGTTTCCTAGGTGGCAATCAACCTACTGTGCATGCTTTTGGACCGGGGGAAACCGGAGAACCCGGAAAAAAAACCCTGAGGCACGGGGAGAACAACTCCACACGTACACATGGCCGAGCCGGGAATCTAACCCGGACCCTGGCGGTGTGAGGCAAATGTGCTAACAACTAAGCCACTCTGTCCCCCACTTTAAAGCATATACATAACCTTATTTTAAGACAATCATATACTTTTATAGCTCCACATAAAATGACACATTCGGACCACAGGCCTTGAGTTTGACACCCTTGGCATACACCATCCGAAGTGTGCTAAAACATTTGCGAAGAGAAATATGACAAATTTTTTTCCCACAGCGCGTGCGGCTCGTATTACCCCCAGAGCTGCCTCTTCTCCCAAATATGCAACATTTGCTGTGTGCTAGGTGAGTCTTTCTTTCTAACTTTCGTTTATTTGTCTATTAATTCTCTTTCTCATAGCCAAGCCCTATTTTCTTGCAGCTCTGTGGATTGTGATTATAAGGTTCCAGCAAGTGAGAGATTTCGATTGTGCATCGCGAGTGAACACAGTCAGTTTGGTTCTAGGGTTCATTTCATCAATAGGAATCTCTGTCCTGGGAAACTTTCAGGTATGGCCCACTGATACACTTATAATAAAAATATAATGCTTGTTCTTCTCTGCCAGATGTTTAAATGTTACTTTTTTCATTCTTAGCAAACGGCGGTAATGAGTGTTCACTTGCTTGGTGCATTCCTGGCTTTTTTTGTGGGTCTGGCATATTTCTGGCTTCAGGTGTGGCTCACTTACCACGCCAAACCATCACATGATAAGAAGTGGGTGGGGCCTGCACGCATTATTTTTTGCAGTCTATGCACTTGTTTGGTTCTTCTCAGTATCCTTTAAAACTGCAATCGCAAATGACATTGGAAACAGCTTTGCATTGTAGAAGGTATGCATTATAGACACAATTGGCATAGCTAATGAAACGATCGTGGATCATTATCACATTTTTTTTGGCTAGGCCTAAGAGAAATCATTATATTATATGTACATTCAAATTCTGAATTTGCATGTTTTGCATGTACGCTTCCTGTCTGTCCCACTCTGCCTCAATTATGGGCTAAACAAGGCCATTCTGACTCCACACACACGCATATATATACACATTCAAACTTCTATTGTTGAACCTTAATCCCTTTACCACAGTGTCTGTTCTCCATAATATAGACTACCGATCAGAAGCTGCCATATGTGAGTGGATTTTGGTCATGTGCTTCTTCTTGCTCTTCGGCATTTTCTCCGCAGAGTTCCAACACATTGAGTTCCATAAACTGTACGTCCAGAGCGAGGGGCTCAACAGATTTAGCTTTGAGTTTCCAGAACGACAAAATAACATAGTGTCTATAACGAAACAGACAACGGACACGTGCTTGCCTGTTATCAAATAAGAGTTTAACCCTCGGCATGGATGACAAGATTGAAAGGTATTTTATGGGTTTACGCTGCTAATACAGGTCTTACCAAATATATCAGGTTTTTACAATTAATAAACCCTACCCGAGCATTAACTAATTCATTAATCTAGCCATCACAATCATTAATGACTATGCTACCTTTGGTATGTTTATATTTTGCTGAAATAAAGACGTAAATAATAAAAAAACACATATTTAGTGGGCAAGCATGTGCTGTTCTTACTGTTGATGTCACAGCATATTTTTTGTATTTAAATCATCCTAAATGCATAATTAATAAGCATAATTATTGGATGCATTGGGTAATTCCAGATATCAGTGTTTACTGGCCAGTAAAGAGTTTATAGCAAAGAGAAAGCAAATATACAAAATAGTGTTTTTTTTGTATGTGCACTATATAAACTGCATATTAGATTTCTTTAATCTTTAAATACGAATGTGTTAATTTAAAAAATATTTATCTATCTATCTATCTATCTATCTATCTATCTATCTATCTATCTATCTATCTATCTATCTATCTATCTATCTATCTATCTATAAAATATATTTATGTAAACGTCTACACTAAGAATACATATACGTATACATAACTAGAAACTGTGCCAAAAAGCAGGAACAATTGGGTATTAATACACACAGATTGCCGCTAGGTGGGGCTATTTACCAAGTGAAATGAAATTAAGCTTGGCATTGTTGGAACTCATCAGAGGGGAAAAACCTGTAGATTTAATAACTTTAAAATAGAAAGTAATATACTGCTAGAGATTTGCATGTGGTTTGTTCACTCACTCACTCCCAGGACATTTGGCATGAAGAAGGAAAACACCTTGTGAATACACCTATCCATCACATGGCTCCACGCAGACACATTCACACCCTTATTCCCACCCAGGTGCAATCTCTCTCAGTACCCTTAGCAAAGGATCCATTTTTAAATTTATATGCTTGTTTTCGCTGTTTGTGTTAGTGTTTACTTGTTATTCATCTCAATGTATATATTCACATTGTAAATTTTGACCGTCCAGTTTTCGAACTTTCTAACACCTAACAGCTAGCAGGATGTAATGTATATTTACCTTAACATTTCACATTGACATTACATTCGGTCGCCACGCTCATTCAGTCAGCTATGTTTTACACACATGTTTTTTGTAAGGAGAACTTGCCTCAACATTTTAAAGAAAATGATTCTACGATATGCATTCGGGTCAAATAAAAATCATCTGGTCCTTAGCAGCTGTTAGAATTAGATATATACAACCTCAGATCATTTCAGGCACCCTGTGTGAAAATCTAAGTACCCCTTTTGATTCAATAGCAGTAAAGTAAAGTTTTGTTCTGTAGGACTTTACTAGTCTCACACTTAATTGCGGAGGAATTCCGGCTCCCCTTCTTTGCAGTGTTGGTTCAGATCATTTTTGCAGTTTGCAGTCATTTGTTCATGCACAGACTTTATAAGGTCCTGCCACGGTCCATTTTAAAGCCTTGATTCTGTTGTTCTGTTGTAGAATTGCTGGTCAGACTTGGTTGAATGTCCTGTTGCATACCCCAGCTTTAGATATTAGACACATCGGCTCACAATTAATTCAAGAATGCTTTGGTATAAGGAAGAGCTTGTGGGTAGCACAGTCACTGCAAGATTCCCAGGTCCTCTGGGTGCAAAACAAGCCCAAATAATCCCCCCTTCTACCACTATGGTTGAGAGTTAGTGTGAAGTGTTTGTGCTGAAATGCTGTGTTTGGTTGTCCCCAATCAGGATGCATTATCGCCAAACATTCCTGATTTGGTCTCATCTGTCCAAAAGACATTGTCTTGTGTATTGTTCAGATGCAATTTTAAACAACTACACTAAAGCATTACTCTTAAGTTGTGTTATTATGTTAATGTAAGATAGAAGAGCTTTCTCCTGGCAACGCTTCCAAACTCTTTCTAATTTTACCTTCATTCACTTTCACTTTTAAAGGCCCATAGACTCTGAGATGTAAATCTTGTTTTTTTTTATATTGACTTTGAGGTGATTTTTGGTTATTGGCCTCTCCAGGGAAGACTGGAAAGTGTCTTGAATGTTATATGCTTGTAAATAATGTCCCTCATTGTAGAATAATGGACTTTAATTTGACAAAAATGGCCTTATAATCCTGCTCAGATTGATGGACAACAATTAGGTCTCTAAAATCATTGCAAAAGACTTTCCTCCTTCACTCTGTGTTAATAAATGGCCAAATGTTCCAGTAAACTGAGAACACTGTTATAGAGGTCGCACTTGGCGTTAATCAGTTCATCGAGGGCATTTAATTATCAGCACCTGGATTCTACTTAGCCTCTTATTGCCCATGGAAGAAGTAGATTGTGTATTAAGCTTTCCGTACAAGGTTTCTCCATTTTGGCTTGATTTTTGCAACAAAATAAAAAATACTGTGTGATCCCAGTATTGTTGTTCATCTGAGGTTGTACTCATTTAATTTGTCCTGCTAAGGCCCAGGTGACTTTTATAGGACATATGTAAAAGCATACATTTCAAAAAGAGATCATTTGAATTTTCACATGACTGTATATATGGACTGAAATATACAAAGTTGTTTTTCTTGCTTTACAGAACAAACAGGACAGTGTTTTTGTTACTTCGTGTTGTTTGTTTTTAGTTCATCGATCTTTAACTTTTTAAGGGTCAGAATGCTGAGAAAGTTTTGCCTTCTGCTTTGTTGTATAAAAGTTGGTAGTTACTTCAGAGCATTTATAAAATCTAGAAATGAGCCGATAGTTTTACTTTGCAGGACATTTATGGGAACTGGTTTGGAAGTGAATAAGTCAGAGTGGTAATACTGATGGAAAATATATATATATATATATATATGATAAGACTGCTTTATTTGGTTTAATGCTATCTATAAGTAATACTTAAATGCCCTGTTTAATAAAACTTTTATTTCGGAAACAAAAGTAAACAAAATGCTAAGCTGTAAAAATAGATAGGACCAGTTAGAGAATGGGAAGTTAAGAGAAAAAGGCAAGCTGGAATGTCATGGGAATCTTCTGCCGCTATTTAAATGGCCTTTTATGATCCCTTTTAATTGGCCTGTTGGATACTTGCCTTTAAAGTTTTAGGTCTTTTTTTGTTTTGTTTTGTTTATTTTCTTTTCAGACAGTTAGGAAAGCTGAGCGAATGTTTCAATAAGGGCCAAACCTCAACCGTCAACCAGGCCAAGCACAATACTCTGGATTTGTCTAAATATTTAGGGATTCATTATTAAATGGACAAGCAACTCTTTTGCACTGCTCCAGGATTTTTGGGAGACAACTAAAGGAAAGTGGGAATGATTTTAAGGATCCAGAATAATACATCATGGACAAATAAGGATCCTTAATTACAGGTGCTCCTGAATAGGAGAAAAATTGCCAAGTATATTTGTACATTCACATTCAGATTTTCTTTTCTTGCTATGTGGGTTTCCTCTAGGCCAGCCATGTCTAAAGTCCAGCCCGTGCTCAAATTTCATCGGCCCGTAGCCTTTGTCATGAAATCAGAAATCAGTGCCCGCCAACACTATTGACCACAGTATAAAATACTGTGCCTTCCAAAAAAACATGCCAATAGGTGTACTCACTACTCTAAAGTGTCCCTAGTGGTTGAATGTGCAAGCCTGCAATGAATTGTTTGCAGGTTGCTAAAGATGAAGGAAGGGGAAATTAATGAAAAAAATGTATTGGAATAGAGTTTAGGGCACGTGGTGTTTGCAGTTAATTCTCAGCCTTTGCAAATCTTATCATATGAACATACCCATAGTACTCGTTTTTACAAAATGCCTAATGAGACTTGTGAGAACAGGCCTGGCCAACAAGCTCTACATTCTAGCTACTAAATATGTGTTGCTGAAAGGTAAGTAGACACAGACATCAAGCTTGTGAGGCCCATGGCTTCTTATATTTGGCTTCCTTTTGTATTGTTTTATTTTTTTAGTATTATCATTTTAAGACAACTCATTCTTGTAGCCAATGTACATTTAACTCCAAACTTTAATCTCACCTTTGTGTCCTGCTCTAATTAAGATTATTCTTATCCGCTGGGTGGCTATTGCAGGTTAACAATGCATTTGCTAGACTAGCTGCAAAGCAAATGGGCTCTGATGCTTATCTTTCCACTGCCAAAATGCTAAAGACATGGAAATTGTGCAGGCAAGGGGCCAGATGTCAGAAAGAGATCTTTTGGCATGCGTAGTTCATCTGATGGAAAAACATACTGACACCAGTAAAACTACGGGGTTCGCAGTTTGGAAGCTGACAATAGTAAAAGAGAGATAGGAGCAGAGACAGACACAGTGAGGGCGTGAAGGCTGTGTTGCTGGGAGCAGTGAGTAGGCATCACCAGTAATGATCTCATCCTTCGGCTCTGGCACATCTGTGGAAAGTTGCCCTTTTAGCAGCAAAATGCCAAGATCACCACATTCTTAAGTGCGCGCACACACACGCACACACACACACAAGCACAAATGCAGATGGAAGCATACAGGCATAAATGTGCGTCCTTATGATATAAGGCGTAATGAAATGATTGTACACTGACATACTGTCAGATATGTTAGTTCCAGCAAGGAAGGTCTGGCTCTGAGCACACACACTCACACACACACAGAAAGAAAGAACGCAGACAGAGAGGGAGGATGGGGACAATGTGGTGGTATTCTTCGAGATGGACATGAAGGGAGGTGGGGATTTTTTTTGGGTCAAGTGCACACACCACGGGAGCATGCTGGGAACAGAGGGCAGACAAAGAATAAAAGACAGTGTAGGTAGAAGAGACAGAGGAAGAGGATAGAGGCAGAGGAAAATTAGGCAGGGACAGAGCGACCATTGATTTGCCCAGAGTCTGATTATTATCCGCACAGTACTTAGGGAGATGCTTATCAACATTTAGAATTAAGTACACATGGTTGTGCTTGCACACATCCATCACATGCCTATGTGCTTACAAAGACCCACTCATACACATACAAATGGGTGGGCCAATATCAAGCAGATAGCATATCCTTGCTATTGTTGTTTTATTTCAGATTGTTTGCTGGAGCATCGTGAACATCGGAGAAAAAGAAATGTTGAATCTCGTTGAATCAAAGTTACAGGAGTGTGCATTGTGTATATAGAAAAATCGATGAAGAAAAATAATATATGTTATAATAATATATGTAATAATGTATAATATATTATAATATATGATATAATTATAATATAATATAATATAATATGTTATAATAGTATATGTAATATATGTTAAATAAATGTTAGCACAGGCCACCTCAGGGATAAATCTATTGAAGATATAAATGATATCTGTTGTGTGCAATGCAAGGCATAAAACGAGACATAAAGACAAGGACGCTTTTGTGAAAAAACTGTCAGCACAAATTCAGAAGCACATAATTGTATCAAATGTCTTTATATTTGGTAGCGTTTCCCTTCACTCATGATAATGCCCCATGCACACACTGAACTCCAAGAAGCAATGGGTTTCACAAACCAATATGGAAAAAAAAACTTTTCCGACATAGAACCACAACCTTAACCATACTGAACACCACTGGTGTGTGACTGTAATGTTGATTGGAAGTTGGTAGCTCAGTGTATAAGGCATTGGCCTCTGGAGGATTGCAGGTTCAAATCCCACCACCAAGCTGCCTCTATTAGGGCCTTGAGCAAGACCCTTAACCATTCGTTGCTCGGTTGTAAGTCACTCCGAATAAAGACGTTTGCCTAATGCTGTAAATGTAAATGACTGAACCCCAGGTCTCCTCACCTAAACATCTGTCTGATCTCACTAGTGGTCCAGTGGTTAAAGCGCTGTGTTTCTGATTATAAGATTTTCGGTTCGAGTCCCAACACCACTAAGCTGCCACTGTTGTGCGCTTTAACCCTGTTTGCTCCAGGGGCGCCATACGATGGCTTGACCCTGTGCTCTGGCCCCAGATTCCTGGGATATGAAAAAACTTGGGAGGGTGTAGCTCATTGGTTTAAGGTGCTGGGCTACTGATCTGAAGGTCGAGGTCCGAGCCCCTGGTATCGCCAAGCTATCGCCCTTGGGTCCTTGAGCAAGGACCCTTAACCCTAAAAGCCTTCACTAAATCTTTTTTCTGATAATTGATAGCTCTGGTCTGGTCTTTCAGATACAGATTGGAAGATCAGGTGTTTAAGCCCTAGTATTACCTAGTAGACCAAGTTGTCTAATGGCTGAACTCAGCTTCCGAAGAAAAACATTCACTGTGCTGCAAAGTGACAATTATAAAGCACTTTACTTTCCAAAGCCTGAAATGAGTGAGTAACTTTTATGCTAATATCCAGCTTCCAGCACTGTATCCAAAGACCAAAGTACTCAGCACAAGTTCTTTTGATCGAAAATGCCAGATATTCAGAGGAAGTAACGGAGTACAAATACCTTGTTACTGTACCTAAGTAGACTTTTTTCTATGCTATCAGTACTTTACTTCAAAAGAATATAATAGAGTAGAATAGCCTATATTTGTCATATATATTTCATATATCGTATATATATATATATATATATATATATATATATATATATATATATATATATATATATATATATAGATATACAGTATATATATATTGTTGTGAAATTGTTTCTTGCATAACACAGCAGGTTTGGAAGCTTGTCAGAGCCCAATGATACAGCACCCCCCTGGACACAGAGGGTTAAAGTCCTTGTTCAAGGACCGAAAGCTAGCTTGGCAATACCAGCCGTTAAGGGGCTCAAACCCCTGACCTCCCGATCAGTATCCCAGTACCTTAACCACTGAGCTACTTCACCACTCCTTCACTATTTTTTTAAATAGCTTTTTAATTTTACTTTTATACTTTTATATTTTTATACAAATATTTGTACTTTCTATTTCTTACAAGAATCCAGACTTGTTACATTAGTTTTTGTTGATTTTGGTGAAATCTCAATATTTTTTCTTCTTATTGTGCTCCCTTTCCAACCCAATTCCGGTCAAACTACCACTGGTGTAGCATTTCCAGGTTATCGTGTAACACAGACCTAGAGTGCTTTACAAAGCTAATAATAAACAAGGCAGAAGACAACATGAAGTCTGACTTCTTGTCAACAAGTTATTTTTTTTATTAATGCATTTCTGTCTGATCTTTTTTGAAACAAAAAAATACAAATTATAAAATTATAACCCCTCAACGTAACACACATTTATTCACGACGACCTTTCTTTATTCAGGTATTTAAAAAAAATCTCAGAAAAATAATGTAATCAGTAAATATTTGTTTGACACGCCTCAAATCTAAAATACACCATGAGTCACACATGCGGAAATGAACCTTGTGGTGTTGACAAATGCACCAAAGCATTTTGTGACATTTGTTTTCCTCATGACGCCAAAATGAACTTTTATAATTTCTATTAGTTTATCATTTTGTAATAATAGCCATCATTCAGATCTATAAATGGTCTACTTTTATTTGTATACACTCAGATTAATAAAACCTTTCTTTTTGCAAAATATCTCTGCTGTCTGGCATTTCTCTTCACATTAAATATATAAATAAACCAATTTGATTCTTAGTGAATACTTGCTTCAGAGACATAATATATATATATATATATATATATATATATATATATATATATATATATATATATATATAAGGGGCACGGTGTGGCATAGTGGTTAGCACGTTCTCCTCACACCGCCAGGGTCTGGGTTCGATTCCCGTCTCGGCCATGTGTGTGTGTGGAGTTTGCATGTTCTCCCCGTGCCTCAGGGGGTTTTTTTTCTCTCCGGGTTCTCCGGGTTCTCCGGTTTCCCCCGGTCCAAAAACATGCACGGTAGGTTGATTGGCACCTTGGAAAAATTGTCCCTAGTGTATTGAATGTGTGTGTGAATGTGAGTGTGTGTCCTGCGATGGGTTGGCATTCCATCCAGGGTGTATCCTGCCTTAATGCCCATAGACACCTGAGATAGGCACAGGCTCCCCGTGACCCGAGGGAAGATCGGATAAAGCGGTAGAAGATGAATGAATGAATGAATATATGAATATATATATATATATATATATATATATATATATATATATATAAAGATAGAAGTGTCTAATTTTGCACACAAATATTCTATAATTATCTTAAGAGTTTCTCAAGTATCACCTGATTAACTGTGTGTGGAAACAAAGATTTTTTTATATCCTAATGATTTGTGTCATTTAAAACACGGTAATTACTTTAAAACATTTACGAGAATATTAGCAATGACACTAGTGATTTTCCATATTTTTCTGTTTTGCATGTGTCGCTGCTGCTGTTGTGTGGACACAGGATAAACAGTAATTACCCACTATAGACTTTAGGGTGTATCTCAGAGAATTCTTTCCCTTTTGAACATCTAAAGTTAGACGTTTTCTCACACTCAGGCCGGAGACGTTGATACCGATGATCAAAGCCTTCCTGGATTAAACCTGAACTTGGTTAGTGCTAAACATGGGGTGCTTTATATTTGCACTTTATCTTAGTTTAAGACTTTGGAATTTTTACACACGACGGAGTTTCCATATACGCTATAGAGTATGCATTACTGAATTAATGTCTGTCATAGTGTGCAAACGCATGCCAGTTGAGATGTTTTATGCAAACTCTTCTGACTGTATAATATATAGATTTAAATATGATATGGAATCAATCAAGACAGGGAGTTTCATTGTTAGAAGATAATCGAGGACAAGATGGTGTGATGTTTCTTTTTACATTTGCAGCATTTGGCAGACGCTCTTATCCAGAGCGACTTACAATTGAGCAATTCAGGGTTAAGGGCCTTGCTCAAGGAGCCACTAGTGACAGCTTAGTGGTGGTGGGGTTTGAACCCATGATCTTTCGGTCCAGAGTCCAACACCTTAACCACTGGGCTATCACCTCCCTTTTTACACTAACAGAATATTATACCACGGCTAGTTTTTTTAAATGGTGGAATCGAGCATCATAATGATGTCGACTTGTGTAATGTACACAAAACAAGTGAGTTCTTTTTAACATTAAATACAACTATTAGGTATTATTACTATGAGTAGTGTCTGCTCTGATATTAAGTACTGTAACGGTGGACTACTTGCATACAGATTAATGTTACACGGCATAACTGATTACTCATGTTTTTTGGCCATGCAAATGAAATGATAATGTAGAATCCATTGATTTTTCATGCGGTGGGAAGTACTCTATTACGAAGCGATTTCTATAACCGCAGAAATGAATGTACACCTTCAGCTTCTCTATGGTATAAATACATTATTTCTAGGGCTGTCAATCGATTGAAATATTTAATTGTGATTAAATATGTTTGCCATGAGTGATTAATCGCACATTAATTGCACGTAAATTAATACTTTTCCTAGGTCTAATATGCTAACTAACTGTAACAGGTGTAACTACATAACTACATACATTTATACATTACCTCTCAAAATATCTCCCTTTAATTAAAGCTATTAAATTGTTATTTTAATTGATTATTTAATGTTTATTTTACTCTGAAGATAATTCTTTCAATATTAATTTCTTGTTTATTTCAATGTTACTTTTTAATAGTTGTTTCAATTGTAAAATATGGTATGTGGCTCCTTTAAGAATTATGTACATTCTGGTAATGCGTTTAGGTTACAAGCCTTTTGACATGAATTTACAAAACTTCATCTATCTTTAAGATCTCTGTAGTTTTTTAAATAATATTTTAGTTAATGCTATAATTATAGCTGAATCAGCTTCACTATAATAAGCATTCTTGCTTTTGAAGATAATGCCTGTAGGAATGTTTTGCTATTTTGCATGATAACCTTTGCACAACGCCAACATCAATAGCCAGACCTTTTTCTTTGAATGCTCTGACCTTTCCTCTGTCCAGAGACTTGAAACCCTGGTGGAGGACAAGACTTGGGGCAAAATGCACAACATTTCTGTTATATAACCGTAGTGACATTTTAGACCTGGGCTCAGTTTTGAATGTCAGACATCCAGTCCTAAATCGCTGCACATTTCTAAAAGACACATTATGTTGGTTTTACACTCCACTGCGCTGGTGTTACAGTTAAGTAAGTATAAAAACTTTCAACACTGAAGAACAGTTTTACCTTCTAGCTAACATTTAATTGAAAAATGAGTATTTGACACCTAAAGAAGACAAGTCATTTTTAATATAATCTAATGTAAAAAGAAATGATTTGCCTGTCTAAGAGCTGGAGTAATCATTCCAAATCGCATTTTTATGACCAAATTATACTAACAATACTAGCCATGTTTTATGTCAGGTAGTGTTGAAAAGAGTCTGAATGGACGTCAGCACTTCTTCACTGTTCTCATCTAAAGAATCAGAACCTCTTTCCCTCTAGTTTGCCCTTTGCTATGTTTTATCACAATTCTTCTTGTCCATTCTCCTCTTTTCTGCACTTAGTTCTCCTCTATTCTTCCCTTCTCTTATCTCCTCTTCTCTCTTTCCCTCTCATTTATTCTTGACTCGTCTCCTCCATCCTCCTTGCATCTACTTTCCTCTCTGTTAAATTCTCTTCTGCTGTCTTTTATTCTCATCTGCACTCATCTTCTCACTTTTACTCTTCTCTTCTCTCCTCTCCTCATTTACTGGTATTTCCGGCAGGTAGTGTATTAGAAGGCAGGTTATGTGTGAATGTTACGTCTCCAAGCTAAACTGGGCTTGCCGGTATGAGTGTGTTACTGGGTACTATTGTATTCAGTGCTGTTATCACAGTATTGCAGTTTCCTCTGCATATATGTGTGTGTGTGTGTGTGTGTGTGTGTATGTGTGTGTGTGTGTGTGTGTGTGTGTGTGTGTATGAAACAATATATGAGCACAATATATTTATATACAATGAATACACTTAACAATATCGGCAACTGTACTGTGTTTACAATATATTTGACTGAAAGACAATGTTTTCTGATTCTGAACTGAGTCCATTAAATGTATTAATTTACATAAATGTATACTGATTTAGTATGTGGCGTTTAAACTTTCGTCAAAAGGGAACGTCCAGACAAGACCCTGGATCTAGGACGTTAGCTCTGTTCCACATAAATATGAATATACGCATACAAACATTAGACTTCCACTGCATGTTAAACAGTTAATTATTAATATTAATAAACAGTTGGCATTCATCAACATTCCCAATTTTCTAACTGGCTACCTGGTTTGACATTCTTGTATTCGTTGAACATTTGCATTTTTGGATATTGCCTGATTTTCACACTGAACGGAATATCTAGCTTTCGAAACAATGTTGCTGGGAACAGACATACAAATGAAAATAATTGTTCATGTTTGCATAGATAAGCAGAGGTAAGGTTCATCCTCTCTCAGACAGACATAGAGTTGAACCAGCCCATTTTCTGCAACACTGAATCATGGGATCTTGATAATTACAATATACAGTCATTCAAAACAGTATTCATTCATTCATTCATTCATTCATCTTCTACCGCTATATCCGATCTTCCCTCGGGTCACGGGGAGCCTGTGCCTATCTCAGGTGTCTATGGGCATTAAGGCAGGATACACCCTGGATGGAATGCCAACCCATTGCAGGGCACACACACACACACATTCATACACTAGGGACAATTTTCCAAGGTGCCAATCAACCTTCCGTGCATGTTTTTGGACCGAGGGAAACCGGAGAACCCGGAGAAAAACCCTCTGAGGCACGGGGAGAACATGCAAACTCCACACACACACCGGGAATCTAATCCGGACCCTGGCGGTGTGAGGCGAACGTGCTAACCACTAAGCTACAGTGCCCCTGCAAAACAGTACATGTAAAAAAAGAAAAAAAAACAGGTAATGTAAATGTTGAAGTAGATGACTGTGGTTTTCATGAGTGTAAGTCTCTAGTGTATGGATATTTGATTATTCATATGTGAACAATCACTAAAAACACAAAGAAGCAGGAAGAGCAAAAATATGGATGGTTGTCTTTTTTGGGTAATTCTGGAGGCAGAGAAAAAAAACACAGGATAGATGTTTTCTTGATCTTTACCTAGGAGTATATGGTGGAGTAGGAATGCACGTTCAGTGTAGCAGGCATACAGAACAAATTGTTCGGTATGAGGAAAGCGTACAATCTGTTTTTGTAAAGAACGAGTGGGGACTTCAGCAGGTCCACAATATAACATAAAGGGTAGCACAAGAATAAGGTCATCTTGCTATATCAGCACTACTGCTTCGGTTGATTTAACCTCCGAATCGCATTCAACATATTTCAGCGCAAAGGATTAAACAAAGCGGGTAGTGCTCATTTGAACAGTGTGTTGACATTTGATTTAATAATATACTTTCCCGAATAGAGGTTGCCCGAGATGCTTTCAGCCTAAAGGATGATTTATTTTTTACAATTATAGTTGGTGAGAAACAGTTCAACAAAAAAAGGAGAAAATAAGGCTTCATCAGCAACAAAAAATGTTAGTATCTTTATTATTATTGGTCTTAATTATAACAAAATTACCTTTAACTAATTTCCTGTTGGATATAGGATACGAAACATTAGTATAGAAAATCTTTAATAAGGCAAATGCCTTAAATGCAATAATGCATATCCATTTTTTAGAAACGTTTGATAGAATTCAGAATTAGAATTAGAATTCAGTTTTTACTAGGGTTGATGTCAGAACTCTATAGCAGGAGATGTTTCACTCCAACCCATGCAAAACATATCTTCATGGTGTTTACATTGTGCGCAGCGCATTGTCTTGTTGTTTTTGGTCTCCTATTTCTAATGAAGGGAATATTTCATGTACTTCGATTGAAGACAAACATGTTTCAACAACACCTACATCTTTCCTCTCACTGTCCAGGAATCCATATTTTAAATAAATAAATAAATAAAAAACCTCAACTGTCTATGATTATTGTGACTTAAGTTTGTATCTACCCTACATGAATGAATTTATCCTTAGATGGAGACCTAAAGCACTACTTGTACATACTACTTGTACTACTTGTACTTGTAAATGTACTTCATCAAAGACACTGTATACAAATATGTTCTTTTAGCATTGATATATATATATATATATATATGTATATATATATATATATATACATATATATATTACATCTGGTAAAATGTATTCTGCTTCTATTCATATCAAACCTTTCTATGATTTTTTTTTCAAATTCTGCTGCTGCTGTAAAAAAACAAAAATAAAAAGTTAATTTACTTTCCTCATTCTTTGATCAAATGCACACAAGCTTTCAGCTGAATGATCTCAGAAGCAGACTTGCTGAAGATGACACCGTTGAAATGGAAGAATTTGCAACGTATGACGAAGTGATGATTTCAGCACTGATGTAATAACAATCAAGTCACAATGAGGCTCAGTTTCATCAAATGGCTGACATTTACTTCAGGAAATGAGACATGTGACACTATTGCAGATGACGTTGTGATCTTATGAGAAGTAGTGACTTGTAACATTTTTAATATTTGATAAAGTTAGTTTTAGTTAGTTAGTGTCCATGTATTTTTTTTTTGGTATTTTATTTAAAACTTTCATGCCATTCATGCTGACTTACAATTATTCCATTTATACACTGAGCAGAAGAATCTTGTAGATAGCCCAGCAGCAGCAGCTTGGTGGTGCTGGGATATAATTTCTTTATTTTGGGATTTTTTTTTCGGCTTCTCTCGTTCTGAACACTAGATTTGGCCCATGTTTTTTATGCCCTTCATAAACCAAAAATCCCTGTCTATTCAGGCTTGGGACCGGCATCAGGAATGCACCGGCTTGTGCAACCCAAATGGCAGTGGCAGACTGAGCAATTATCTGGGATATCTGGGACTTAAACCTGCGATATTTCAGTCCAGATCCCAATGCCTTAACCACTGAGCTACCACCTTCCCTGGTGCTGGGATATAATAATATACTGAAGTCTATATACTGAACTATATACTGAAGTCATGTGTGTGCGGGGAATTTGTCCTGCAATGCACAATAATTTTATCCCAGGCTGATTGTGACTGAGAAACATGCAGAAGAATCTTTGGTTTTCAACATCAACAACAACAAAAAAATTCTGCATATGAAGGGGTTTTCCAGCCTACAGCACAGCTGCTCTGATTGTGAACCCATAACTTTTATCCAATATTTCTAATGGGTCCTTTTCTCTTTACATGCTAGAACAATACACTTTCCCACTGGGTTGTCTTTGTCTTATTTGTCTCATACTTGCTTCACAGGTGTTTGAGTAATTTTTTAGTCATATTTCGTTTTCTTCTATCCGATTTGTTTTCCTTCTTTACCATTCCCAAACTATATAGCTGCCTTTGTCTATTATAATACATAGACATCAGACTCGATGAGACATAATCCTATTTACATTTGGCAAGAGAATGATGGGAACAGAAAGAGTTATAAATAAATACACTGCAGCAGGCAAATAAACAAAGTACAGCATGTGCAACAGGCTGGTTCAGACCTGTCTTTATAAAATTGTCATAGAAGAAATCCCAAATAAAAAGTACGCCGTTAATGTTGTTCAAATATGCTGAACAGTGTGGCAAGGAATGAGAGAGGGAGAAAGAAAAGAAAGCGTGACAGAGGAGCAGAGGAATGAAGTGGACACAGAGGGAGTCTGTCGCCACCTGAGAATTCCCCTACAGTGGGAGCTGGTCTGAGCTCGCATCTCTGTCTGATACACAATACACCTACTGGCTACACTTTCCACCCTACCAACAGGGGGTGCACATGTGTTTAGTGGCATCTGCATGACTAATCTTTCCCTTTTCTCTTCCCTGCCTACACACTCTACCGTTCTTCATCACTTGACTATTTCCTTATCTGTTTCTTTATATATTTTTCCCCCTCTCTTTTTCTTTCTGTTGAATGTATGGACAAAAGAGGCAGTTGGATGGGGTGTTGGGGGGGCTGGGGGGGGGGGGGGGTATTGGGGCTGTTGCCATTGGCAACATGGATACCAACACAGTGATGACCTGGGGAGGGCTTTCTGTCTACTGGGATAAATAGAGGCATTGAGAGTTGGAGAAAGAAAGAGAGAAAAAAAAGTGTCTCGCTTATGACTAGCACATTAGAAGGAGCTTTAATCCTCCTGAATGAAATCTGCGCATTCTGCTTACCCCTAACGCTTGAAACGTTTAATTGGCTTTTGGAGACACATAAGTGAGACATAAAAACAAAAAGTGTGATGCATATGGGGCATAATATAGTGACGTAGAAGGGTTGAGAGCAAGAATTTTGCACACCTACGACAACTCCGCACATGCCATCAAAGCTATCCTCCAATTGTTCCAGAATGTTTAGGAAATCAGCATGATGTGTTATTGTTGGACGACAGGATAGAGATTATGGAGGGAGGGGAATCTAGAAGAGAACGACAGACAAGAGGAGGACAAAAAGTTATATATGGTGGACGAAATCATCATTTCTAAATAAACGTGTGAGAAAAATAAACAGACAGATATTGCGCTGCAATAGAATCGCTTCCCTATATCGCAATCGTGACTGATGTTCTCTGCATTCGGGTTGTATGGAGGACGGTAGAATGTAGTCTAGTATGACACACACACAGGAAAGCACCTGGAGTCTCCACAGAGAGACGGAAGCTTCAGTACAGGAGGAAGCAGGAGGAGTTGGGGAAAGCAGTAGCGTGTGGCCGTACATGAGTGGAGCAGGGCGGGTTGTTGGATATAGTCCATGCTTTTCTTTCTTCCTTTTTTTATTTATTTTTTAACAAGCTAGTAGCGAACATTGTCTTTTATGAGCATGTCTTTTAAAGAGCATTCCCAAATCGACTTATAATAATTCTTGAAAGTGATAATGACTGCTTCATGTTCAAGAACCTCCATTTAATGTTTGTTTTTATATATCCGGCAATCAAGGGTTTGCTTACACATGCCCCCCCCCACCCCTGTTAATCTATATGCACTTTAGTAAAAGAAGTTCAAATTCAATTTCTCCTCACATGCAATATTATTCAGTGTAGGAAAGGTATGAAAAACAAACAAACTAATGTGTGTTTGGTTCTACTAAGCTCAAAGGTAATTAAGATTCATCTCACACTAATTTTGCAAACAGAACTTTCAAGTATCACTTTAAAAGCCTGGGATTTTTTTTATAACAGGAAAAGGCTAAAACAAAGACTTTTCCACTGCTTATCACCAAACACACAAGTCCACAAATACCCATTGCACAAGTTGTGAGAAAGCTAGTACATTTTGTGTCATACGTGCTTAAATTTTTTTCAGACGTATGCGCTTCATGGGCATCTACCTGTATAAAAGCTTTGGTTAAAGATGAGGAGAGTATCTAAGGTGCAGGCTTATTTCAAATCTTTTCCGAATGCATTTTCAGGATTGTCACACAAATTTGCAAGGTGTTTAATGTGCTCGGATAATGTGATAGTTTCAAGAGTTACAAAAGAGCATATGTACAGTACATATAAACATATTGATCAAATATCATGGACATATTTAAAGGTCAAAATGTAACTCAAAAATATTTTAAATATGTGTAATTGTTGATATGGTGACCTTCATGTTAACAAGCAGATGTTTGTTTGATATTTTTGGAAGAAGTTATCAAAGTCAGATGTAAAACTCTTTTTTTTCTTTTTTTTTTTTTACTGTTCCTGGCTTGGGGTCATGTTTGGCATCATTTTATTTTGAGGACATTCCATGTCAATAAACACTGATTCCATGGCAGTATACAGTTTTTAATAATTTTTTTATGAACAAATGTTAAGCTATCTTACAACCTGAGTCAACAACGGTGGCTTTAATTTTTAAATACAATTTATTCTACTATGTAGGATTTACATTCCTAAAATTTTAAACCTGGAAGTGTTGTGGTGCATGTAGCGGGGGCGGTAAGCTGGCTTTACTTATGCTGAATTTATTTGACTTATCTTGAAATAAGTTATAAGTCTGAATTTGTCATTTGTGACCTTTATTCATTTGACCTACAAAGTGGGGGGAAGGGGGGGGAAGCCACACAAACCTGTCCTCGTAGCAACAAGCTAGCCTGCTAACTGTAATCATTGTTGCATAGTCCTTATTATGTATTAAATAGTCCTGTATGTTGATTGATCTAAAGCAAATACGATATTGAACAAAGATATAGAACTAATGCTGACTGGATCTCATCTACTGAGGAGGAAGAGTTTTGTAGACCTTCTTAAGGTTCTGAGTAGGAATTCCATGTTGAGGCGCCATTTTCTTTGTTTGTATTTTTTCCCCAGGGTTGGAATAATGAGTTACAAATTTGAGTCAAAACTCTTTGTTGTATCTCTATAAAAAAAAAAGACAGACATAAAATTTATGTTTGCCAACCAATGCATGATTTAAGTGTAAAATTCAAACTAAGTGTAAATATTTTGGCTGAACAATGGTAATCTAGTTACAATAGACTATATCTTATAATATATATAGTAGACAGACTTTACACATACTGCATACTGCATACATACACACACACACACACACACACACACACACACACACACACACACACACACACACAAAACACACACAAACACACACTTTAACAAAATAACACAGTAGGTGGTATGTACTTTCACTTACATAATAACACAGCGCATAATTATAAACTTTGTTTGTTTTTTAATTACTGTACTGTTTCTAAATTACTGCCTAACACAGTGAGTGCTCAGACACAGGAAGCTGTAAACACTATACCAAGCATACAGCTTAGCGAGGAGTCCTGCAGCGTCTAGTCCTCTGTAATGCTCCAATCTTTTGTGCTCGCTTCCAGTGGTGTCAGTGGGCTAAACTAGGCCAGTCAAGGCCTTTTCTACCCACCCTGATAAATAACAGACAGCTCACATTGTTCCCAAACAACTTGCTTTGTGTTCGTGATGCAAAAAAAAAAACAAAAAACAGTAGTGCAGCAGCCAGAGACACAAGACGGGGAAAACCTCAAAACAAAATAAAAAGTTCTGTGAGGCCAGGAGGGTCTCCCGGGTCTGAGATCTCATATGCGTAAATTTCCCTCTTGCATTTTTTGCACTATAAGAAAGCTGTGCTTTGTCCGTTACAATCACCAGGCCAATGTCAAACTGAATACCGATGAGGGATTTTAGATTAATGTTTTACACAGCATTTTCCATTACAATGATCAAAGGGAAGGAATTTCTTTTCCACAACCATTACTCATCTCTGTTGTAGAGTCGTAAACCCTTTGTTAAAGCTGTTACTGTGGATTGTAGTAGGACAAAATTTTACTAACACACCCATTTATAGAACATGGTTAGTAGAATTTAAAAAAATAATTTTTCTAAACAAATGCATAAAAATAGCAGAAAATCAAAATTAGATCAATCACATAGTCTTATCTTCATTATAATATTCAGTAAAAGACACAAGGATTTTTTTAAAAAACAATAAAAAAGTGTAAAAATGTTAATATACTAAAGTGTTCAAGAATGGTAAATTTAGTAATTTAGTAAAATATGGCACTCTCTTTGGGATGTGGTCTTAGGGAGGTGCTAGCTCAGTGGTTAAGGTTTTGGGTCCTGGCCTAGAAGGTCACAGGTTCAAATCCCATCACCACCAAGGTACCATTAGTGGGCCCTTGGGAAAGTCCCTTAACTGCTTACTTGTAAAGATGCTCTGCATAAGGGTGTCAAATTACAGCAAAGTGAATATCCCAGTTAATTTGACCTTCTGATAAGTAGCCCAACGCCTTAACCACTGGCCTATACTGAGATGTTGCCTTAGGCAACAGCTGTAATTTTGATTATAAAGTTAATGTAGTGGAGGTGTTATCTCAGTGCTTAAGATGCTGGGCTACTGACTGGAGGGTTGGGAGCTCAAGCCCCGGTATCGCCAAGATGCCAGTCTTGGCTCAAGGCCCTTAACCTCTGTGCTCCAGGAGCGCTACATCATAGCTGACCCTACTCTCTGACCCCAACCAACTTGGATATGCAAAGAAAGAATTTCACTGTGCAGTAATGTATATGTGACAAATAAAGGATATTTAATTCTATTCTAATGTGCGTGTGTGGTTCATCAAGTCAGGGTGCTTAGTTCCTGAATATGTGGCTTGCAGCTTTTATTAATTTTATTGTTATTATTATTTATTTTTATTATTATTATTATTATTCACTCATTCATTCATTCATTCATCTATACATCTTCTACCAATTTATTCCACTTCTCTCTCGCGTCGGGGATGCTGTGCGTATCTTAAACATTTTTGGGAATAAAGGCAGGACACGCTGTCTGGAATGCCAACCCATTGAGGGGCACACACACACTCACATTCACTCTCACATTCACACTAGGGACAATTTTCCAAGGTGCCAATCAACCTACCGTTCATGTTTTTGGAAATTGAGAAAAACCCCTCTAAAGAGTGAAGGGGAGAACTGTAAAATAGTTAATTAGCAGCTGTACTGTAGGCATAAACAGCCATCATGAAGTTATGTTATTGTAATAGATAGACAATAGAATATGCAACGTCTATCGTTTATAAACATCTTCTGTGTAACAATGTTTTGGGGGTGTAAATGCCGTGATTTTCATTACAGAATCATGACTGCTTTTAATACAATGACAATTGATGGACAAAGATCACTGGCATCTGCTAATGATTTTCTCCCTGGTATCTTGTGCGAGATTTCCAGAGTCTTATAAAAAAAATTTTTAATGATTATATGTACTGTAGATGAGGTCAGGTGATTTAATGTTCAAATCATTCTTAAATTTCTTGCCAATGTTTTTGCAAAATGTCGAAGCGATGCCCATCTTTTCATTTGAGAGACTGTAGCTGTTTTGAATCAATTTTTTTATTTTGTTGCCCCAAATTAAAACAAAGAAATTCAAAATTTCCTTTATACATGGTCCTCTGCTTAAACATATTTCATACTCAAGTGTGAATTGATTATGTATTTTATATGTTTTATATGCATTTTTTATAGTGCCCCAATGTTTTTGGAATTGAGGTTATATTTAGAAACACTGTAATACAAATGAAAAAGAGAGATTAATTTTCAGTACTGTGGAAATACGAATCAATAAAGTGCAGTTACTGCATTTTATACTTTCCTTTGTTCTCATGCAGGCCTGTCCGAAAATTATACTTCCTTCACCACGCTGTTACTTTTCAGCATGAATCATCTAAACAGGATTGGAAGCATCTGATCACGTACCAGCCAGTGGTAAAGGGTGAGAGGTCAGAGGAAGGTTCTGTGTAAACAGGAAGAACATAGCATGGGCTGGGATGTGACGTTTTCTCAGAAAGAGGAAAGAAAAAATACGCACACACCTGTGTTTCTCACTGTACTGGACTTCCCTCTTTCTTCTGTGTACCTTTTTTATTGCATTTAACTGGAAGTTTCTTTTTTAAGGCATGAGTAGGAGCCATGTATATCAGTCACTATATACATTTACATCTGATGAGGTGACAACATAAAAGAACAATTGTGGCTCAATGGCAATAATAATATGAAGCATTTCCCAATTTTATGGCTCATAGAGATATTAATACCACACAGTGTGGAAGTCCCCCTCCTTCACACACAATTCCACACAGCACAACACAATGCAGAGAGAGGATGTACATCACAGTGGCAGTTAGTGGCTGACTGAAATAAACCACGCTACCTGGCGTCTGTTCAGATCGACAAACAAAGCTGGAAAGTGACAATGTAGTTGCAAGTTGTAGCAGCTGATCTGTCGGTATACTCAAGTCAAGTCGGCTTTATTGTCATTTCAACAATATGCAGTGTAGTATACAGTGAAACGAAACAACGATTCCCCAAGACCAAGGTGCTACAACAGAAAACACAAGTTAACAAGACATAGGACTCAATAGTACAGGATTCAAAACTAAAGCAGAGAGAAAAAATTAGGAAAAAAAGAAAAGAAGAAAAAAAAAGAATTGCCAGAATTGAATAACCTTCCCAGCCTATGACGACTTCCAATACTTTTGATTCTTGTTGTATATGGGGAGGTAAATTGATGGTTTTGGGATGGTTCTCTGGATAAAGGGAATTTGATATATATATATATATATATATATATATATATATATATATATATATATATATATATATATATATATTCATTTGGCAAATCTTCCTCGCATTTTCCTTAATAACATTAATAGAATATGTAGGTTGTTAGTGGTTAGCATGTTCGCCTCACACCTCCAGAGTTGGGGTTCAACTTCCTCCTCCGCCCTGTGTGTGGAGTTTGCATGTTTTCTCTGTCCTCCTTCTCCCCGTGCCTCTGGGTTTTTTTCTCCGGGTTCTCCGGTTTCCCCCTGGGTCCAAAAACATGCATGGTAGGTTGATTGGCACCTTGGAAAATTGTCCCGTGTGTGTGAGTGAGTGTGTGTGTGTGTGTGCCCAGTGTGATGGGCTGGCATTCATACAGGGTGTGTCTTGTCTTAATACCAGAAGACGCCTGAGATAGGCACAGGCTCCCCCTGACCCGAGGGAAGATCGGATATAGGGGTAGAAGAGGAATGAATTCATTAAGTTTTACAAAGTTTTAAAAAAGGTTTCTTTTATTAAAGCAGTTGAAGGTTCTAAACATTAAATATAATGTGAATCATATAAGAATTTATACAAATTGCAGAGCAATCTATGATTGCTAGATTGCAACAATTGCAATTATTATAATAACAGTTCTAAGAATTACAAACTACTCTTAAGAATTATTATTTAGAAAACAACACATTTTCCTGTATATGCACGTTAGAGAAACATTCTTACCTACTATTATTAAAAATGTCTTATATTACATGCAGGCTATTATATATATATAAGGCTAATAGTTCTCAGAGGAGGGTATTTTATATGTTTCCTTTTCCCTCTCATTCCTTTTATTGAAATGAGAATTTTCTGGCATTCGTCTTCTGTTTTCTTTATTTTCACACAGTTATTCTGTGGGAATTTTACAAGGATTCTTAAGCTCATGGACAAGTGACCTTATGGCCCAGCTAACCTTCACACACACACACACACACACACACACACACACACACACACACACACACACACACACACACACACACATCTTCATCTGACTATTACTTGGCTCAAATTCAGTTATTTTAATCCCAGATGAAAGCATGCAGCAGACACTATGAGCAATCTGCCAACAACAGTTTAATTCTCTCTCCCGAGCCTACAAGTGCATGGCCAGCTCTGCCGATCTTTACTGATCATTGACAATATATTTTGGCACCCGGCCTGTAAACTATTATACCAATTCTTTTCAACTTTGTCTGAAATGACAAATTGACATAATGTACTGCAACGTTATCTCAAATATACTGTTGCCTGCCAGCCATTTTTTTTTCAAAAAATGAAGTTGTACACAGTTTGAAAGGAAACAGGTCATTGGTTGATATGTTTTGAATAGCTAAGAACTGGGTGAGGTCCTTGAATTATTTTATGCTGGTGATAAAGACACATTCCTTCGAGTAAGGCAACCTGAGCTGCTTTTTGACGGGGCTGTTGAGATTGGCAAGGTGAAAGACGTGTTCCTATACGCTCACATACTTCACCAAATGCCAGCAACGTGCGCTGAATGAAACCAATCCAGGACACATACTTTACCTTAAGCTTTCTGATTTAGTAAACAGTGTGAACGAAACAGACTTGAATGTCACAAAAGATTACAGTTAAGATCTTAAAAATGTTTTCGCCACATACCATGTGGCCAAATGTGGTCTGATGAGGCCGATGTAACAAATAAAAGATCTCCAGATAATACAAGCATTAAACATTTAAAGAATTTGGCAGATGGCCTTATCCAGAGCAACTTACACCTGAGCAATTGAGGGTTAAAGGCCTTGCTCAAGGTAAACAAGTGGGAGCTTGGTGGTGGTGGGATTTGAACCTGAGATCTGCCAGTCGGCCAATGGCCAATGCCTTAACCCATGATCTACCACCGTCCCATCATGGACATCATGGAGAGATTCATACATTAATCTGTTCTGCACAAGACATATAGGTTTTTGATAGATAGCTAAAGATACATTTTGCAGACGCTCTTATCCAAGTGACCTACAGTACAGAAGTGCTTTGAAGTCTTTATCAATCAACAAATCAACACCGATTCACTAGGTTCCAAATTTCACCTCCCAGCACGATAACAATTCAAAAGCAATGGAACAGCTTCAGAATTTGATTTACTTTTTAGATAAAATGACCCAATCAGAGGCCAGATTTCAATCTTGATAAAAACCTGTGGAATTACTTGAACAGAGCAAGAGATCCCCTACAAAATATTTGAGAGATCACAAGCATTTTTTTTTTGGAATGAGTGAAATAAAATAAGGACGTGGTAGCTCAGTGGTTAAGGCATTTCCACCACTTTCAAATACCACCTGCACCAAGCTGCCACTGGTGGGCCCTTGAGTAAGGCTCTTAACCCTCAATTGCTCAGATGTAAATCTCTCTGGATAAGGGCGCCAAATGCTGGGGATATAAAATTGGCAAATTGTTGTGCTAAGCAAATTTAAACACATTTTTCTTTTTTTCACTGAAAGTAAACGTTTTATTAATTTGTTTTCTTGTGTGTGTGTGTGTGTGTGTGTGTGTGTGTGTGTGTTTGTTTCAATGCTAGATGAAAAACACAAAATGTAAATCAAAGGCGATGTAAATATAAAATCCATTGTATAACATAAAAAATTGTTACCATTTATCTGAATAGCAGAAGAGCTTCTTTCCTTCTTTCAGCTGTGTGTGTGTGTGTGTGTGTGTGTGTGTGTGTGTGTGTGTGTATACACAAGTGTATTTGGCCAGCAGGGTGGGAGGAACTGTGAAAGAGGCATTTTAGTTGCTAGGGACTTTCCCAGCGAAACACAAAGTTGTGAGATCAAACAGTGAACTCCACTCTCATTGGCATTCCACTGAGACACCTGCAGTTCTTAGAGCTGTATCAAATCAGACCTTCATTAATCAAAACTCTACAAATTTGACAGCTTAATAGCTTAATAAGCATGCAGATACACACATGGTTTCACACACCCACACACGCACACACACAGCGACTGTAGACTGCTTGCACACGACATCCAGATTCCATTCACAAACCTGCTCTGACTATCTCGTTATTTACTTAGGAGAAGGGTGTTAGAGTCGTGTCCAGAAGGGTCTCGAACTTATACAGATTTGTGTCACTTCCTCTTCTAACAATAAGTACACACATGCACAAACATAACATACTATATATACTGTATGGTTTAAAGCAAATGTTTGCATTATCTAAATAAAGAATTATTTTATAAAAGATTTTACTGATGTTATGATTTTTAAATGTCTCTTTAACATACAGCATATAATGCATATGTACACACACACACACACACACAACACACAAACACACACACACACACACACACAAACACACACCAACACACACACATATATATATATATATATATATATATATATATATATATATATATATATATATATATATATATATATAAATACACACACAGTTGCATGGTGGCTTAGGGGTTAGCATGTTCGCCTCACACCTCCTGGGTTGGGTGTTTGATTCCTAGCTCCGCCATATGTGTGTGTGGAGTGGAGTTTGCAGTTTGCATGTTCATCCCTTAGGGTTTTTTTTCTCCGGGTTCTCCGGCTTCCTCCTCATCCAAAACCATGCACGGTTGCTTGTTTGGCACCTTGGAAAATTGTCCGTTGTTTATGAATATGTGTGTGTCTGAATGTGAGTGTGTGCCCTGCGATGGGTTGGCACCCCATACTGGGTTATTGTTATTGTTTGCTAAAATGGTTGATATCTGTTAAGGATCCCAGTGAGAATTAAAAAGCTCATGCCTCAGATTTTCCATGTGCTTTTCCCAGATATGTCCAAAAGCAGTTTTAAGACAACTTGCCCCAAAGTAAATACTGAGAGAATTGAATTATAAAAAATGTTTGGTTTGGTTATGGATTATTCCCACTAGTGTTGGCTTGGAAAAGATTTCAGATGAAGAAGGAATTACTAGCATGGATACAACAGGCTAGAAGAGACGAAAAACAAAACAAAAAAAAACAGGTGCTAAAAATAGATTTTTTGGGGTGTCCATCTTCAGCATTGAAATTATTTGGCTTGCTTGTTTTATTTATTTGTGAGTTTAATGTTTTGAATCTAGCTTTACACGGATGCCATGTAATCATTTTATTGTTTTTCATTTCAAAAAGCTTTAGTGCCATATAAACTCTGCCAATGGTAATGTCACTATTCTTGACAGGGTTGTCACTCATTTATAACAGATTGTTTTTCTTTATACAGAATGAGAAAATCCAACATAATGATTTCCATTTCGCAGTCATTGTTAAAACTGGCTAAATAAAGGATAAGTAATTTGAACATATTGGTAATGAACTGTTTTGAGGTACCAGATTCTGAATGCAGAAATGTTTACACACATAAACAGTTTTACTGTGTGTGATATGGAAGTCTGTCACTCAGCTGTCACACTGTGGAAAAATTGTTCAGTATTTTACCTCATACATTCTGTGGAAGTGATGAGCAAACAAGCGAAAAACCCTCAGAGACCCAAATCGGCCTTTGGAAACAAAGTCATGGTCATAATTCAGGAATTTATTGCGTTCATTTTCAGCCCCGCAGCTTGGCATGAACAGACCGAGTCTATCAATGCGCCACTGTGTGCCACCACATCGCATGCTTCCTTCTGTATTACAGAATCGTATACACAGGAAAGCGTTGATTATGAAGAGAAAACATACTATTTACTACTTCCAACAATCTATTGTCAAAGAATAATGAATGTAATGACAAGTGTGGAAGTGTTACCAAGTTAAAGTGCCCATGACATTTTGTTTCTAGCTTTAAAAAACTGGTTATATTGAATATTGTCCAGTGTTATAAATTGTTGGACTCTGTGTGTTTCAAGATTTAAAGATGATTATTTGAATTACTCTAACTTACTTTGAAAATATTATTGCATGTTTCCGATGGAACATATCATTTTCTATCCATTGTGATGCTTGGATCAGACCTGTAATTCCTTCGGCTCATTTCTCGTGGTTCAAATGTATAATATGTCTTCAGACTCAGTTTCCTGCAGTAGTGACTGTGGACCATGAAACAATAGCCACCTTCTTTATGCATCATCCTGTTACCTCAGCCAAAGGGTTACCACTGTACAATTTCCTTTACGGTAGTCAGGCTGGAAATGTCATTATGGCTGACATATCTGAACTCTCAAACATGTTCTTTAACCGAGCTCATATTTAACCATAAACTTTTACAATGGATTTCCAAACAAATGTGGTTTCTGATGCAGATGTAGATCCGCAATTAATTCTTAAAGTCAGTTTGTTTTGGAACCAGCTTCATTCTTACCTTTGCTGGTTTCTGTGAAGACTCTCCCTTCCTGCCTGTAATCCTGCTTCACTGGTCATCTCCTTCATCGCTCCCTGGATCAAATACATTTTTTTGTCTGATTATTTGACATTTTCAACATTAGTTTGATATACCATGTCCCTGTGGGTGTCCACCATGTTCTCTAGTTTCCTTCCTCTCTTTACAAAATCTTATTTCAGACTGCTTTTCATCTTAATGTAGGCGTACTATATATTATATTACACTTCATATTTTATAAAATAGAGGCATTTGGGATTACTTCATTAGCTTTTTATTCCGACATTTCAGTTACAGTCCTACAGTTTATTTGCTGGGCCAAATTATAACCGGGATAAACTTCATTGGATAAGAAAGACCGGAAATATACTCTCTTGATTTCCTGACTAATAGACTCTTGACCAGTCTCAAAAGTCCATTTCTTTACATCCTGGTTTTGTATTTAATTGTGAATGCACTACTTCCTCCTTTTCTCTCTTAAAAAAGTTTTTTTTTGCTATCTATGATTCATTCATCTTTACTACAGTGGCAAGAAAAAGTATGTGAACCTTTTGGAATTCCATGGTTTTCTGAATAAATTTGTCATAAAATGTTATCTGATCTTCATCTAATTCATTTGTATTGACAAACACAATGTGTCTAAAAATAATAATACCAAAAAAATCCAATCTTTCTTGTCTTTATTGAACACAATCATTCAATATTCAAAATGGCAGTGGAAAAAGTAAGTGAAACCTTAGAATGAATAACTGGTTGACCCCCCCTGGCAGCAATAACCTCAACCAGGCGCTTCCTGTAGCTGTGGATCAGACCTGCACATCGCTGAGGAGGAATTTTAGCCCATTCTTCCTGGCAGAACTGCTTTAGCTCTGTCATATTCTTTGGACGTCTCATGTGTATGGCCCTCTTCAAGTCAATCCATAGCATCTCTATTGGGTTGAGGTCTGGGCTCTGACTTGGCCACTCCAAAAGGCGGATTTTCTTTTTCTGAAGACATTCTGTTGTGGACTTGCTCCGGTGTTTTGGGGCATTGTCCTGTTGCATCACCCACTTTCTACACAGTTTCAGCTGATGTACAGACATTCTCACTTTATCCTGAAGAATTGTCTGATATACTTGGGAATTCATCTTCCCCTCATGATTGCAAGCTGGCCAGGCCCTGATGCAGCAAAGCAGGCCCAAATCATGATGCTTCCTCCACCATACCTTACAGTTGGGATGATGTTTTCATGACGATATGCCGTGCGCTTTCTACGCCAGATGTAGTTCTGTGTGTTTTTTCCAAATAGTTCAATCTTAGTTTCATCAGTCCACAAAACATTTTGCCAATACCGCTGTGGAGTGTCAATGTGCTCTTTTGCAAACTTAAGGCGTGCAGCAATGTTCTTTTTAGTAAGCAGCGGCTTCCTTCGCGGTGTCCTGCCGTGGATACCCTGCTTGTTCAGTGTTTTACGTATTGTAGACTCATGAACAGAAATGTTAGCAAGTTCCAATGATGCCTTCAAATCTTTGGCTGTCATTCGGGGTTGTTTCTTTACCTCATTGTGCTCTTGGTGTCATTTTGACGGGGCGCCCACTTCTAGGTAGAGTAGCAACAGTCCCAAATTGTCTCCATTTGTAGATTGTTTGCCGAACTGTAGACTGGTGAATTTCTAAAGTCTTTGAAATAACTTTGTAACCCTCGCCAGCTTCATGTAAATCAACAATTCTTGATCGTAGGTCCTCTGAAAGCTCTTTTTGGCGAGGCATGGCTCACATGTTCACATGGCACAATCATGTTCTTCTTGTGCAGAGCAAACTCCAAAGGTTTGAGGGGTTTTTATCAGTCAAAGTAGCTGTAGTTCACACCTCCAAACTTATTATCTTAACCAGACTCGAGGTGTGCTAAAACCAATTAGCTCCAATTAGCTTTTTTGAGGTCATTAACTGATCTACATTGCAGAAAATATCTGGATGAAATATGCCATTATATTAAAAAAAAAGGCACTATACTGAACCACTTGTGTACATCGTGTGTTTAATGGGAATGGGATTAGGTTTGTGCAGTTATAATGAAAGCTTACTTATATTTGTGCATATTGATAATGATATCTTTCAAACCTGGTTCCTACCATTTTTACCCAATACACACTGTGGCAGGTTAGAGGCTGCATTGATGTTCACCAAGATACAAAATATTTCCACAGTAACAACAAATGCTAATAATGTAGCAATTTTATCACAATTTCCACTTAATGGCTCCCACCATTACACAAGTACCAACCTGGGACCAATAATTTTGTACCTTCTGCAGATGTAAAATTCAAACAAGTGTAGAAGTGCATTGCCATAAATTCATTTCACAAGAGACTGACTGCAAACATTTCTTTCACGGTTTTCTTAGCAAGACAGCGCAAGAGAATGAGACCAGAGAGAGAACATCCTCGAACAATCGCCTATATTGTACATCTTACAGATGAATGAAGCAGAAAATGAAATGGCACAAGGATAAAAAAGATGAGAAAAGGGCAAACAGAGAGGACGAGAAAAAAAAGAGAGCAAGTTTGAGACAGAGCAATAAAGAGAGGAGTGAAAGGGCAAATGCGTTAGAGTGGGAGAAGAAAAGATGAGAGAATTTTACAGCTTTGTGTTTTGGGAAAGAAAGGGCGGGAGCGATGCTGTGATGGAGAGAGAGAGAGAGAGAGAGAGGGAGAGATGGACTGAAGGAAAGACAGAGAGCGACAGTGTGCAAGCTAGAAGGATGGATGAGGAATCAGACAAGTTGTGAGAGATCTTGATGCTCTTGTTCACACTTGACCTCTTGACCTTTTGACTCAATAGCTCAGATCATCTCCCGCACACACACATACGCACAGTGCTATCGTTTCTGTTGCGGTCAGACGCAGTAGTTGTCATGCTATCTGGCCACAGAGCGCTTTTGTCCATGACTGTTGCAGCTACCCACACATTTTCCTAATGACTAACTATCAGGATTAGAGGATCTGTGCAGCCTGCAGTCTCTGAAGCTCTGCTCTCAAATGATCAATCCTATTGACGTTCATATAGCATTTAAACTTAGGCAACATTGGTAAATTACTGTATTTCGTAAAAATGCATGTGCAAGGAGAAGGAATATTTTGAGACTTGCGTGTTCGGGATTAGATTATTGGAGGCTGCATATTGCAAAAGCCTCCAAATGCATGGTCAAATATGTTGATGATTTTTTGCAGACCCATTCACACTTTTAAACAGCAGACTAACATTGTTAAAGGTTAAAAAATGGTCAAAAAAGGCATTTGGGGATCGAATCCTGCCACCACCCTGTGTTTATAGTTTTCCCAATGCATGGGGGATGTTTGATGGGGACTTTAGTTTCCTCCTCCAGTTCATTAATATGTGACTAGAGATACAACAAACCAAAATACTTCAACTTTATTTTACTTCAATGCTTATGCAAAAACAAAAATCTGCATTTTAAATTATGCTTTAGTGCTATGGGCTGTTCTGCAGAGTTTGTTGCATAACGGACAGTCTTATCGTATAAATGGGTTACAATATTTAAAAATAACACTACAGAAGCATAATATTCAGATATGCAAATTACGTAAATTATGTATTACTGGGGGGGCACGGTGGCGTAGTGGTTAGCACGTTCGCCTCACACCGCCAGGGTCCGGGTTCGATTCCCGTCTCGGTCATGTGTGTGTGGAGTTTGCATGTTCTCCCCGTGCCTCAGGGGGTTTTTCTCCGGGTTCTCCGGTTTCCTCCCGGTCCAAAAACATGCACGGTAGGTTGATTGGCACCTTGGAAAAAATTGTCCCTAGTGTATGAATGTGAATGTGTGTGTGAATGTGTGTGTGTGTGCCCTGCGATGGGTTGGCATTCCATCCAGGGTGTATCCTGCCTTAATGCCCATAGACGCCTGAGATAGGCACAGGCTCCCCGTGTGACCCGAAGATCGGATATAAAAGCGGTAGAAAATGAATGAATGAATGAATGAATGTATTACTGGCCTTATTTAGGTTATTCTTATACCTGTACCTTATTCTTGAGGTATTATTTATTTATGTTTGTGCATAATATTCCATATATATATATATATATATATATATATATATATATATATATATATATATTATATTCTTATATATAAAATATATAAGAAGATATATTTTGACATTAAATTTCTTGGTGCAGTATCATATTTTCATTGAGTTGTATTCTTAATTTTTTTGTGTCTGTATGTGTGTGTGTGTGTGTGTGTGTGTGTGTGTGTGTGGTGTGTTAATCAAATTTTCCAGTTAGTTTAATGCACTTAACACAAAATATTTTTAAACCAGTAAACATTATTGAATCATAAAACAGTGACTATAAGCTTGTGTTATTCGGTTTAATGTTTTGTTATTAGGAAGTTAAATGACCTGCCTGAGCCCACATGGGTAGCTGAAGTGTCAACAGGTCTTAATGGACCACAACAATTAGGAACCTTCACAAACACACTCTTGAGATGAGGAGAAAAGAAAAAAAGAGCATGAGGCACAGGATTGGTGATTCATTGATTTCTAATAGCAGAAAAGAATAACAATTTCATTCTATTTAATTTAATTAAATTTCATTTCTGCTTCTGTATTCAACAAGGCCAATTTTTATTTGATGTACAAAATTCTTTGTATAGCATTTTCAGATTTGTCTCATTCTGGTTCAGAGGGAATGTAGTTAAAATGATTGTTGTTTTTATTTATGCATTGTTTTTATATATACAAAAATATACATTTCAATATCTCTGGTAAAAAAAAAAATTGCCATTAGACGTCGTGTGAATTTTTTTTTCTTATAGCCTATGTGCAAAATTCCCTAAATTGATTGCACCAGTTTAGGTCTACTTACCCCACAATAAACACTCTCACACACACACTCACACTCACACTCACGCGCGCGCACACACACACACACACACACACACACAGCCCTGCCCTGAAGGGGCGGGATAGATAAGAGCTCCCAGACTCATGTAGAAGCGCTCTAGCTCACCGTAATCAAGTCGGTGCGGTTGACACGCGCTCAACGCAGCGGACTGATAAGCCTCCGAGGAATAGAGAAGAAAACGTTTCCAATGGAGTCCTATACAAAGAAAAAGGAGTACAAGTGGATGCGTCATGCTTCATAAAGTGTGCGCTACAGAAGGGAAGTGTATAAAACACTGAACATCAGCCGGGAGTGGACTTTAGGAGCAAGGAGTTGCATATCTCTCAAAACTTTGCAAGACTATTTGTTTTTCTTTTTAAACGTGGGAAATCAGACACTTTTTTTTTTAGTTTTTAAAGCTTTTTTTCTTGTGCATTATATTGTCTATTTTATTTCCTGCTGAATTTCCCCTCCGGATTGTTTTTTTGTTTTTTTTTTTGCATTTCGGGTGTAACAGTAGACAGTGTTTACTCTGTAGAGGCTGTAGAGGAATAATCTGCGCGTTTGCGCACTGAGTGGAGGTGTGCGGGTCCCGCGGGCGCCGCTGTCCCGCGCTCCGAGTGCTGAGCAGAGCGGAGGGAATCAAGCGAGCCGGCCGCGCCTCTCAATGCGGCGGAGCGATGAGCACTGGGCTCTGCTGGCTGCGCGCGCTGCTGCTCGCGGCGTGTCTGCGTTTCGGCGGCGCAGAGGTAAGAGCTTTCTTTCTTTTCTTTTCTTTTCTTTTCTTTTCTTTCTTTGCTTCTTGAGGTCTATATGTTCAGTCACTCATTCTTCATTCAATCTCTCTTCATCATTAATCCTTACCTCACCAGCGACGATGGCAAACTTTTAACATTGCGTATTGCTAAACAAGAAAACTTACAATACTGAATCACGTAATCATTTTCAAACAAATTACACATAAGTTGTCTGGTGTTAAATATATTATTTTTAAATAGGATTTTAGTGTAGCTTGGCGTTGCTAGTGACGTCATTATTCTCCTATTTTTTTTTTTGTGAATAGAAGTTGTATGAAAAAAATTATTGGTGCACCTGAGCCTTCACATTTCTTTCTAAGAGTAATCAGAGAGTAATTGATTGTGTGTTGCTTAGATAGAGGAAATTTGGTTTTCACAGGGAGAATGTCCAATGGATATTTTGACAGTTTTAACTTTCAATATGAGTAATGTTTTTTCTCATGAGAGGGAGTGGTGTTTATATATATATATATATATATATATATATATATATATATATATATATATATATATAGATATATGTGTGTGTGTGTGTGTGTGTGTGTGTGTGTGTTTCAGACTATGGATGAGGTTTAGGATACATTTAGGCACAAGAATACCTTTCATTTGGTTTCATTATTAATTAATTTAAAAAAATTAACAATTTTATCCATTACCTCTTCCTTTAGGTTCTTTTTTTAGCTATATAAAAGAATAGTTTCTAACATCAAGGAACCTGAGACCTTTTTTTTTACCTTGCACATTGCACATTGGTATAAGCGGTTTACATGTCATTCTGTTTGGATTGGAATCTGTACAAATTCGATCCGATGACAGTGTATAAACCATAAGTGTCAGCTACTCAACACAACTTACTTGAGCACCAGGTGACATCAGCATGTACAGAACTTCGCATACCAAAAAAGACATTTTTATGAAGAGTCATAAAAAAGATCTTATGATTTGTTAGTGTTACCTGTGATTTTATTGTTTCAGACCAGGGGAGTGAGTCTTTGTAACTGGAGTTGTGTTACAGTGTGACTGAGGAGAGAATGTGGTGTGTGTGTGTGTTGTGTGTGTGTGTGTGTGTGTGTTTGTGTGTGTGTGTAGTGAGTTTGATGGGGGAAGGGGGGTGTACAGGGGATGTAGATTTCCTTTTTGCAGCATGTCTTTTTTCATCTTTAAGGAAGATCCAGTAGCTGCCGGCAGTGTGTATTTTACCATCTTTGACTACAAATGTGTCTGCACTTTGAGGTATATGTTTAGGAAATCCCCCTAGTAAGAACAGCAATTTATATGGTTTAGGATTTGGATGGAAAATATTTACAGGGAAGACAAATTATGCAGTACCGTGACTAAAATGAAATGCAGGCATGTTTTATTAAGTATATATAATGTCAGCTAACATGTATGAATTTGGTGCTTGCTTTATTCATGTTTTGTCCAAGTAGTGAGTTGTAACATATGCTGAAAGGGAAATTCCATCTTTAAAAAGTTTTTTTTAACCGGATTAATTTGCTGAGAAGAGAATATTCATTCACATCCAGAGAGTGCGAGAATGGCTTGATTCCAAAATACAGGTGAAAACATATTTGGTTTTATAATGCCTTGGTTAATAAATGCTTTCTGTACACATTTTTTATGTATAATTATGTACCTTCCAAAGTACCATTTCCTCACAGTATATCTCAGACTATTTCTCAAAAATAAGACAGAATTGCGAGTTATAGTGACTGGCAGTAATTGGCAGAAATCTCAGTATTAGGACTCATACAGTAAGTTTTCAAGTTGGCATTAAATTCCTTGATCTCACACTAGGAACATTAGAAGTATATCTACTGGTTTGAGCCAGTATTGTAGCCCAAGAAGAGAAATTGTTCTGTTGAAATGTAGAAAGAACAATGCGTGAGCTACAGTATCAATAGCATTTAAATCCACATCTTCCACACAGAAATATACCCACTTTTTTCATAGTCAATGTATTGATCTTGTCATAAAAGCCCAAATTTAAGTACGCCAACTACTTGATGTTATTTACTTCGCTTCATCAAGGTATATACTTGTTTTCTTCGCAGAATCAGCTACAGGATGTACATTATCCTGGTTGAAATGAAGTGCAATAATAGCCTTTTTCACCCTTCTGTATTTAATACATTCAAGGAGACAGGAGCTTCTCTGTCTATTTTTAAAAATAACTACATGTCAAAACACTAAAAAACTCACTATCCAGCTGTGAAAATATAATTATAATTATATATAATTATTAAAAATGTAATAATGGTCAGCACTAAAAAAACTATATTCTATATGCACGTAGAAGGTCACGAAAAGGGACAAAAATAGCGATGACTTCATGGTACAAAAGAGGAAAAAAAAATTAAAAATAATCATTCAAAATCATGTTTACATTATATATTAATGCTAGGTAAACATCCAGAAGTGCACTACTAACAGCCAGCTGGAGAATGAACCCTGATTATGTCTGACAACTTGCTTACTAATTTAGCTAATGTGATATGGTTTGTGGTAACTCTTGTCATTTGGTGGTCTAGCATAAAAAAATGTAGTTAAGTTAAGCAATTCTAGAGTCAGGACTATAGAATGCTGCAAATAAAGCCTTTGTGATTTGTTTGTATGATACAAAAATCCCCTTTGTCAATCAATTTGAGACAATGCCAATGGAAATCATACAATGTGGAAGACCTTCTGTTAGACATGATGATGATGTGATGCTGGGTGGGTATTAATAAACACACTTGGCTAATTTGTGTCTACGAGTTCAATCCAAGACATATATTTTTAAACCAGTAAACATTATTGAATCTTAAGGCAGTGACCACAAGCTTGTGTCATTCGGTTTGATGTTTTGTTATTAGGAAGTTAAATGACCTGCCTCAGCCCACATGGGTATGTGCCTGAAGCTGAAGTGTCAACAGGTCTTAATGGACCACAACAATTAGGACCCATCACAAACACACTCTTGATATGAGGAGAAAAGAAGAAAAGAGCATGAGGCACGGGATTGGTGATCTCCGGCTTGTATGCTACATTAACAACTTGTGGAATAATAAATCAGCCATAACAGTGATTTAGAATCCAATCTCTTTGTTTCTTCATACAAATCACTTAGCGATATCACTTCTATTCTTCATCTGTCCATCCCCCACGTCCTCCCTGCCCCCTTTCCTGTCCTATGTCTCCATTAAGTGCTGCCATATGAGTAAGAGCAATAGTCACCCAGTGGCCTCTGTCTGGGCCCTTGTTATGAAGAGAGTCCTTGTGCAACTGAGACAAACCTAGCTTCCTTTACTTACCTACACACATGTGTGTCTATTGTGCGTATCTGCACACAACTTCAAACACACACAAACATCTACGAGCATCCTAAAGTCTTTAGTCCAATTTCGTGTGTGAGACAATGTGTTCTATTAGTCTATCTACAGGTGATGAGCCATACCTCTTGCTTTCTCTCTTTCTTGATTTCTCTAACTCTCTCTCTCTCTCTCTCTCTCTCTCTCTCTCTCCCTCTCTCCTATAGAGAGATCCTCTCCCCGTAGCTCTGGCTGAATTGATGAAGAGTGGCTCTGTGTCCGCTACAGAAGATCTGCAGCTGCTGTTGCTCTCTGACTCCGTAGGTAAATCTGCTCTTTCCGTATTCATCATTTTTCACATATTGTTTCACACTGGCCTATTCATGGCTTTTCACAGGCAGTGCTCAGTCATAAGTCACTTTGCAGTTTAATAAGCAGGGTGCAGTAAAGCTGAACATCACCTGAGAAGAAACACCACAGTCTTAAAGACTGTTGTAAAAAATACATGCAGCATCTAATACCATTCACAAAAGACTATGTGCCATGTAAACCAGAACATGCAGTGAATTTTATTCAGTAAACCAATGCTTACACCTTTTCCTGACATATAGTAACTAAGCATTTTGGTGATTTGTTGATATTCAAGATAACACTTAATCTTGCTCCAATGGATCTATTTTTCATCTTTATTAATAAAAAAAACATCAAATATGCCACTTAGATACCGAGGAAACAAGAGTCTATAGTCATTATAAACTAAATGACCAGAACATATAAAGCAAATTAAGACTCCAAAGTGATGTTAAAGAAAAACAATAGTTTTTTCTTTTCAAGAGTGTTTATTTGTAGCTCAAAAATTTAATGAGAACCAGCCAGTCAAGGATGTTTAGGAGCTTATGTTTGTGGAAGAGTAGAAAACACTTTTTTTCTCAGAATGTCAAAAAGTAGAAAAATCATATCTTAACTATTTTGTAGAATAGTTTGGGATTCTTAGTGTTTACACTTACTATTGCTACAAATATTAATATTACTACTAGGATAATCTTAACAATCAGACTCCATCTACTAAATAATACTATTAGTATTGTTACTACTACTACTACTACTACTACTACTACTAACTATAATAATAATAATAATCATACATAATTTGCTGGATTTGTATTCGTCGTTGTGTGTTTAATCCCAAATGTTTACGTGCCAGAAAAGAAAATGTAAAGGGGTCTTAATTGACTGCATATTTTAATGACCCATTTGATATCAAGGACTGTTTCAGGGACATCACAGAACATTCACTGTAACCGTACATTTATGGTTCTTTATATAATTTAGAGTAAAAGAAAAAAACCAGTATTATGCATCGTTCACTATATTTATAGAGTACTTTGTTTCCCTTAATAGATTTATAAGGGCAGGTTATGTAACTAAACACACATGGCTTATACGGTGGACTATAATAAAAACATTGTTACAGTGCTAAGTGCTGAAGGACGTGCAAGCAACCAACAGAAGTTGTAATAAATGTTGTCAAGATAATATCACTCAGATTAATAAAGAAGCTGATCTCTCTTTTTTTTTTTTTTATTAATGCAGATGATGATCCAGAGATCGACCATGCCAACAACACCAACAACCGACTGCCAAGAAGCCTTCTGGGTAAGTTTCAGGCAGCGTGTTATTTATATCTTGTTTTTCTTTCTCTGCTGCTGCCTCCTTCTCGTTCTTTGTCTTTCATTCTCACGTTTTTTTCTCTTGTTTTTTTAAGCTTCTGATTAAGATTTTGTGCCAGCTATAAATCAACCAGAGATGGCTGACAATAAATCTTGTGTAGAATCCTCAGATGTTGTTTTAACAATCCATTTGGGTCCAAGCTGACGACTGATGCCAGCTGGCAGCTTGACTGATGGATCTGTGCGCAAGTGCGTATGTGCTTGTGCAAACGTGTGTGTGACCGTTGCCTTCATCTCGGTGATAAGCGCCTCTCCATCACACTAAGCGTCGTTACCTCAGTCACCCCCCTCCCCGCCACCCAAATCAGCGAATTGAACTTGCCAATCAGTGAGTTAGACGTGTTTTTCAGGAAGCTGTATCAAATCACTGTCCCAATCGTGACAGAGAAAAATGTGGAGCATCCACGTAAAGTGGCAGTGCATTAGTGCCAGTGCTGAGTGAGCTCTTTTTAAAAGACAAAATGTATTCCGGTGCAGATGTAGCATCTGTTCTACCTCCTGGCTGCATCTCTTGTCCTCTGAGATCTCTGTAATCAGCAGCTTTTACTTTAATTTCATTTGATACAGTTCAGTTCAGCTTGGACCAAATGCTCTTATTAGAATGCATTGCACAATGTAATTGCATGCATGCGAAGACAAGATATTTATTGTGCGTATATGTGTGTGTGTATGTTTAGCCAAAAGTTTTACTTTTTTAGCCTAAAGCAAACCTTAAAAAAGTAATAAACTCTTTTCACAGAAACGATAATCAGCACTTTTTTACATTCTAGTCTTGCTTAGAATATTTTATATATTGCTCATGTTGGCCCTGCTGGTAAAATGATCATTTTGCAGAAATTGTAATTGTTTAGAAGAAAATTAATAAATTAAAAACATTGTGCCATGATTATGACTCTGAATTATGCTTCTAATCAGCCACTGAACTCTTACATACCATGTCACATGCTGTCTTCTTGTAATTAGCACATGTATATAAGTCTCACCTTTACCTACTTTTGTCTGATAAAAGAATTACAAATCCCTATTATGTTCCAGTTATTTGTTATTTGCAAGCTTTCCTGATTATTTCCTTATAATATTCCAGTGCTTTCCTCTGTAGATGCTCAGCCTGCGCAGCAAGCCCAGTGTAAGGTGAGGACAGAGGTCATGGAGGTGACCCGCTCTATGCTGGACCGTAGCAATGCTAACTTTCTGCTATGGCCGCCATGTGTTGAGGTGCAGAGGTGCTCTGGTTGCTGCAACACAAAAAACCTGAAGTGTGTCGCTGTACTCACGCACACGCGCTATCTACAGGTGCAGTACATGGGTTCACATGATGTGTGTAGTATGTATATTTAACACATTGTCTGTATATGAACAAATTTACTGTCATACATGTAACACATGACCAGATGTGATTAACACCAAACATGCTAAGCCTCGCTTATTCCATCCTCTTATATAGGTTATGAAGATCCAATATGTGAACATGCGGCCAGTTTATAACAAAGCCGTAGTCTCGGTTAACGATCACGTGGAGTGCCGCTGTCAACCTGTCCCTCGTCCAGCCTCGCGCAGAAAGTCTACCGCAAACAAACCAGAAGCGAGAGATCGCTCGGGTAAACCTCGTTATAAGGACGAGCTTCACCGGAGAGATGAGCTTAAACCCAACCAGAGGTTTAAACTGGAAGATCTGCTAAGCCATAGCTGGCCACCTCTGGAAAATGAACAAGATGCCTGGAGCCATAACAGGACTCACCATGCGATGAGCAGAGGTCATACGTTTGGAGATGGTCGGAAGAGTAACACCAGCTCCAATGACACGTCCGAGAGACAGGCAAATCCAATACCCAGTCACTTTAACAAAGAAAAGACAGGTTTACCACTACACAACATGACAAGGGTAAGTGCGGGAGAGACAGTGGCCAAAGATGAAGAAATGCAGAAAAGCAGTACAATCAATGATGATAAGCTGATTAATCAGTCATTAGTGGACAATCCCACTGAAATAACGAATCAGATTCCACAGCATGAATTGGAGGTAATGCAATGCACGGCCAAGAGCAAGACTACAGAGAGCGATAAAGTACACAGGAATCATACTACTTCCCAAATGGAGACCACCCAGAATCATACATACAGTGGAGTACAAACTGGGCAAGGAAATCAGACTATAGTTTCGAAACCTGCTGAGAAAGCGAACCAAAAGCAAGGCCCCGACTTCGACGCAGAAAAAGAGCCTAGTGTAAGGATCAAAGGAAATGAGACCCCAGAGATGGAGAGCACTCAGGAGGAGATCAGAAGCAGGTCTACATTACTGAAGGAACGGAAGGCTTTAGAAGAGGAAAAGGAGGAGTTGCTGTTACTTCACAAGCGGCTCGACGAAGAAAAGCACAGGCATTTCCAGAAAGCACAACACAGTCCACATGAGGACCAAAAAGAGCAGCAGATGCACCACAAACCTCAGCAAACTCATACAACTACTCAACAAACAGGTAAAACCCAAACACTACTTGACTCATGATGTGTTTATCTCAGATCTCACAAAAAAATAATAAAATCTGGGGCACCGCCTCTACCCCAGCACAAGCTTCATGACTATGTGCTCCCATGACAATTAATCGCCTAATGTGACAGCACAGCAATGCGTTTTACTCAGCATGAGACCGGTTACTACGGCTATAATATGTCGTGCGAATGCTCAATTGTAAACAGGTCCGAGCTAGATGAAAGAGAGACAGATAACTGATCCCCAAGCAGAGAGACATTTCTATTGCTTTCCACGCATGTCCCGGTGCTTTCCGTCCCTCATACTCATGCCGGGACACACCCACCCGCCTTGTCACTCTGCTCCCTTCCCAGTGACTCTCTCTTCGAGGCTGATGTCTCTCACCTCTTTATTCTTGTTGCCGGATGGAAACGACCACACTGATTGCTCATCAGATTGCTTACCGCTCGCTCCATCCGGCTCTGCCCTCCACTCCCGACATGCTGGCACGGCGATACACTTACAAACTAATTGAGAAGTGTGTAATCACTCTGTGACTATTAGCAAATGAAGCACTGAGGGAAATGGCTAATAAGAAAGCAACATGTAAGCGCATTCACTAATGAATTATTTGTATGCTTTGACAAAATTGTTGCTAGGAACAGACAATCAAAGCAATTCTCAAAACAAACACACCACAGAGAACTAGCGGTTCTTTTCATACTTTACCTCTATTTCTAGAACAGACAATCCTGCGCAACTCCTTTCATTTTTTTTTTTCTTCCTCTAAATCTAGAATGAGAAAATGGCATGTGAAACCATAGCACACACGTCTGTAAGCAGTTGCCTACACCGATTTTTCCAGCAAATTTGATTCCTAATCAGTCAAGTCATATACGATAAGCGGATTAGCTGTTATGAGATTTTTTTCATTCTTGCTTTTCTCATAAGTGTGCTTCTAATCTTCGAGAGCTAATACTATGCAATAAGTCTTTGTCTCTGTCATTGTCGCACACTTAGAAAGCAGAACGACTCCCCCAGTCAGACTTTCGACTCCGCACACAGCACCCCGGCTGCCCCCTCGTCCACCAAAGAGATCGAGGAAACAACGCAACCGCATAAGCAAGGCTGTAATGAGGGCCATGCTCATGTAGCAAGAACAGGTGAGGTACATAACGCACCTTACAAATGTCCAGAACCCTGTAATATGGTTTTCCATATGAAAATTTAAAAGAGTTCACTAAGTTTTCTTAGCGGTAAACACTATTATATAAAATTTGAAGTGACCGGGAACAACTTACTATTGTCAGGTATGTAATTCCTCTTTTTTGTGTGTGTTCTCTTGTAGATGTTTGCGTGGTGCAGTACCTGTCCTTATTGTTGCACTATCCTGAATAATATAATTTATTCAAGTCTTCCTGTCCATGGAGACCCAAAGCCTCTAGTACTAATCATCTTGCAGTAACCCTGGGAGAGTCTGTGTTTGGCAGAGAGTCTAGTGGCAGAGCTACATTCCTACCATATTCCCCTGATATAAATAACAGTGGTGTTATTAAAGGGGACAGAAGACATTAAGACAAACAGAAGGTTTACCCTGTATTCAGACTGACTGTCCACTAGTTGCTAGAACTCCTCAAAACTACTCTGATGTCCTTTTCTTAAATTACGCTCACATTTGGAAACCTGCCACGGCTCTGTGGAACAATGGAACTGAGGGAGTAGGCTTGGGAATGTCTTTGAAACTTTGAGGGTAGAAAAGGACTTGCCTAGAAGTAATGAATACAAAACAAAAAAACAAAACACTGGACTTTTGGAATGAATGGGACTGGCCCGTGGAAACTCAGAAATAAAAGAGACTGGTCTAGAACTTTTCTGAACTCTCCAAAATTGCTCCTCAAGAAGCTCATTCAAATGGAAAAGACTGGTTTAGAAGAGTTACAGTGGAGTGGAGATTTTAAGTGGAAATGCTTTCTGGAAATCTAATACACAAGTCTGGATTTGACTGGTCTGCTACTCTTTGGAACGAAAACACCTTCATATAGAAACAGAAATGGAAAAGAATGAAAATGCTTATTTTGTAGTTCCTTCAAGTGGCTCCTTATTAGATGCTGTGTAACATGGAAATAATCTATTAAATGTTTTATAGGTTGGTAAAGAGATGATCTGGGCAATGAAAGGATGAGTCTTGAGAGTTGAAGAAAGTCCAGTTTCTATAGAGTAGAACAAACTGTTTTAGAGGATGGCTAGAAACAATGTAAGGATCTTCTAGCATGATAAAGACTGTTGAAGAAACCTATGATGTCATAACATTACAAACAGAGGGCATCCATCCAACCAATGTAATATTTCATCCATCTATCATAATCAGTTTCTCTTATAACCATAATGTCTACATCCACAGTATGAGGGATTCTAATTAGAATGAGTTCTATAATTCTGTTCACCCACTGACACCACAGTGTAGAACCAATTGTTTCTCCATCATACAAGTTCCCAAACCTTTGAGGACCATTAAACACACAAAGACGCCTATCATTTTATATTAAGACAACATTGTTAGTTATAAGGATCTGGGGATTATTGGACTTTTTTTTCTTTTTGTACATCTTGGTGTAATCCAGATATAGATTAACATAAGTGTTTATATTTTTTTCATTCCTTTTATAAAAAAAGGTAAAGAAAAGGAAAGAGAGAATGGATACAAGTCAATCAAATGCTTAGTGTTGAACAGTGTTTCTAGTATTTCTTGATTATTAAACATAATTCAGTATCACAACCGCTTAACAAATTATATACAATTCATTAACACTGCAACAATACTGTTTTAACTTTTTTTTTTTTCCTATTTAATTTTTTTTTTATTTGACTGCTAACACTGGAAATTCTCAGATGGCAAAAAAAGCTTACAGTTTTATTATATTAATATGGACCTCTTAAAAATATGACGGTGCTATGTAATGATAAGGAAACAGCTTTACCGTTAATGTTATTTATTCTTCTATGATTGCTTTTGGGATTAATGTCTCTTCATTAATTTGACTTATTTGTTTCTCAGCAGTTGTATTTGCAACTTGTTTTCTTGAGCTTCTGTTTTGTGTGTGTGTGTGTGTGTGTGTGAGGCAGTGTTTCGTACCACAGGAAAAAATCTGAATAAAGAGCTAAAATAACATAAGTTAAAGTTTCATTTGCTTTTTCAAGTTTCTTATTTACGAGTCATTTGCATTTCCTGAATTTTTATTGATTATTTAGATGCAATAGTAGAAATGTGGTAGAAATCTGTGCTGGGCATCAAATCTATGCACAGAACAAGTTTACTGTTTAAATTACATTTAAACAACAAATGTTCGTATCTAAATACAACATGATTTTTATGCTTATGAGTTGTATGTTTTCCAGCATTTTCTGAATGTCTCTATATCTTAGAAAGTTTATGTAAAAATTCACCATTTTCAAAATGTTTCTTTCCTTTGTTTGTCCTTATTTAATACTAAGCTTATGACACTTTTCGTACTTCATATATCTTTTGTTCAACCATATTCATTCTGCATCTTTTTTTGCTCTCTCTCTCTCTCTCTCTCTCTCTCTCTCTCTTTTTTTGTTGACATTAAATAGAGGTTATCAGAGCCCCACTCATTTGCCCGGGTCAGCAGTTAGTGACACAGGAGTGTATTAGCTTTGTTCCAGACAGTCTGATTAAAACAAAACATTTTGGTAGTATTGGTGCTGTTCACCCCCATTGGCTAAGATTAATATATTCCATCTCAAACATGTGAACCCAGAAAGGTTAATATACAGAACACATGATTAAGAGTTTCAAATATTATGTCGGATCTCTAAATTGACATACAAAGATCATTAAAGATCCTATGGAAAGCTTTTTACTGACAAATATATGAGTTATATTTGTCACTCTGTAAACTTTTGAGGACACTGGAACAAATACACCCTAAAAGTTATAATATATAATAGTATTATAGACATATTGAGAGCTGATTATTAACTGGATTGACCAGGCTTGTGCCTATTCTATTATGTTAACAGCTGTTTACTCAATCAGTATGTGACATTTGAAGGGAGATTTCCTATATTAGAACAGATTGAAGTCCAAAGCAAACGTGTGGTTTAAAATAAAACAAAAAAGAATCACGGCATGTGGTCTACATACAAACAGGAAACTGTGAGAGTAGAATCAGTAACATGAATGCAAAATGAGTCAACAAGGCCATGACAATTTGAGAATCAAGGCTTGGCGATGTCAAGAAAACAAGAAGAAGAACTGAGCAACTACTTTATGTGTAATTGCGAAACCTCTGCTCGATCAGTAGGTTGGTAAATGTGGGGAGAGAAGTCTGGTACAGTCATGTTTGAAGAGAAATCAAGTTCCTGGTTTGATACACAATGTGTGAAACAATGTGTGAAAATCTGTTTGTGTAATTGATTGGTTAAGACTTAAAAAAAACGAAACAACATGCTGGATTGCGTGTTGCATATCATCATGCCACACACGCAGGTAAAGGCTTGATCTTGGATTGGTTTCTAAATTAATTTTGTTTCAGATTATTTTTGTTACTATATTTTTTTATTAGATTTTTGTATTGCACACTGAATTATGGAAATGTATTCAAGTGTATTTATTAACATTTCAAAAATATATATTTTCAAAAACAGTCATTTCTATATTTAGAAAAAAATTGTTTAAAATATGTCATATTAACTTTATCAGAAATCTTTTTTATGACCAAAACCAGTTTCTAAGTACAGAACGAGGTAAAGTGGGTTTATTGTTTGAACTTACCTGGGCATTAAGACCCTGAGAGTTAGTTTTTTTTTCCACACACAAACTGCTCTCACTACGGGTCTGCATCTGGCAACAGTGTGGAATGTAGAGCACTAGTAATCCCACACACAATATACTGATATCATTTTAAGGAGTTAGACATGGAGGGTGGGGAGTGAGGCCCGTTTGGCAGGATCAGAGTGGGTGGGCAAACACGGGTCATTCCTCCAAACCATCCGACAACCAGAAAAACAATCCTGCAAACGCGTAATGTTAGATTAAAACCAATCCGACGTTTTTTTTGTTTACATTAGGTCTCAGGAGAAAATAACAATGATATTCCTGACTTTCTCAACACACAGAATATGACAAAGAGAGAAATAGATAAGCAAACACACACACAGACACACATACTGGAAGTGAACAAGATTTTAGCTAAGTAGTGGTGCTAATGCTAATGTTAGCATTTTTTCTTTTGAGAAAAACAACATCTACATCCTCAAACGTGCATCTGATAACTAGGCAATAGCTCAGTATTACTGTAGGTAATAATGTGTTTAGTGGTTAACTTAAGCAATAGTGAGTCTGAGTCTTAAACCCAGTTGTTACATATTATCTCAATTGTAAATTGTTTAGGATTAAAGTGGCTGCCATTTTAGTGAATGTAATCCAGATGCAGAAAGACACTGAACAATTTTGTGCAGAATTAAAACAATGTACATTACATTTTGATCTTGGTACAGAGAGGACACAAAGGGAGAGCAAATTCCTTTTCTCATATTAGCAACTGAATAGAGTGTTTCAGTGTTTTTGTTTTTTTAATCCAATGTAGTATGCAAATGAACTGAGTAGCTAGATCCTTGATCCGGGCAGAAGTATAGATACCAGGGTTTAAAAAGACTTCTGTAGGAGTTGAAGTATCAACTCAAGCGTTTTACTCAAGTAAAAGTGTACAAGTACCGATTTCAAATTACTTAAAGTATTAAAGTAAAAGTAATGTAAGGGCAAAAAATGGCATTAAGAACAAAAGCTTAACCATCACGATCACTAATTTCTTCAAATGTCTCCCTACCAAACTCCCTACTGTAGCTTCATTTGCGGAGGACGAAGAGAAAGCACCCGTTTGGTAAATGAGCCAGTAGTGGAGAAATAATCACTTTTAAGAAATAATCTTTTTTTGATTAACGGCCCAACCACTGGTTATGTCCTTGCTGGAGTGTAACGTGATTTGTGTCGTGTACAGGTGCAATGGATTGTGTACAAAGCAGTAGGGCAAAGCAATCTCATCCAACCACAATCACATTCACTCTATCCGTTTGGAGCCATCTGAGTAACAAGGCTATTTTTAAAATGTACGCACAAAGTAAAGATAATTGTACTAAAACGTAAGGAGTAGAAGTAAAAAGTGAAAAATAATCATTGCCACAAAGTATACTGTAGATACCCAAAATGTCTACATAATTAAGGTAACAAAGTGTTTGTATATAGTTAACTGACACCCTGCTTAATGTACCCAGACTCAAAAGCATTTCAGAGATGGTTGATGTTCTTCTATTGGGTTTCCATACAAGAATTTGCACACAGGGTGTATATTTACAACCATTCATAAAAATCCTGGAGACTTATTCGCTACAAGCTCCAACCCACAGGCGAGCCACAGTGGTTGTGACAGTGCAGCTGCAGAATACTGTTGTTTACTTCTAATCCTTCTCACTCTGCCTCGCCAAACATCAGAGAGTAGAGACATTCAGCACTTGGATGAAAAAATCAGCCTCAAAGCTTTGTGTCTCTTCACCCCCAAGCACACACACACACGCACACAGACAATTTTGCACCCCCAACCCCCACAGCGCAGGCTGTAAAAAGCAGGAGGTGGGAATGGATGAAGCTCTGAAGTGAAACAACAATACTGTTATTAATGAAAGCTTTATTCAAGTCATCTGGCTAGCTGTAATCCTGCTTCCTGATATGACCTCTACTTTTTTTAGTGACTTGATGGCGCACGACTAATCCAGAGACTTCTCTGATGTGAGCAAGAACAATACACTCTCTTGAATGTGCTGATGTAAGGCGGCTGTCAAGAGCTCTGATGCTACTATGAAAGCCTAATTATGTTTTTACAATGTACTCTTACAGGAAATTGAAGTTTTTTTTAATTATTATTATTTCAATATTACTGTCCATTCAAACAGACTAATTATTGTTTGAC